>OX451736.1:1673530711-1673688996 GCA_948472305.1 Vicia faba | reverse complement strand
ACACAATAAGTCAGTTTGATTGAAGAAGATAAGCAAATTATGTGTATTATCGTCTTTCTTACTTACACGGGTTGTCAGATTAATTTTGCTTGAGACCATATATTTTTATTATCTTTATTTTTTATTTCACACATCAACCTTTTTTGTGTGATTCATATTTACACATTAATTTCATAACAAAAGAGTTGAATTACAAACAAGAGATGAGCTCAACATTAGTTAACAAGATCAATTACAATTAACATAGGATTAAATTATTAAAAAATCCAGTCTCTATTTCATCTTGAGTAGTATGCTCTTTTGACCATCAAAATGGCCTAATTGAACTTCAGATTTAACATAAAGTTGTATTTCTTCTTAATCTTCCAACACATGTTAAAAGAGGGATAAATTAACTTAGAAATTTACTAAGCTCTTAAGAACCAAAAAATCAAAATATAACAACCAAAAATAAATTGTTCTAGACTGGGTCCGGACACGGTCAAATTCTTCCTTGCGCCAACAACGGCCCAATTGATGGCCCAATCCTTTGGGATCCAATCTGGACATGTGTTTGCATGTGTGCCCCTCATCCGAGGACACGTCATCAACGTGTCCCGCACTCTTCAGAGTCATTACGCCCTTTGTAACAGACATGGTAAACCCACTATCAGTAGAGTTCACTGAGCACTTGACCCAGGATGATGACATGTGCTGCTCATCCTCACTACCACATGAGAATCTTGGCAGTCATTCATTATGGGCCCGGATACTCAATTCATAATGGAGGCCTTGGCCCAACACTGATGGCACTATAAATACCCTCTTTCACTAAACGGTTGGGTATTTTATTCACTCTCACCACTTCTGTAATTTCTCTCTTTTAACTCTGAACCTTACTTTGGCATCAGAGTATCTTATAGTTACACCCCCTTTTTCTCCAACAACCATATAAACTCAAGTGTTACAGGTGTTGGCTCCTAAATTCGACACCTTTGTTTTGATTGATGTCAGCCATTAAGCTGAAGGATGTCTTCGACTGGTTAAGTCTGTCGAAGTGCCCGTCGAAGGATGGAAAAGTACTTAGAAGATTTCTTCAAAGGAAGAAGGCTGGTCGCCTTCGACGTCGAAGGAGTTTCTCGTCGAAGATGTCTCTTGACGAAAGTGTTCGATGGTTCAGAGTCGAGCAGTTTGAAATTCAAGCTTTTGGAGGGAAAACGGTTTCCAGCAGTTACCACGTGCAAACATGCAAGGATCTGGAGCGTCGAGTATGGAGAACGTGCCAAGTGGATTGATCTCGAAGCAGTGTAACTGCCCGACGGTTACTTGGGATGTTTTAGTATAAATAGGAGTAGACATGTAGTTCTCGCGTGTGTTCACAATTCTATACAAAGTCACTCATATAGATTCGAGTACCCAGCGTGTGAGAAAGAATTGTTGAGAAATGTATGTGTGAAACACCAATTTTATCAATTAAAGTCATTTACTTTTCCATAAATTTACTTGCTTTCTCCTTTAAATTCCTGTCGAACCTTTTACTTTAAACCTTGTTTATTTTATCAAGTCTTTCCTTTATGCAATTCATTTAAAGCCAATTTACTTAAAGCCTTATCCAATTCAATCAAACTTCAAAATCAACCTATGTCCTAGGATCAATCTGATCGATCCTGCGAGTAACCAAATAAGTAACCATTTGGAGGATCAGCGGTTGTTTACCAAAAACCAAGGTAAACAAATTGGCACACCTGATGGGACTATGTGTGATTGTTGAAAATAATCTCATCTTTTCGAGTTGTATGTTATTGAGAAGTGGTAGAATATACACTAACGATAACAATACTGCCAGAAGAAGGGAAGAGATGGCGAATCCGCCAAACAATAACGAAATCCCACAAAAGAGTGTGGGAGCAACGGTTAGTATGACCGTAAGTGAAGCGACAAATGTTGGTTCGACACCAGCAGTATCGGTCACAACCACGGGGCCAATAACTTCGTTAACAGGCCCCAGGATACCTTTGGGAACTCCCCCACCAAGGGGAAATTTAGGCACAAGGCCTTTGGTTCCCCCAGGATTTATTCCATTCTATGGTATGCCAACTTCTGAAGTGGCAAGCCTGACGAATGCTGCGTCCACTTTTTCAGACCCTTTCGTGAGTGCCTCTTCGCCACTCTAAGGCTCTGGAGTAGGCATGGCGAATAGAAATAGGACCCAACTTTTAGGAGGAACGTCCCAAGTAGCCCATGGCCTTACAAATGCCTCGACAGCAGTCTTGAGGCAACAGATGGACGAAAGCAACCATGATATGGTGCAAATGTTGGCACAAACTTTGAGTACGGTGCTAAACCCTCTAATACAAAACACTACTCAATCGAATCAGCAAGTGACAGCGCAAATGACGCGCTTGGCTGATTTCTTTGGAGTACCCCCACCTGTTCGACAGCCTCAAAGGGCGCAAATAAGGGGAAACCAGGGGATATTTGTAGAGGAAGAAACCACCATTAACCAGGCTCAACAGCCTGTCGAAGAAAACCTTAGGGCACGATTGGAACAACCTGTCGAGGAGCCTAGGGTAATAGCCCCAGAGGTAAGGTTAGTTAACAGAAACCAAAATGCTGACGAAGTGGTTCAGCATATCCAATACCAAAACATGGGTTTGGAAAACAATCTGGCAACCATGATCGAAAGGATCATGACTCAGAATGGGATGAACATGGGCTTTCGAAGGCCCAACTTACATCTCCATTGTCATGGATACGTGTTACAAACGGACTTACCTCCTAGATGCAAAGTCCCCAAATTTACTAAGTTTTCAGGGGACACGACAGAATCTACTGTCGAGCATGTGGCGAGATACTTGATCGAAGCAGGAGACATTTCGAATAACGAAAACCTAAGGATCAAGTACTTCCCAAGTTCTTTAACCAAGAACGCTTTTACTTGGTTTACAACTCTCCCCCCCAATTCGATCCATCATTGGACCCAGTTGGAAAGATTGTTCCATGAACAATTCTACATGGGGCAAACCAAGATAAGCCTGAAAGAACTGGCCAGTGTGAAGAGACGTTTCACTGAACCTATAGACGAATATCTAAATAGGTTTAGGTTGCTCAAGGCGAGATGTTTTACACAAGTGCCAGAACATGAGTTGGTCGAAATAGCCGCAGGAGGTTTAGATTATTCCATTAGGAAGAAGCTAGACACCCAGTACCTAAGAGACATGGCCCAACTGGCCGATAGAGTTCGACAGGTCGAACGCCTCAAAGCTGAAAAAGCTAAGGCAACGAAAACTCACAAGAGAGAGAGGATAGCATACATTGAGATGGATGACGAAGATCTAGAATCCTTCGACGATACTTTAACTGTCGAAGAAGGAGAAGTCGATTTAGAAGAACTGAAACAAGGGCCACCATACTCTTGTAAACTGTTAGTCCCCTCAAATGGGAAAAATCCCATTGGTCCAGAAAGGACCAACGATAGGTTCCCAAAAAAGACTTATAGTTTTGACATCACAAAATGTGATGAAATATTCGACTTGCTAGTTAAAGATGGCCAAATGATAGTACCCCCTGGGGTAAAAGTGCCTCCTCTTGATCAAAGAAAGAAGAGAGGTTTTTGCAAATATCATAATTTTTTGGGCCATAAAACTTCTCAATGTTTTCTTTTCAGGAATCTTGTGCAAGACGCTATTGAGGAAGGGAGATTAAAGTTTGCAGACAAATCCCCCATGGCTATCAACTCCAATCCACTGAAGGCTGAAGCCCACTATGCTGAACCCTCTGAGGTGAACATGATAGAGGCAACCAGGATCCAGTCGAAGAAGCCAGGAATTACCATGGTCGAAGTCTCAAAGGACCACATCAACATGCCAATCTTTGGCAGTTTTTCTGGAAATTTATCCAGAAAGACAATTGAAGCTGTCCAGAAAGCGGTCGAAAACCCGAAGTCGGAGACTGCTGAAGCACAAAGAACTGGATCAAAGCCCAGTTCCCACTTGGCCACTGTTCAAGGCCAGACGGAGAATCTGGAGATACAAATGAAGCAGTTAACTCTTGCTAGCAAGGATACAATGAATATCAACATGGTTGAACTTTCTGACCCAAAAGCATCAGAAGAGGCCATAAGGCAAGAGCAGGCTAATAAGACGGCTTTCCCTCGGGAAAACGAAAACTTGGCAGATTTTTTACAAAGATGCCAGAAAAAGAAATCAGAGGTGATGCTGTGTCCAAGATGCAGTTCGATCTTTGATAAAAAAGTTGCTGAGCACATTCAAGGCGTAAGAGCAGCGAATAAGAGAAGGGAGAATGCTGACCTTTGACATGATCCCAGAAGGGGTTCTAACCAAGAAAAGAGGCCATTAACTTTTAGGCCTCCAACAAATGTGCCAGTAGACACTTAGTACAAAACCTCTGGCCGAAAAAGGCCAAGTGAGGAGAAATGGCATTCTTTCGATGTGCCAAGAGGTTCCTCTTTGACTCAAAAGAAAGAGCCTCAAGTTGCTGCACCTAAGGTTACACAAGTGTCCAGCAACTACAAGGGTAAAAATCCCATGTCTCGATCTCAATGGAGGAGATATCAAAGGAGACGAAAAGCTGAAAGGGAGGCTGCCAACGAACCTAAGGCAGAAACTAGTTCGAATGTTCCTCAAAGGAAACAAAGGAAGCCTCTAGAGAGAGAGCCAGTTACCAACAGGCTAGTTTGGCCTAACCAAAGGGAAGTCGAAGACGAAGATGATGCTGAGTCTGACGATACTTTGGATATAATGGTGAATATAGTTTCAGTGCTGCCCAGGGAATTCAATCGACAGGTAGAAGTCGAAGCAAGTGACTGGGAAGTGGAACAAGAAATGGCCAAACATAGGCCAGTATGCTATTTTGTCATGGACAATGGCACTACTGAGGAACAAAATGGCTTCTTCGAGCCACCTACAGAGGCGATGAAGAATCACCTCAAGCCTTTGTTCATAAGGGCTAAGCTCGAAGAAACTACTGTGAATAAAATATTGGTTGATTGTGGGGCAACCATCAATATTATCCCTCACTCTATGCTAAGGAAGATTGGCAAAAGAGATGAGGACATTAAACCTCACAATATGGTCCTGTCGAACTATGAGGGCGGCATTGGGACCACCATGGGAGTGATCTAGCTAGATATCAAAGTGGGGTCTATCCTTCGACCAACGATGTTCATGGTCATATCGGCCAAACCTAACTACAACCTTTTGTTGGGCCGTGAATGGATTCATGGTGTAGGCGATGTGCCTTCATCGATGCACCAAAGACTGCTGCTATGGCGTCCAGATGGGATGGTCGAAAACATAGAGGCAGATCAAAGCTACTACCTTGGCGAAGTGAATCACTTGGGTGTGGCAGATTTCGACAAAAACTTGGCTCACATAGGGCCATGTCCAACACCTGACTTCGACATGGCGCCAGCGCCAAACACCTTTTGTTCCCTATACCTGCATCCTGAGCATGGTTTCCAATGGGACAGAGAAGACTTGTCCCACATAGACTTCAGTGGGTTAACTGATATCCAACCAACTGGTTGGGGAAGTGAATTCAGTGATAATGACTGAGTCACAATCTTTGAAGCGAATTTCGGCTTATGTAGCCGAAACCAAGATGATAACGGCTCTCAAAGCCGAAGTAAAGTACATGGCCACACAGGCCAATGATCAACAATTATCTGCTGTTGGCCCAGGAAAGGATTTCGATCCAAAACCCCCTGATATCATGCCAGAAGAAATGCAGGAACAGAGGCTCGACGCCATCTATGACGATGAGCCTTTGGGCTTCGAAAAGGACCCCTTGGCGAACAACATTAAAATGTTAGCACAAGACCCTTTAGAAGAAATCAACTTAGGCGAAGGATCAGAGAAGAGGCCAACTTATATCAGCGCTAAAATCGATCCAGAGCTTAGGTTGGAAGTAATCCAATTGCTGAAGGAGTTTAAAGACTGTTTTGCATGGGATTATGACGAAATGCCTGGTCTCGACAGAGGATTGGTAGAACTTCAGTTGCCAATCAAACCTGGGAAGAAGCCAATCAAGCAAAATCCAAGGCGCTTCGCTCCAGAAATATTGTCGAAGATCAAAACGGAGGTCGAAAGACTTCTGAAATGCAAATTCATCCGTGTTACAAGGTATGTCGAATGGATTGCAAATATTGTGCCAGTAATTAAGAAAAATGGCACATTAAGGGTGTGCATAGATTTCAGAGATTTGAATGCTGCCACCCCCAAAGATGAATATCCTATGCCTGTGGCGGAAATGCTAGTCGATTCTGCCGCTGGTTATGAATACCTGAGTATGCTCGATGGTTATTCAGGATATAATCAAATATTCATTGCTGAAGAGGATGTGTCGAAAACAGCTTTTCGATGCCCTGGGGCCTTAGGCACTTACGAATGGGTAGTGATGCCTTTTGGCCTAAAGAACGCTGGGGCAACATACCAGCGAGCAATGAATACTATCTTCCATGATTTTATTAACACTTTTATGCAAGTATATATTGATGATATTGTTATAAAATCTGTTTCCAGGAAGAATCACATTGACCACCTTCGACAATCATTCGAAAGAATGAGAGAACATGGTCTGAAGATGAACCCTTTGAAGTGTGCGTTCTGTGTGAAAGCTGGAGATTTCTTGGGCTTCGTTGTCCACAAGAAAGGAATCGAAATCAACCAGAACAAGACTAAGGCAATTCTGGAAGCGAAAGCGCCATCGAATAAGAAGGAATTGCAATCTCTCTTAGGCAAGATAAATTTCTTAAGGAGGTTTATATCTAATCTAAGCGGGAAAGCTCAGGCCTTTTCACCCTTACTTCGACTGAATAAAGAGGGGTTCGAATGGGGGCAGGAGCAACAAGAAGCCTTCGACAAAATCAAAGGGTACCTCACTAAGCCACCTATTTTGGTGCCTCCTTGTAGCAATAGGAGTATGAGATTGTACATAGCTGCATCTGACAAAACTCTGGGAAGTATGTTAGCCCAAGAGGATGAGAATGGAGTCGAAAGACCCATTTACTATCTCAGTCGAGTTTTGAATGATGCAGAAACTAGATATAGCGAAGTTGAAAAATTGTGTCTATGTCTGTATTTTTCTTGTACAAAACTCAAGCAATATATAAAACCAGTTGATGTTTATGTTTCGTCTCATTTTGATGTTTTCAAATATATGTTGTCGAAACCTATCTTGCATAGTCGAATTGGCAAATGGGCATTAGCATTAACTGAATACTCCTTGACCTTTATGCCTCTTAAGGCAGTAAAAGGACAAGTGGTTGCAGATTTCATAGTCGACCACTCAATTCAAGTCGAGGATATTAATTATGTGGAGATAGAGCCTTGGAAATTCTACTTCGATGGTTCCAGCCATAAAGATGGAACAGGGGTAGGAGTCTTGATTATTTCTCCAGATAAAATTCCAACAACATTCAAGTACAAAATATCAGGTTCTTGTTCGAACAATGAGGCTGAGTATGAAGCTCTAATTACTGGCCTTGAGATATTGTTGGAATTGGGGGCAACTCGAGTCGAAATAATGGGAGACTCAGAGTTAGTCATTAAGCAAGTCACAAAGGAATATAAATGCATAAGAGAGAATCTCATTATGTACTTTGTGATAGCAAATCGTTTATTGAAACAATTTGAAACGATCAATATTCGACACATTCCCAGAGTCGAAAATCAAATAGCCAACGACTTGGCACAAATTGCATCTGGGTATAAGATTTCAAAAACGAGATTACAAAGAGCAATCGAAGTTCGAGAAAAGATAAAAGCAACTTGTCTATCACCATCAGACTTGGAATCGACGAGACTAGGATATGCTGATCACAGTAACTTCGAGATTTCGTTCATTGATAATTTGTCAGAGCAAGATTGGAGGAAACCCATTGTGGACTATCTTCAAAATCCAGGAGCTTCGACAGAACGAAAAACAAAATACAGGGCGTTGAGTTTTGTACTCATGGGTAATGAGTTATTCAAGAAGACGCCTGAAGGGGTGTTGCTGAAATGTTTAAGTGAAACTGAAGCATACATAGCCCTTTCGACGATGCATGCTGGGGCATGTGGCGCTCACCAAGCAGGCCATAAGATGAAATGGTTGTTGTTTCGACAAGGACTATATTGGCCCACTATGCTGAAAGATTGTGTTGAGTTCGCCAAAGGTTGTCAAGAGTGTCAAGTTCATACAGGCATCCAACATGTACCAGCAAGCGAACTTCACTCGATAGTGAAGCCTTGGCCCTTTAGAGGATGGGCGTTGGATCTCATTGGAGAGATTCGACCAGCATCATCAAAGAGTCAGAAATACATATTGGTAGGCATTGATTATTTTACTAAATGGATCGAAGCTGTCCCTTTAGTCAATGTGGACCAAGAGAATGTCATTGAATTTATTCAAAAGAACATTATCTTTAGGTATGGAATCCCTGAGACAATAACAACTGATCAAGGGTCAGTTTTCACTGGTCGAAAGATGCAGGAATTTGCTCAGGAAACAGGTTTCAAACTCCTAACATCCACGCCTTATTATGCACAGGCGAACGGTCAAGTCGAAGTAGCTAACAAAGTGGTGATTGGCTTGATAAAGAAACATGTTGGGAAGAAACCAAAGAATTGGCATAAGACGTTAGACCAGATTTTATGGGCTTGTCGAACGTCCCCAAAAGAAGCCACTGGTACAACACCGTATAGGCTAACTTTTGGCCATGATGCAGTGTTGCCAGCAGAAATTTGTCTTCAATCTGCAAGGGTTCAGAGGCATTATGATATTCCTTCTGAAGTTTATTGGAACATGATGTTAGATGAACTGGTGGATTTAGACGAAGAGAGATTACACGCTCTCGACCTACTCAGGCTTCAGAAGAAAAGAGTAGAAGACTCTTATAATAAAAAGGTAAAACCTAAGGTATTTTTGCCTGAAGAACTAGTTTGGAAGGTAATTCTTCCCATGGATCGAAGGGATCGAAGCATGGGGAAATGGTCACCCAAATGGGAAGGACCCTTCAGAGTTATCCAAACTTTTTCTGGTGGAGCCTATGAAGTCGAGGAGTTAAGTAGAGATAAAAGGCTCTTGAGAGTAAATGGTAAATATTTGAAAAAATACAAACCTATACTTCAAGAGATAAAAATAAAATAATAAAAGAACAAGTCTAAATTAACCATAAAAATGCCAAAATAGAAATTTTATTAATTTCAGCCAAGATGGCAATTGTTGTCGAATAACGATTACAGAAGATGGTTACAAAAGAGAATCAATCAAAAGGTAAGAGAGTTCCTGAGTCGAAGATACTTGGCGTGCTGCAGCTCCAACCTCTTCTTGCACCAGGAGTTTTCCTGCACTAGTTTGGCAATTTGAGCGTCGAGGCTTTGGGCCCTCTCAGCGAATTCCAGGCCTTGTTTGATCTCAGTCTGGCTCTCAGTGTCTGAGATGGTCGAAAGAAGTTCCTCCTTGAGTACAGTGTTGGCGTTTATCTTCGCCTCTATTTCTGCGATTTGTGCTCGGAAGGAAACATTCTCTCGATCAATGGCATTGACTCTTTCCTGTGCAGACGCTTTTTGTTTCGACAACTCAGCAATTCGAGAAGTCGAATCTGAGACAGCAGTCCACGCAGAGGAGCTTTTGCCATACAACATCTCAAGCTGACTGTTAAACCCTCTTTGGCGCCTGTAATCCGCTGAGACTTGATCAATCATAGAGTGTAACTCCATGATCAAGTCTGAGATTTCTGGGGCTACAGCTTCAAAGTCGACAGCATTCAAGACCTCTTTTAAGCATGATGGAGCAGTGGGGTCCCCCTCTAAAGCCTTCATCAAATCCCTCTTGAAGAACTGGGCCTTAACCTTCGCCAAAGCATCATCAAGGGGAGAAGTTTCAGTAGACTTCCCCGACAGGGTAGGAACTTCCTGACTCGCGTCAGACGAACTCTTACTCTCGATGATGGCATTGAGGTAGCTAACAGGGTCAGTTTCTTTCAAGAGTTCCAAGTCCTCTTTCGACCTGTGCTTCGTTGAGGTAACCCTTGCAACAGTATTGTCTTGGGTTTGAGGTTCTTGAGTGTTAGGTGCCTCGACTGGTTGCTCTTCGACTCGGACTGGGGCAGTACCAGCGTCGACTTGTGGTTCTTCGTTAGCATCACCCTGGGGTCCTTCGCCAGCGTCATTTTGTGGCTCCTCGCTAGCGTCGCCCTGGTGTCCTTCGCCAGTACCACCTTGGTTCTCTTCGTCGGCAGCATTTTGATTTTCTTCGCCATCATTGCCTTGGTCCCTTTCTTCATGATTCTCTTCTGACAGATCCACCACCTGAACCGTTTCTGGCTGTGGTTCCTCCGTTTGAGGCTCCTCCGCTGGTTTTTCTACTGTTTCAGCATTGGCCTCATTCTCAGTATGGGCTTCGTCATTGCCCAAGCCTTTTTCCTGAGGCCTGCTAAGTTCAGCAGATTCCAGCGTTTCTGAGGTCCTTGGCGGAGAACTCTCAGTAGTGTCCTGAAAAGGGAAAGAAGACAAATCTTCAGATGTCGAAAGAGACACAATCGAATATGGGTATCTATGCCTAAATTATAAAAAAAGGTCTAAGGGATTACCTGTGGATTAACTTCAGCCCCAGGGCTGGAATTGTCACTTTCGACAGGCTTGTTAAGAAGAATGTTTAGTTCCTCCTCAGTTGGCTCCTCGATGATCACTGGAGGTGGCCTAGGCTTTCTCACAGCAACCTTTATTCTGACGGTTCGACCTTCAGGAGCAGGAGCAGGAACAGAAACATCATTCGTTAACTTTCGCCTTTTTAAGAGGGCAGGAGGGGAATCACCTTCTTCATCACTCCCAGATTCGACCACCAGTCCTGGCCGTTTCTTGGGCGAAGGTGCCTAGAAAAACCAATAGTAATTCGATTGAATAATTGCATCGAAAATCAAAATTGAAAGCCAGAAGAAAAATGAAGAAAGTCTGGTTACCGATATAGAAGGCCTCTTCGAAGAGCCTTCCCCCTGTTGGTTGCCTGTGGTCTTCGCCGGCGCTGTAGTCTTCGCCGGCGGTGGAGGTTTTGTTGAAGGGGCTCCTCCCTGTTGGCCTTCTGTAGCCTTCTTGGCTACAGGCTTTCGAACAACTGGAAGCAAATGAAAAGTTAACAGGCTAGCAGTCGAAGAGAAAGACAAAAAGTAATGTGAGAGTATGAACTTACATTTCTTTATTTTGTCCAACACAAGGACAAAAGACTTCTGCAACTCATCCATGAAGTCCTTCTCGTCGAAGAATTACTCAGCATAATAGCTTCTCCACCACTCCTCGAAGGATGGTGAGCAAAGGAAATTGAGCTGGTAGTCAAACAGCGAGAGGATTGTTCGACCAGCATATCTTCCGATATGTTTAATGGCCGCTTCTTCTGTGTAATCATTGCAGAAGTACAACATGGACTTCTCTCTTTGAAAAATCGGAGAAGGTAGGGTTTGGATAATACCAAACTGTCGAGATACCAGGTTTGGTTGATAGGTAATCAGACTCAAATGAGTCTTTGAGCTCTTGAATCGAAGAGGCATGATCCTTGGTGTAAGGAACGCCTCCCAAAGTATTGTATGCTCATCGACATTGGGACCACTCGACGCCTTTGGGTGTGGCCTAGTGAACCATGCTGGCCCCACCCGCCGTTGAGCAAATGGAGCCATAGTTGAAACAAACTCCTTCCTTCGAGCAAACATTAGAACGAAGTTGGTGAAGGTTTGTTGAAACTCAAGTCCATCGTCCGTAGGTGTCAGCAGAGCCAGCCTGATTCCTTCGATGCGTCTATTCGCTATCGCTGGAGCCTGTTCATTTATCTGAACTTTCTTGGGCAAGAAAGATTCGAAAGTGGCATTGAGCCACAGTTGGAGTAGCCAAAAAGGCCCAGCGAGTAGCAAACTGGCCCTATCCTCGATATGTTTCAGAAGAGTTGCCCCATTGCTGATCGAATCATAGAGGCTGGCCAGAATCAGTTCTGCCAAACAGATGTTTTGGCGGTGATGCAGTTGAGTAGCAAGAGTGACCATCTTTTTGGTCACCTGTAGAGACTTCGAGCAAAACACAAAGCGAGTTAGCCATAAGGCTAGAAACGCTATGTGTTCGACATCCGACACAGCATCTGTCGACCTGTCGTGATAATGGTTGATGAAAGTGGTGTATGTTGGTTTGGTCTCAGAGAAGCCAATTTGGTCCTCCGACATCTCCTCCGGATCGAAGTAATCCCCGGTGGGTCGAAGGCCAGTAATAGCGGCCACGTCGAAGAGTGTGGGGGTTAGCATCCCACATGGAAGATGAAAAGTAAAATGGGAGTAGTCCCAGAACAACAGTGAAGCTATCAGCATCTCCGGGGAGTAGTTCAAACCCGTCTTCGACAGCATCACTAGGTCGAAGATTCCCATATCCTTCCAGATCGAAGTTTGGTGCTTCTCCAACTTTGTTAGCCAAGCAACATAATCGGAGGTAAGATTAGGGCAAGACATGAAGACCCTAACACCTCTGTTGAAGAAGCGGAGGTCGATCTTTTCGCGTGCAGGGTCTTCATTGTCTTCTGCGTCTTTCTTGGTGCATGCTACTGGTTTGAGTTTCTCGACTATTGGGAAATAGCTCTTGATCTTCAGAGCTTCAGAGATACTTGGATTCATGGGGCCAGACATTGCAAAGATCTGGTTGGAGTATCCAACCGGGATCATCAAGTGGCGTGAGTAGGCGTCGCGAACGGCGATGTCAGAAGGTTCAGGAACCCTTCGTTTGCCTGTAGAGTTTACTACCGGGGCAGTGACGAAAACCTTGGGTTTAGCATGTTCAGTTGGTGCGTTAGCACTAGGAGCAGTGGAAGCAGATGCCATTGTTTGAAATGAGGTTGAAGATGAAGTGAAAGAGGAAGGGTTTCTGCAAAGATAGCAAACTTGTATGAAAACAGAGAAGTTTGAAAGGCTAGATGGCGTAAAAAGTCCCACAATGGGATATTCACTGCTATTTATAGTAGTGGGAAAAATCCCCAATAACGAGGACATTAAATGCCATTTAATGCTGCAGGAGTTAGTGGGACGCGTGGCAGCCCCCTGTTGTTTTGGCCGTTTCTGCAGAAATAGAGGGACGCAGCGTGCGTCCTCGTTTTTGGGATTTGTCATAATGACAAATTCTGAAATGACGTTTGGTACTGCACGCCGTACTGAAAGTGACGTCCTAGGTACGGAACAATGATGGTTTCCTTGGGATTGCCAATAGTTGGTAAAAAGCAACAAAAAGTGCACAAGTTAATTTGTGACTAAGCGTGGAAAGACAGGTGTCGAATGGCGTTTCAAAGAATGCCTTTTTCTTTCAGAGTCGAAATAAGGCATTCTTGGGGGGAAATTTGTTGGCTCCTAAATTCGACACCTTTGTTTTGATTGATGTCAGCCATTAAAGCTGAAGGATGTCTTCGACTGGTTAAGTCTGTCGAAGTGCCCGTCGAAGGATGGCAAAGTACTTAGAAGATTTCTTCAAAGGAAGAAGGCTGGTCGCCTTCGACGTCGAAGGAGTTTCTCGTCGAAGATGTCTCTTGACGAAAGTGTTCGATGGTTCAGAGTGGAGCAGTTTGAAATTCAAGCTTTTGGAGGGAAAACGGTTTCCAGCAGTTACCACGTGCAAACGTGCAAGGATCTGGAGCGTCGAGCATGGAGAACGTGCCAAGTGGATTGATCTCGAAGCAGTGTAACTGCCCGACGGTTACTTGGGATGTTTTAGTATAAATAGGAGTAGACATGTAGTTTCTCGCGTGTGTTCACAATTCTATACAAAGTCACTCATATAGATTCGAGTACCCAGCGTGTGAGAAAGAATTGTTGAGAAATGTATGTGTGAAACACCAATTTTATCAATTAAAGTCATTTACTTTTCCAGAAATTTACTTGCTTTCTCCTTTAAATTCCTGTCGAACCTTTTACTTTAAACCTTGTTTATTTTATCAAGTCTTTCCTTTATGCAATTCATTTAAAGCCAATTTACTTAAAGCCTTATCCAATTCAATCAAACTTCAAAATCAACCTATGTCCTAGGATCAATCTGATCGATCCCGCGAGTAACCAAATAAGTAACCATTTGGAGGATCAGCGGTTGTTTACCAAAACCCAAGGTAAACAGCAGGCCACTGAAGATCCTTCTGTTCGCAGTAAGATCAATGGCGCCGTTTGTGAGAACTCTTTGCTCTCACATCTTTATTTGACTCTAAAGACCAAAGAAAACCCATCCTCAAAACCTACCAATCATCATGACCATCCAATACAACAACGACAACATCAACGAGACTATTTTCCCCGCCTCCACTGACGGCGAAAATGTCAACAACAATGAGACGACTGATCACGGACAAGTTGGCCCTAGGGAAGGGCTAACCGCGTCCTCCTCGTCTCACGGTGCGGCCAACAATATCGTCCAACAGTTAGAGGGTCCTAGAATGTATCAAGAAATTCATGTGCCGCCTAATGCCGACCCTACTGTGGTGGCCCTATTCATAGCTATCAACCAGACTAACTACATGATCTTCCAACATAGTGAACACATTCGAATTCTGGAGAAGGGCCTTCGATAAAGTTCCCCCTCGAGGAGACATCGATGATCTGAATCCCGTAGCCCTCCCTCGCGAAAATGATACACTCGTTCATGCTCTCCCCCGAGGAGACACCAACGAGATGAGTCTCAGAGACCCTGTCCGTGACAAATCGGGTGGCACCCTTGGCTGGAAAGATCGCAACCCATGATCATCAAGAAGCATGGCCGCACTTCACCCTGCAAACAGCTACAATCCTCGATTCCCAAGAGAAACAAGGCCAACACACAGCCAAACAAGCCGAAGAGTCGACTAAGAAATTCGTTATGCTGCAACAGAGGCCCTCGGCTAGACTCCTCCCCAACGCACTCACCAGCCTGAAGTGAAGAATACGACCCCCGTGGTCCGCTGTCTCGGGCGATAAAGCAGAATCTACTCCCCATCGGGATGGAAAATCCACCGCCTCTGGCGACTTATGATGGCACGACAAACCCCGATGATCACATCGAGAGCATCAATGCGATGCTTCACTACCGCAATATCAAGGGTGCCATCAAATGCATATTGTTCCCCACAACTATGAGAAAAGGTGTCAGGGCATGGTACAAAAGCCTCACCTCAGAATTTGTCACCTCCTGGAGGGATCTGAAGACTTAGTTCACCAGAAATTTCATGGCTTCTCGATGACACCCAAAATCTAAGGTGTTGCTCGAGGCGATCATCCATGGGAACAATGAACCTCTATGAGTGTACATTGAGCAGTTCAATCGAGAAGTCATCCAAGTCCCCACGACTGACCACATGAAGAGATACCTGCTCAAGAAGGGGGTGCAGCCTGGCAGTGATTTCCGAAAAGCAATTGGAATCGAGATGCCCTGTTCACTGGACAAACTTCTCCTTAAGGCCCAGGCCTACATCCAATACGAGGAGAAAGAGGCTACCAGCAATGCTCGAGACTCGAGGAATCGGGAAAGTATTAGAGTCTCGAAGTATGATGAATATGTGGCTCCTTAATAAGGCGGGGAGAAAAGAAGAGATGATAAGCCCTACGACTCCTGCAAGCATAGAGGCTCGGCAGGCTGTTTCACCGAGTACACTCTACTAACCCCTCTCCGAGAGTGTATCCTGGTTGAGTGTATCAACACTGAATTCAAACGGGGTGGGGTTCGACTTCCCAGGCCTATGCCCCTAAGCCGAACATCAACAAAACCAAGTACTGTCATTTCCATAGGAGCCACAGCCATGTCACTGAGGATTGCATCTACCTTAAAGATGCAATCGATACTCTCATCGGGGAAGGTCGTTTGAGAAAATACACCAAGAGGAGTGAGGCTCCCCAACAGGACGTCCGCGATACAAAGAAGGTCGAGGAGGAAACACCACCCTCTGATGATGCCCTACAGGTCACCTTGTGTGTCTCTCAGCCCGAGGACTTTTACGTCCCCGATGAGGCAAACATGCCCTTATATACTCATAGCACTTGGGAAAGGTTCCCCTCCGCCATGGTTTTATCCGACGGAGGATTCAACAAGCTCACTATTGGGTCAGTAAAGAGAAAGTTTGAGGAGTTGATCAACGTGAGTGCAACTCAGAACATAACTCCTAATAAGTTCAGGGGAAAGTATGACCCCATCACATTTTTCTCGAAGAGCTTCCAGAAGCGTCTCCCAACTCCAGTATCCCTTTGTTGGCGAGAGAAATAATGGCAAACTTTGACGTCCGCTGCATTCTGGTCACCAAAGGAGCTCCATCGACATCATGTATGCACATATGTTCACCATTATCCAGCTCGACCATACTTACTTGATATCTTACATGGGTTCCGACCTACAGGGTTTTAATGGCACGACTATCAGGTCTTGGGGTTATGTCGAGATGCTCGTCACCTTCGAGGAAGAAGAAACAACCAAACAAATCAAAGTCAATTTTTTGGTCATTGAGTTCCATCTATGTACAACTTCATCTTAGGAAGGCCCGCTTTGGCAGAGTTGATCGTCGTTCCATCCACAATCCACTTTAAGATGAATTACTATAGAAAGAGGGGTCACATCTTCACTCTGCACGGGGATATCGAAGCTGCAAGAAGATGCTTCAAAGAAGTTTCTAAGGGATAGAATTTGATTGATATTACATCCAAGACTGCCAATAAGCAAGCCCAACCCGTGAATAACAAGCCAGCTCAAACAACGGAGCAGAAGCCGTCACCTCACGTCATCTCGTTTGACCTCGACACCCGCTTCACCAAAGACGGTCTGAAGGAGGAAAAAAGGAAGGGAGAAGATGCTCGACCAAAGACTGACGGCTCCACGACACTTACTGACAACATGGAGCCTCTTCATACTATGCGCCCCCTTCCAGATGCATATTTTGAAGCCATCCTCCTCGGAAACGATTTGCGAAAAGATGTGAAGATTGGGATAGAACTCCTCGCCTGCCATTAGTTCACCATAGATTTTTCCGTTAGGGCAGTAGTTAAACGTAGGCGTTGGAAGTCTCTCGAAAAAGCGGAGGCTGCTGAAAAAGTTGTAAAAGACCTCTTATAGGCTAATTTTATTTCTGAAGCCCAGTACACAACCTGGATGTCTAACGTTACATTAGTTAAAATATCTAATGGAAAGTGGAGAATGTGTGTTGACTATACCGATCTTAATAAAGCTTGCCTAAAAGATGCATATCTTTTGCCTAACATTGATAGGATGGTAGACAATTCTGCCAACTATAAACTTTTGTCATTCATGGACGCATATTTAGGTTACAATCAAATCCTCGTGGCGAGGAGTGAGAAATAATGCACCGCCTTCATGACCGAGTCGGACAACTATTACTACAACATAATCCCCTTCATCCTAAAGAACGACATCGCTACTTATCAAAATTTGATGGACAAAGTTTTCTGGGGAGAGATCAGGGATATGATCAAAGTCTACATCGACGATATGATCTTGAAGTCCCGGGAAGAATCCGACCACACCGCCCACCTGAAGAGGTTCTTCGACCAGGCTAGGAGATGCAAGATGAGGTTCAATATGGAGAAGTGTACTTTCGACGGACGGGCGGGCAAGTTCCTCGATTTCTACTTCATAGAGCGAGGAATCGAAGCCAACCCCGACAAGTGCAGAGCCTTCTCTGAGTTCCCGACTCCAACCTCAAAAAAATCCATCAAATGCCTAAATGAGATGCTCACCTTATTATCTCAATTTGTGGCAAAATCTGCTCAACTCGCACTCCTGTTTTTCAAACTACTGCGCAAGGAAGTGACTTTAAAGTGGACAGAAGAGTGCGATCAAGCACTCCTCCACCTCAAATGAGCTTTTTCGCAACCGATAATCCTCTTGTGACTAGAAGGCAGAGAGACTTTGTACCTTTAGTTGGCCATCTCGGCCGAAGTCGTCAGCGTGGCTCTCATCTGTGAGACCCCCGACAGACAGAAACTAATATACTTCACAAGAAAAGCTATGCAAGGCCCAGAACTCAGATACGAACAGATAAAGAAGGTTGCCTTGGCCCTCATAATTGCGGAGATAAGGCTAAGACACTAATTCCTAGCCCACACGGTCGCTGTACGAATTGACCATCGCGCGAAGCAGTTACTCGATCGCCCAGACGTGGCTGATAGAATGCTTCACTAGTCGCTAGAACTTTCAGATTTTTATATCTAGTACGAGAGCAGGAAGGCCCTTAAAGGCTATGCCTGGCCAAGGACTTAGGTGCGTAGGAAATAAAAATCTTCACCAATTATCATCTCGTCGCCTCTCACGTACGAGGAGAATATAAAGTAAAAAGCAACAAAGTCATCGAGTACTTAACTCTAGTAAAAGAAAAAATGAAAATTATTTCCACGGAAGTCAAGCACGTTCCTTGCGAGCACAACACTCGAGAAAATATCCTTTCAAAACTCGTGAGCACAAGGAAAAAGGGTGGAAACAAGTCTGACATCTAGGAGACCCTCTCTGACTCAAGCGTCGAAAAACTCTCCATGACACTTGACGTAAACGCCATCAGGGATAATAACTACTGGATGACCATGGTGTACTGTTACCTCGCCATATGAGAAATGCCTTCCGATCAGAAATATGCCAACGTAACTAAGAAAAGAGCATGCTCATACGTCTTAATCGAAGACAAACTCTACAGACGAGGATTTTCCATCCCATTATTGAAGTGTGTCGAGGAGGCTAAAGTCCCCCACACACTGCGAGAAATCCACGAAGGAATTAACGCCCAACACCTGGGAGGCCAAAGGCCCTATGAGCAGGATACTACTCGCCCACCATGCAACACGACGTGAAAGAGCATGTCAAAAAATGTGATAAATGCCAATGCCATGAAAATATGTAATTGGCACCACCCAACGAACTTAAGACGTTATCGTCCCCGTGGCCCTTCGCATGGTGGGGAGTGGACATCCTCAGTCCGTTCATCGGGGGATCATACCATAACAAGTATTTGATTGTCGTTGTAGACTACTTCACGAAGTGGATAGAGGCCAAAGCCTTCACCAAAATCACGACACAAAATATATTGCGTTTCTACAAGAGAAACGTGATCTCCCAGTTCAGCGTAACTCAAGCGCTTATCACCAATAATGGAACATAATTTACCGACAGAAAATTCCAAGACTTCGTCACCAAACTAGGCACCAAGAAACATTTCACATCTGTCGAGCATCCTCAAACGAACGGGCAGGTCGAGGCTGCAAACAGAGTGATCATGTGAGGACTAAAACGAAGACTGGGTGAGACCAAAAATAGGTGGGTCAAGGAGCTACGAATTGTACTATGGGCCTACATAATGACACCACACTCGAACATGGGGGAAACCCCCTTCCGACTAGCCTACGGAACTGAGATTGTAATCCCAGTGGAAATCAGAGAGCCATCCAGGCGAATCGAATCCCCCTCGACGAGGAGATGAACGATGAGGCCTTAAGAGAGGAGCTCAATGATAAGTGCAAAAGTGTAGTTATTTTATATATACTTTCTGTTTCACTTATCGACTCTTTGTTGTTAATATCAGTTGAATAACCTCATTTTTGTTGTAAATATGTTTAGCTGCATTTTGAGTACATATTGTATCGGTTGATTAGTTTTGTATATGTTTTGTAGATATTTGAGCATTGTTGGAGAAAGAGGAATAAAAGCTCCAAGATGCATTTTTGGATCAATAAAGCAATCGGGAAAAAGATTGGAGGCTAGGAGAAGTTGTGCAGAGAAAGCAATAAAAGTTGTTAGAACAGTCTTGCGTCGCCAAGCGAAATTTCTGTCGTCGGGCGACAGTGGGCGAGAATGGACCAATTTTGATGTTGCCTCTGCCTTGCTTCGCGTCTAGTTCTCCAGGAGAAAATAAAGAGAGTCTTTGGGTGAAGCTTGGTGTCTTCGGGCGACGGTAGGTATTTTTTCTCAGTTGGGGACGTGGTGCAATCTAGGCCAAATGTATATAAGTCGTCGCCAAGTGAAGCTTTATGTCGTCGAGCGACGCGTGCGAAACATAATTCGTTTATATTTCATTTTGTTTCATTTTTGTTTGGGGATGGTTTTGGGGGTGATATTTATTCTCCCAATTCCATCAACCTCATTTTTGTATTAGTTTAGATGACAACACTAGGGCTTTGCTTATGGATGATTAGCGGTGGATTTCTCATTGATCGTCGCTGACAAACCGGAAGATTTGTGATTTATCTCTTCTCCTCTCTATGTATTTATCTTTTGTTGTGTTTTGTATGTATATTTACTTTGAACTTGTGTATATTTGTCACCCATGGAATTATACTAAACTTGCTTTACAAATCTTTGTGGATTGTTGTCTTAGATTTTTGCTATGTGCTAGGGATTTAAGTTGTTATACATATATACTGCTTAGATTCTTATTTAGGATGATTATATGTTAGTTTCTGAACTCTAGAGATAGATTTAGAGTTTGCATCTACTTGGGTATCAGAGCTTAATGCCTCTGTATGGTTGTATTATGCTGAGAGATCGTCAGTGCGATTACATAGTTATCTTCTGTGTTGTTGAGGAGGTAGAGAGATCATTTACTTGGTGATACAGTCGGTCTCTCGTTTGGGTTCGAAATGACTTAGGTTGTGAGTGATACGTAGTGACATCGATGAGTATTTTTAGGTTGAATTTAATTGGTCGATATATTTAAGTCTGTGATGAGTAGATTATATGCAGGCTTGATAAGTTATTCTTTAGTTTTTTCTTTTGTTTACATTTATTTTCTGTCGATACTTTTCTTTTCAACCCATTTATCCCCAAACTCATTAACGTATGATTTGTCAAATGGTGATTCAATAACCAATCTCTATGAACACGATACAATATAACCTAAATATCACCCGATAAAATTAATACTTTACTTTTTGCTTGCCGCTTTATCGCTCCAACACTCGACCTGATCGAGGAAATTCAGTCGGGGGAAGCTCTCTGTGAGGCCACACTAAAACAAAAGATAACTTTGCATTACGACGCCAAAGTCATAAAACGCGAGTTCCAAGTCGGCAGTCTAGTCCTGTAGAGAAATCATAAAAACTCGCACGAGGGGAACTTTTCACAAACTGGGAAGCCCCTTACCGCGTTCGAGCAAGAACGAACAACGAGGTATATTACCTTGAAAAATTAGATGGGGAACAACTTGCTCGACCATGGAACACAGAAAAGCTAAAACAAATTACAGTTAGTCCTAACAATACTATGTTTAGGCTTAACAGCTGGCTTGTCCCGTTCAACATGCAACAGGGCACACCCAGCCACGGAAGCGTGTTACGGTATGGATGCAACATCCCAAATCCGAAACTAAAATACAGGCTCCCGCTCATTAAACGAGCAGAGCCTTAGCCCAACGGGGATACCTCGACCGAGCTTTTCCATCACAGTACCAATGAGGCAGAACATCCAACTCGCGATGGGAAAGTTCACGCTGAAGAATCAGGACCCCGATCGCGATCTTTGTCTTGTTATCATGCGGAACCAAACTCTATTTCCTCGACATGTTCCCTAAACTGTCGCGCACTAATTCTGTCAAGCAAGAATCCCCACACTAAAACAAATAACATGTTGTAAAGATAAATAACGATGAAGAAATTAAATTCTCAACAAGCAAACAACATAGAATCATACAACCAAAGACATTAAAGTGCCGACCACGAAGGCCGACATTGTTAAAATATTACAAAAAGTCGAGCATAGCCCATTATCCGAATATTAAAAAAATTACAGGCAAGCATGCCTAAACAAAAATAGTCAAAACAACAAAGTAAACTAATCCTCATGCACGTCTTCCCTAACATTTGAATTCCCCTCGACATGAGGCTCCCTATCTTCCTCGACCCCGAGAGAGGAACTAGGAGGAGGCACTATCTGGCCGTCGACAACCTGGTGAAATGGGTCAGTCTCTTCGATGACGAGCTCAACCCCTGGATTCACGATCTTGAGTTAGGCCACTGCATTATCAAAACTCATATCAATAACACCCAGGAAATCCTACTCGATTTTTTGAATCTGAGAAACCAGTTTAACTCGGGTCTTCAAGGCTTTCACCTCGTTGGGTTCGTCCTACGCAGGAGCTGCAACAGTCTTTAAACTAGAAATTTCATCCTCAAGACTTTTCTTCTCAAGCAGCCAACCACCCTTCTCCGTAGATAAGTTGCTTACCTCCTCCTCCTTCTTCTTCAGCTCGTTGGCCGAGAGACAGAACTCGTCTTTGTAACTACCAAGGTCAGATTCTAGCTGGTTTGCCTTCACCTCGAGGGTGGATTTCATTGTATGCAGTTTCTCCACCGCTGCGGCAGAGCCAGTCTCCTCGCCAGTGAATACCATATCCATATCCAAAACCCTCATCATGGCAGCGACATCTTCCGTTAGTCTTTTTCTCTTGCCCGTCGAATCGAGGCCCCCGATGACCAAAGACTCTGCCCGAGGCACATCCAAAGGAAACCCTTCAAAGAATCTCTTCTTGAAGATGCAAAGAGGTAATGTGAATTTAGGTTTGGGAGCATCCTTCGTAAGGTCTAGGATGTCGCCCTCCGTCGAACAACCCCTCTTTCTACCTGATTTTTCCTATAAAAGAGGAGCTTGATCGATGACCGAAGATGAAGAAGAAGTACAAGAACCATCCTTGGGCTGGTTCGGGGTGGGACGAAGTGACTCTTGGTTATTTTCTTCAAGACTTTCGCTCTACTCTGCGCCATCTTAAGCACACGCTCTGTCAGACTTAACATCTTATCTACAACAAATAGCAAACACAAGTCAGTACAACGAGGAGAAAAACACACGAGTACACTAAAATAAAATAAAGTGCAGATACCTAAAAGCACTATGATGTCCTCGAAAGTTTCACTTTCGAGGAGCTCCTTAGTATTGATGTGTCGAGCCTCGTATATGGGCTAACCGTTATTGTCGAGGACATCCTCCCAGTTCCTCGTCTTCCACTTGTCAGGGAAGAAACCATCTATAAACTTAGTAAGTTTTCTATATGACTCTTTGTCCTCGTCATCCAAATCGCCCGTACTTAGTAAGGTAATGATCCGTCCCCTTCAGGAAATGACTCTCACACCAATGAAGAGGAAACTTTGAGACCATTTCTGACTCCTCGTTCCCTTCTTCATCATAGCACACATTCCCGTCCTCGTCTACCATGATATCCCGCTCGAACACTTAATCGAAGGCTTCTTGTGCCACATGTTTAATGAGGTAGTATCGATCCTTGAAGTCACAGACATAGTTCATGAACGTCTTAAACAGCCTCTTCAGCTGCTTCAGGGAGACCCAACTGTGTTTTACGTTAAAAGTCTATCATTGGAGGTGGAAGCAACAGAAGAACAGTGGGATCATGGTTCCGAGCTCGAGATGTCGACACACGATCTCAAATGCTTGAATAAAGGAAATCACGTTCAGGTGTAGCTGGGAGGGCGCTAACTCCATATGACCAAAGACCCCAATCTTAAAATCAATAAAGGGCAGCCGAAGTCCCAATTCCTTTAAGACGAAGTCATACATTTGAAAGAGGTTCCCCTTGTAGTACGAGTAGATCCTCCCGGCCTCAGAAGGTTTGAAAATATTCCAGTTCAGATTGAATCCCTCTTTGCCCACACCATGCTCGATGATCCTAAACGCGTCACCCTAGAAGGCGACATAACGAGAGGTCATACTCCACGATTCCGGCCCGATCCAAGTCAACTCAGGATCAATAACCGTGTCGATCAGTTGGATGGCCTCGGCACTGCGAGCCGTCATACCTGAAAAGCAGAGGAAAACAGTGAATTTGACAATCAAATCAAATCCACCCTTCCATCGCAAATCAAGTAAAAGAGCATACGAAGGCACGTGGACAAACTTCCTGACTAAAGCCCCTACTCAACGGTAAAGAATGAAGTTATGACAAACCTTCCTCGACTCAGGGTTCGATTGGCCCGCCTACGAAACTACAGTGAGGACCCCCTCGATGCTTGCAAATTCCTGAGTTTCACGGGGTAACACGCCCCCGACACATGAACTTACTCATGGATTCATGAGTATCACAGGGAAACAGGCCCCCGACACATGAACTTCATCATGAACTCATGAGTTTCGTGGGGAAAAGCATCCTCATCACATGAACTTCATCATGAATTCATGAGTTTCACGGGGAGAACCTCTTCGACTTATGAACTTCACCAGAAATCAAGCATACCCTAAGTTTTACTAGCCTAAAATTCATGAAAAAAATGAAGACAAAGGAGAGAAACTTACTGGATCGAAGAAGAAAATAGAGGCTGGTGACATTCCGGCGGCAACAACGGCAGAAGAACACTCTGAGAGTCGGAGGTCCAGAGAGGAGTCGGAGAGAGCAACTAAATTCAGGGTAAGAAGCAAAGTTGCAAATGGCACCAATTCACATGTTTTTATAGTAAACTCTCCTTGCGTGGGAAACATGACATCGCATGGGAAGACGTGTTGTTGAAATGACATGCCATTACCCCTACTCCTGATTCGTAATAACCATACGCCTAGGCCATTATTGCGCATTAAATTCTACAATGTGTACCTCAAGAAACATATCTTTTGTCTTACCGAGACCCTCAGATCCCCGGGTATCGAACACAAATAAAAAAGTTTTGCATTCTGTCAATGGGCACATCCCCGGGGAAGCAACGAAGAGAAGTTACGGACATCATGACAATTCATGAGCTGGGCTGAGGTTACAACATGGGGGGCGAGCAGATGGAACTGTCGACCGCGACCCATACGTGTTATCTCGCCCATGCAAACGAGATAATAACGGTCGCAGGCAGGATACCATCCATATACATGTTTGCCCACAAAATGGAAATCGCTCGAGGTGAACATCGTTGTCCCAAGCATATGAGCACAAGTACAAACAAAGGACCACCTCGCACAAGTCCTCTTGATCTTCCTGACATGCGGGCTTACTCTAAGCCATTACTCCTTCGCTTAGGAACAACGACTTGGGGGGGGGGGGGGGGGGCTTTTGTTCTAGACTGGGCTCGGGCACGACCCAATTCGCCCTCGCGCCAACAACGGTCCAATTGATGGCATAATCCATTGGGATCCAATCTGGACATGTATTACCCACGTGCCCCTCACTTGAGGACACGTCATCAACGTGTTCAACACTCTTTGGAATCGTTACGCCCTTCGTAACGGACGTGGTCAACCCACTATAAGTGGAGTTCACTAAGCACTTAACCCAGGATGATGGCACGTGCTGCTCATCCTCACTGTCACGTGAGAATCCTGACAGTCATCCATTATGGGTCTGAATACTCAGTCCATAATGGAGACTTTGACCCAGTGCTGGAGGCACTATAAATACACTCTTTCACTAGAGGGTCGGGTATTCTATTCACTCTCACCATTTTTGTAATTGCTCTCTTTTCACTCTGAACCTTACTTTGACATCAGAGTATCTTGTATGTACACTCTCTCATTTTCTCCAAGAACCGTAAAAACTCAAGTGTTGCAGACCACTGAAGATTCTTCTGACCCTGATAAATTCAAAAACTATTAGTAAAAATATACATCCAAACCACAAAACACAACACTACAATCTTCTGACCCTGATAAATTCAAAAACTATTAGTAAAAATATACATCCAAACCACAAAACACAACACTACAAAAAAATGTCTCAATGTATTGATCAATGACCTCAATAACTCATATACTGAAATATTTCCTCCGTAACGATTTATAAACAAATTTTATTTTTTAGATTAATTGAATAATTAATATATCTGATCTATATATATATATATCATATACATTAATTATTCAAGAAATTAAAAAATAAAATTTATTTATAAATAGTTAGGGAGAAGGAATGAAAATTTTCTTTCTTTCTTGTATTGGTGTTCAAAAATTTGAAATATAATTTAAAGCAGTTTGGGTCTGTTGCTTTGTGTTGGGGAGGAAAAGAAATCTTGGGATAATAATGTTGCGTAACTTTTTACTTTAAATGGAATGAATAATCTTGCTGTAACAAAAGTAAAAAGTAAAATGATTGAGAATAAGATATGATGAATAAAAATTTCATGGACTTTCCGTCTATTAAATATAGTGACGGTCCACAACACCATGTGTATCTTCCATCTAATTTATTAAATCAAAGACCTTTTGTTACCACTAACTGCTCTCATTTTCTCCACGCTAAGTCCGTGACCACACCATGTCACCATCACTTTTTTTCTGCTTAACGACCACACCACACTTTATATTAAAAAATTATAATACTAGTCGCTGATTGAATATGTCTATTTATATAATTAATTGAGCTAGCTTAACGAGATTAATATCAAAGTTTAAACTTAGTAAAAACATAACACAATCAAACATAAATTTACTGTGCCTAAAAAGGTGCACTACATAGTCACAGTTTTACAAGTGAGTGAGTGATTCAGCATCTCTGAAAATACATAGAAAACAAAAACATAGAAGAAGAAGAAGTATCAAAGCCTGTGTCTCTATCTATCTCCCTCACCTTTTCTTCCATCCTACTCATTCCACTCCATCATTCAATAACCAACCGTTTATTTTTAGTTACATCTTTTTCCAAACACTGTCTACTCCCTTTCAATACCAAAACCTCTTTACCTTCAATAGGTTTGTTATTTTTTTTCCTTTTCAATTCTCTTTTCTTACTATTAT
The DNA here is from genome assembly GCA_948472305.1 of Vicia faba. Classification (NCBI taxonomy): domain Eukaryota; kingdom Viridiplantae; phylum Streptophyta; class Magnoliopsida; order Fabales; family Fabaceae; genus Vicia; species Vicia faba. The sequence continues at coordinate 1,673,662,342 of OX451736.1, read as the reverse complement.
TACTCTTGTGGGTCCTAGAAAGTTTAGCATGGGATGCTCATGAACATGCTCACTACATTCATGCACTATTAGTATTGCCTATACAATTTTTTATCATATAGGTTTGTTCAGGAGAGAAAATAGTATAAGCTTTTTGTTTATGCTTTTAGATTAAGTCATGGCTCTTTAAATATTGTTATTATTGAATTAAGCTGTTAATAATCCGTTTTTACATGATTTTTCCTTTTAGGCCTTGGTGTTGAGAATTAGTATATAGTATTGTTTTGAAGTTTTGTTCAACTGCATAGAAAAATTGTCCAATTTTGGATTTGGAGCAACATGTCTGAGAGGAGATTGAACATCAATGCTCCTCTGATGTCTGTGAGGCGAAATTCAGCTACATCGCCGTCGTTAACAGAATCAAAGAAGAGGATATTAGAGAAAAGACAGAGTCTTGCGAGTTATAAGTCCGAAATGGCATTGGATCAGGTTACTGAGCCTGTTGCAGTGCCTTTCAATTGGGAGCATATACCTGGAAGATGCAAAGGGACTAGTACTGGATCTGAAGTAGTTCAAATTCCTCCTAAGAACACTAAAATCGTGCCAATTCCTCGGCTTCCTCCTGGAAAATCTGTCAAATCTGGTAATCAGCTATTGGAAAAGGATTCTGTTGTTGCCAAGAATTTCACTTCCTCGAATAAATCAAAGTCTTTTACAGGAAATTTCGTTAAACTAGATTGTGATAGAGAAAGAGAAGCTGACAAGAGAATTGAGAGTAGAAGATTTAGTGTTAAGGAGAAGGAGAAGAAGAATGACTATGATGACAACGCCTATTCGGACGCGGTTGAAACGCTATCACATTTAACAGAATCGTTCTCTGTGAACTGCAGTGTGAGTGGAGTAAGTGGATTGGATCATGATAATTTGGATTCAAACAGGTTTGGAACTTTTTCTACTGATCAACAAACAAGAGACTTCATGATGAACCGATTCTTGCCAGCCGCGAAGGCTATGACATTACAGCCTTCTCAATACTCTTCAAAGAAGCAATCTGTACTAGTTGAACAGCAGCCCAGAGATGTTAACAAATTGATTCAGAATGCCAAGAAGCCGTTGGTGACCGATATTGTACCGTATACTGGTATACGTCAAGAGGAAGAAAGTGAAGATGAAGATCAAAATGAAGGTGATGTTTATGATACTGATAATTCTGATAATGTTTTGGGTAAAGGATGTGGTTTGATGCCGAATTTACAGCTTAGAAATTCGTTGTCCATGTTAAATCCTGTGGCTGGGATGAAAATGAAGAATCAAGTTTCTTTGCCTTCTTCTGCTTGTGAGGTTGTGAAACCTATCAAAAGATCTCATATTAGATCTTTTAGTCCAATTCCAGCTGTGAAAAAGGTAAAAACAATTCATCATGTTTGTTTTTATTTTTAGAGGAGTAGAAAATGATTTCAGAGATATAGAATTGATTTTGACATGTTTGGATTTTCTCGATTAGAATTGATTATAACTTGAAGTTAGAATTTGTAGTTTTTTCTTCTATAGTTGATTTTCAGCCTTTAAGTTTATAGTTCAATCCACTTTTACACTGATGTATCCAAATATGAATCACTTGACATTCAACTTATTTTTACTTTTAGTCGGAATCAATTTTACGAAATCAATGTTTGTCATGAATCCTTGATGTAGGCTTGGGAAGCAATTCACAGAAACAAGTCAAGCACTGTAACTGCGACATCGCCTGATATGCAAGAAAGAAAGAAGAGATGGAGCAGTGAATCAAACAGGTTTGCTTATTCAGGTGAGTTGCTTCCAGATAGACTCTCTCCGTTCCGGCGTTCACGAGCAGCTGCAGCAGGCATATCTCCTTGTAGAACTAAACCTCAATCTCCTTTTCGTGGCGCAAAGTTGCCCGAGATTGAAAACAATAAATCTGGTAATTTGAAATTCCACAGTACAGGACTAGTAAAATCTCAAGGAGTTCCGAACCAAGGAGCGAAAAGAGGTTCATATTCCGGAAGTTTGGCAATCGAAAAAACATTGTACATAGATAATTCAAGTACTGTCAAACTATCATCTTCGAATTTAAGTTATGTAGATAACAAAAGGAGGATCGATGCTATGACTGCAGATTTCGACAAAAGAAGAGAGAAAGAAAGAAATTCTAGCATAGAAAATTCTCAAGATACAAAACATGTACAATCTTTGAGTTTGGAAGAAAAAGTCACATTGGATTATGAAGTGTTAAGTTCTTTAGGTGGAAACTCTACAACTTTGTCCGGTATGCTACACCATATAGCGAAAGAATATGAAGCCGAAGTATTGACAACTGATCAATATATTAACCACGAACGCGTGTCAGTGCAACCTGTGCAACGCACATTTGATGAAGATTGGGATACTAACAGCAACAAGCAAATTGTGTTAGCTAGTTCTCCTCTAGCACCACCATTGCCAAAATCTCCTTCCGAATCTTGGCTTTGGCGTGCGTTGCCTATAAATTCGCTTAAGAATTCTTTCATACATTCAAATCAAGGGACAAAGTCTCATGCTAAAAGGAATGATTCTGATGCTGCATCAAGCAATGTCAAGTGGGAAACAATAGTGAAAACATCGAATTTGCATCATGATCATATCCGTTATTCTCAGGTAATAATAATCCTATTAATTCCTTTGTCCATAACTCGGTTTACATCAACTCAACTATGGTTAACTTTCTCTGCAGGAACTGCCATCGCGTAAATCTCATCATTCAAAATCATAAAGGCGAAACAATGGTAGTGTTTTTCTTGAATTGTATAGTATATAGAGGAAAATCAAAACCAGTTTTGATGATCAATGAGTGTAAAGCTTATTTTGTGGCGCTTTCGATGGATTTGGTATTTCTTAACCTTGCCTAGAGAGGCGCATATCGATTAATGCTGTATTGCCGTGTGCCTTTCATCATGTTATTTTAAGTCTTGTTGGTTTCCTGCTGCTTGATCAGAGGAATGATTCTTTGCATTCCCTCATCTGGAGGAATCAGCAGTTATTTTTTATGTAAAATTGATACGAGTGATCATTCATGCTTTATTGATTGATATCCTTCTGATATGCATAGAGAAGGATTCTCTTCAAAACATTTTAGTTTGTTTTTCATTGGCACTTTCAGACGCTTATGTTCAAGTATGTAAATCAAAATATTCTTAGTTAAGATAAATTTTGAAATTCTCGTGTAGGGGAACTTAGTTCTCCCTTCGTCACAAAATAAAAGTATTTTAAGGTTATTATTCACATATTAAAAAAAGTAACGAGTGAAGGAATAAATGTAACAATTTTATAAAATTATCTTTAATTTTTATTGGTTACACATACATTGTCATAAATGTAGAGTGAAAATTAATGTCTTAAAAGTAGTGCAAACAATATTAATTGAAGATAAAATTGATACAAATGAATTAATGTTGCATTGAAAAAGTAAAACGACACATGTTTTGGGACATATTTTTTAAGCTAAAAAGACATTTATTTTGAGACGAATAGATTATATAACTACATAACTGAATACTAAGTGTAGGTACTTTAAATCCGTATGTAAAAGAATGTTAAAGTTGAAAATTTGAACTACATGTATTTGAAGTAGGTATGTTATTCAAGTAATGATATTGAAGTGACCGTGAAAACAGGCGATAATAATATCGTTATTCACTATTTTTATGTTAAATAACAATAGAGGAAGATGAGAAAGATGACTTGTTGAACAAGTCATCTTAGTTAGTTAGTTAGAGAATTAGTTGGTGATATGTTTTTATGTTATGACAATTGTAAATTAATCTCCTAGTGTCAATGCTTCTATAAAAGCACAGGTTGTACTCATTGATCGATAATGAAAATAATGAGTTCATTCACTATATTCTTCAAACTTTAGTTTTATTGTTATTGTATCATAGAGCCTAAAGGTTCAACAATAGCGAGAAACAACAATGGGGGTTATCAGGGTGCAGATGCATCACTCAATCCCTATTTTATTCATCCATCAGAAAATCCAATCACCGTGCGCGTGACGCCGCAATTGGAATGAGAATCTAATTATCATGGTTGGGCGAAAGGAATGCAACAAGTTCTTGTTACCAAGAACAAATTCAAGTTTGTGGATGGTTCTATACCCGTTCCACCCGTCGATGATCTCAATTGCACTGCATGGGAAAGGTGTAATAATCCGGTTCACTCACGGCTAATCAATTTCATGAAACCGCAAATTGCAAGGAGTGTGCTTTACATCGAACACTTGGTGGATGTCTGGAACGATCTCAAAGAACGATACTTACAAGGTGATAAAATTCGTGTTGCTGCATTGTATCAAGATATTTCCAACTTTAAGCAAAAAGAATTGACAGTTTTAGAATTTTTCACGGAAATGTGTGTATTGTGGGAAGAACTTGACCAGTTCAGGCCCATGCCTCGATGCATATGTCCTATTGTTTTCGCTTGTGTAGCTATGCGTAATACAAGATTATTCAAGAAAGAAGATCAAATCATTCAATTTCTTATGGGATTGAATCAACAATATCAAAGTGTCAAGTCTCAAATCTTGTTAATGGATCCTCTATCAACCATCAACAAAGTCCTTTCAATAGTGTTGCAAGAAGAAAGACAACAAGGCTATGGAAATAGTGTTCGTGTTGATGTGAAAGAACTTAAAGCAGAGGTACTAGCTAATGTTGTGGAAAGTAATAGAAACAATTGAAACTTCACCAGTGGGAGAGGATTCAATCAAGCAGGAAGAGGTGGAGGAGGTTTCTTCAAAGAAAAAGTCTGTACATATTGTGGCAAGAATGGTCACACTGTAGATGTATGTTACATGAAGCATGGATATCTGCCCAACTGGGGAAGAGGAAATGCATATGCTAACAGTGTTAGAATTGATGTTCAAGAGATCAATGTTGATATGAAGATGAAGGACAATGATGAAGGGAATATGTCTTTCACTCATAAGCAATATCATGGATTTCCAGCTCTTCTTGAAAGGCACAGTATTGATGGAGGCAAACATGCATACAACATGGTGAAATGAGAAAGCATGAGTTGTACTTGTGAATCCAAGTTCAAAGATCATGATCATAGCTGGATTTTAGATACATGAGCAACTGGTCATATATGCAACTCTCTTGATCGACTTAGTTCATATAGTCAAGTTGTTGCCTATATAATTGTTGGCTTGTCGGATAAGTCACAAATTCAAACACATATGATTGGAATAGTGAAAATACATGATATGTTTGTTTTAGATAAGGTGTTATATCTACTTGGTTTTAATGTGAATCTTATCTCAGTATCAAGATTGTCTAGGGATCATAATTGTATGATAGTGTTTGAGAATGACTCATGCATTATACATGAAAGAGGAACTATGAGGAAGATTGGTTTGGCTAACAAATTGGATGGTTTATACTACTTGAAGTTCAGTCAGGTAAAGTTAAATCCCAGTGTTCATGTTGTTGATACTGATCCTAGTAAGTTATGGCATTTAAGGTTGGGACATTTATCTCATGATAGAACTAGAATTTTGAATAAAAGGTACAATTACATTCATGTTTTAGCCAAAGAATCGTGTGATGTATGTCATATGGTAAAACAAAAGAGGTTACCTTATGCTTTAAGTCATTATAATGCAAAACAAATTTTTGATTTGATACATGTTGATATATGGGGCCCTTTCTCTACAACATCTATTCATGAATTTAAGTATTTTTTTAACTATACTTGATTATCATAGTAGATATCTTTGGGTGATCTTGCAGAAAACCAAAGGAGAAGTTCCTAATTGTTTAAAAGGATTCATTAACATGGTCAAAATTCAATTTGAGAAATATGTTAGAACAATCAGAAGTGACAATGGCCCGAGTTTGATAAAAAAACTACATGTGCAACTGTATGAACTTGAGTTTTACTACCTCAACAACACTACAATTCAAACACCTGAACAGTTAAAAATCAATGAACCCACAAATATAAACACTCAACAATTGAACCTTGGTCACAGATGATGACATACTTATCATTGAGATAAGCACTGACAACGATTGCTCTAACCCTCCTTGTACCACTAACCAAATCACTTCTCAAAACAATTACCATCCCACTCATCAACCTACAAGACAACCTACTTGAACCAGTTCTTGACCTGCATATCTTAGTGACTATGTATGTCTTTCCACTTCAAAACCACTATATCCAATTACTTCCCATCTAAACTATACTAACCTTTCCCCCCACATCTTACATACATTCTAGCCATCAACGAGGATAGTGAACCATCCTCGTATACTTCTTCTAGCAAAGATCCTAAGTGGATGGTTGTTATGAAGGCAGAAACTGATGCTCTCCATGCTAATAAAAATTGGGAATACACTCAACTTCCCCTTGGAGAAACACCTATAGGCAACAAATGGGTGTTCAAAATCAAAAGACATGCAGATGGATCTATTGAAAGATACAAAGCTAGGCTAGTGGCAAACTGGAGGGCTAGACTACTTTGAGACTTTCTCTATAGTTGCAAAAATGTCTAAGGTAAGAGTTATACTTGCTTTAGCTTCAATAAAGGGATGGCATATTCATCAACTTGATGTCAAAAATGTTTTTTTCCATGGTGATATTAATGAATTTGTGTACTTGAAGGTCCCATAAGGTGTTACTTCTCCTGAACCTGACCAAGTTTACAGACTTCGAAAATCTCTATATGACTTGAAACAAGCCAGTAGACAAAGTTTGACAAGCTTACATCTTTTCTTCTGCAACATGGATTCACTCAAGGTCAGGATGATTACACTCTATTCATAAAATTTGTTGCCGACACATTTTTGGCTCTACTAGTATATGTAGATGACATATTACTAGTTGGCCTAAACTTGACGAAATTTAATTCTCTTAAAGAAGCTTTGAACTCAACCTTCTGCATTAAAAATTTAGGAGAGTTAAAATTCTTCCTAGGCCTATAGGTTGCACAATCTACAAAATGAGTCTCCATTTGTCAAAGAAAGTACTGCTTGGAGCTGTTTGAAACTTCATGCACAAGCAATTGTAAGCCTGCCAGTACTCTACTAGATCCAACCATCAAACTTAGCTTTGATAATAGTCCTTCATTAAGTGATGTTACAGCCTACAGAAGGCTTGTTCGTCAGCTGATATACCTCACCACTACCAGGCTTGGCATAACACATGTTACTCAACAACTTATACAATATATGTCTTCTCCTACTGAAAATCATCACAAGGCTGCCATTAGAGTATTGAGATACTTGAAAAATGCACATGGTTGTGGTCTATTATTCTCTCGAAACTCTGTTATGCAATTGTAGGATTTAGTGATGCTAACTAGGGTGGCTGCTTGGATACTCGCAGATCTATCTCAGGCTTCTGTTTTTTTCTTGGTCATTCTCTAATTTCATGTAAATCTAAGAAGCAAAGCATTGTCCAATGTTCCTCAGCTGAAGTTGAATATAGAGCTCTTGCAACAACTACCAGGGAATTGCAGTGGCTCACTTTCCTACTGAAAGATCTTGGTCAAGCATGTGTTCGACAATTTGTTCTTTATTGTGATAGCCAAAGTGTTATGCATATAGCTTCTAATCATGTCTTCCATTAAAGAACAAAGCACCTTGATATTGATTGTTACATTGTTCAATTAAAAGATTAAGAAGTACTCATGAAGCTTCTCCTGATTGACTCTAGTTCTCAAGTTGCTGACATTTTCACCAAAGCTTCTAATCCTCGACCATTCCATGCCCTAGCTCTCAAGCTTGGACTTGTGGACATATTCCATCCTCCAGCTTGTGCGGGTGAGGGGGTAACAATAAAGTAAGATGAGAAAGATGACTTGCTGAACAAGTCATCTTAGTTAGTTAGAAGCTTCACATGTTAGTTAGAGAATTAGTTAATGATATGTTTTTCTGTTATGACAGTTATAAACTAATTTCTTAGTGCCAAGGATTCTATAAAAACACAGCTTGTACTCATTGATCCATAATGAAAATAATGAGTACATTCATTATATTCTTCAAACTATAGTTTTACTGTTATTAAAAAATAAATTGTGATTAATGCATATTGCGATGACCGTAATTATTATCGCAACACCGACAAAAATCGTAAAATCCTTTAAGTGTGACAAAGAATGCATGGATGGACGAAGATTGCCGAAATAAAAAGGAGATAATGATGCAGGGGACCTATTATTTAGGTGACAATGGAGATAGATATAACAGATAATACGTGAAATATCAACCAATTCTTAACTTAGTGATAATGTATTTATTGCTTGTACAATTTTATGTGAGTCTCATTAATGAAACAGTTCTATTTTTTTTAGTTACAAATGAAACAATTCTTTTAATATGTATTTTGATGGTACAACATTAAATAAGTTATATTCAATCTTACAACTTAATTTTATATTTTAATATTTAATTATATTTTTTAATTATAATTCAAAACATTAATGTAAGTATTTTTTATAAGCTAAAAATTCATTGGAAAAAAAGAAAAAAAAATATAAAAACTGGGGAATTTAAACTTATATCAGATTTTTTTTTTTTAAAACTAAAAACTAAAAGCTAAACAAATAAAGAGTTCAATAAATTAAATAAATGATTTATCCTTTGAGTGAATATTATGTAACTGAAAATTTTTTAACAAGTTGTTTTTTGTCTTATAAAGATCATTTTTATAAAAGACTTTTCATTTGTAGTTGATTTATTATACAAATATTTAATTACTATATGTCATATGTTTAGTGCCTTTAGCATTTTTACTCGTCAAATTCATTAAAATCATTATATCATGAACAACATTGAGATACATTTTATTACCATGATGTTCTTTTATTTATTTCTTATCTTGATTACCGTTGGAAAAATATGAACTCAATTTTTTGATGTATCTCGAGAAAAATTTCTTCTTGATCTTCAACCTCATAATATACCCTTTTTTTTAGCTTCGTGACATAATAAAGGAAGAAATGTATGTTCTTCAATCAATATTCCATCCAAAATATCTATTATTTTTGGTAGAACCATATCCACAAGTGGTACAAAAATTAGATCCTTCTTTGATAGCTCATCTACTTTTGATGTTACAAAATTTTCTGCATGCTGATTAGATTTTGGACCATAAAATGTATTCATTGTTATATGGTTTGACATTATGTTGTCACGACAATTTTTTAATAAATGATCAATAGAATGACAACAAGAACAAAACAAAAACAATCTTTCATACTTGATATCATCATTAAATACATATTTCTCCCTTTCAACAAGAAAAAAATTAGACAAGTATTCTAATAAATTAAGACCTATCAAAATTATTGTGTAATTCATAAAAAAAAAATTATATGTCTACATCATAAGAGTTATATAAATTTATTGTGTGTTTTAGATGGATGAAATATATTTATTTGACTAATAATTTTTTTACAATATAATATTTAAGAAAGTATATCTTGTATCATTAATTATTAAATTAATTTCAATTTATTAATTCGTATGTAAATAAAGTTGATTAATTATTTATAAAACACAAGAAAGATTTTGTCCTCTCATGTGCACGAGTGTTAACATTGCTCATTATAATAATCTCTATAGGAATCATTCACAGAATTAGGTCTTTTTTTTTTAATTATTTCATGGATGAAGACGTCGAACCTAGCTAGCATTTATACATCAACAATCTACCAATAAAATACTAGTATAAGATCGAGCACTTGTTTGTTGGTGTGATATATAACAGCTAGCACATGTTTTAATTTCAAATTGCCAAAGTTACAGGCACTTGTTTGTTTATTTTGAAAATAAACAATGAAACCAAAATTTGAATGTATTTTAGTACATTTTTGCAATGAAATGATTTGAAATAGGTGATTTAAATTTATCTTATAAATATACTAGTATCTGTTAGATTATTTAAAAAAACTATTTTGACGTTTAATAATTTAGAAATTATTTTTAACAAAGTATAAAATGACACATTTCAAAATATTTTTTACTGATTAAATTATATGCGGTAAATTTAGTATTTTTCTTATAATTTTTTACAGTGGTAAAAACGATAGCTGGAGTGCAGATAAATTTTTCTTAAAGTTGAGTTTGCAATTTATAAGGCCTAACAGCAACACTATACAAGGGCCTTAAGGGCTTCAAAAGGTAGAAGGTATTGGATTATCATGGGAGCATTTATATTTGGTTAAGAACAACTTATAAATAAAAGTGGTATTATATATTCATCTAAAATATTAAGGTGATAGATATATGGATTATCTCACTTATAAAGTGTTCAATCTTCACTTTTTCAAGCAATGTGGGACTAACAACTCACACTTGTGCGCAACAAAAGAGCAAGGGAATTTCTTTGTGCAGATGTTAGGGGTGGGAAAAAATTCCTGAAAACTCGAAAATACTCTTCAGAGATGTATCTCGGAAAACACTCCAAATCAAGGTGTTTTGAAGATACATTTTCGAAAGTTAAAAAAAAAAAACAATCAAGGAATGTTTTAGAAGTGTACTTCCGAAAACACACTATTTTTGTTAAAAAATAAGGGGTTGTTTCGGAAGTGTATTTCTGAAACATGTCCAGACACAGGATAAAAATTCTTGGGACTAAATTGCTCCAAATCTTTTATAAATAGGGTGTCTAAACTATTTCTTCAATATCATACACCACAAATCAGATATCACACACCACAAATCAGATATGACACAAACATGTTCTCACATTGCTTTTGTTTACTTCAACGATGCAAAGCCGTCAATTCAATTTAGGTTATGCGAGGACACCCCTCTCGTCGAGCTCATTACTATATTCAACTCTCTCTTATAATATCCAGAAAATGGGAAGGTAGTCAAGCTCGAGTATCGTTCACCATCACTTGACACTGAAGAAAAAGGTACAATTCACCGAATTTCCACTGAAGACAGATGACGATTTAAAGGTTATGTGGAGTACTTTTTGCAGATACTCTACTAAGGGGTTACCAAAATGTTGCAACGGTCTCAGTTACCCGTTTATAACAACATGTAATGTTAAATTTATATTTTAATATCTATGTAATTTCGACTTTCAATGTTAAATTTATGTTATTGTATATTGTTTATGTTTCAATATCTATGTTATATCTACATAATTTTTTGTTTCAAGGTTTTCGTTTTGTTGAAATCAATCAGTGTCTATTTTTGGAAATGTACATCAAAATTATAGTATTGAGTATCTTCAAAAATATATCTCTGAATTCACCAAAAAAAATGAAATTTCATAACTTTGATAATACATCTCCAAAATCACCTCAGAAAAATAAACTCTGGTGCGTTTGAAGATATATCTCCAAATTCTGAGAGTAACAACAAAATTTCGTCAGAGATGGCTAAAAAGATGTAAGGGTGGGGAAAGAAATTCTCAAAAGGAAATGATTGAAAAAGTGGACCAAACCATTCTTAGGTGCCAAGAGAAACAATCTTTAGGAAGACTCGAAGATATTCGGGTAGATTTTGAGCTCTTAGAATTTAGATTTAGTCAAACTCAATCCTACAAAATTAATTTGTAAAAGAGAAATTTTATGCTATTTTATAAAAGTTGACCATTATACCATTTATAAATAATACAAGTTTGAAATTTTTTAATTTTTTCTCTTTTTTTTTAAGTAATCAAGTCTTGTGTTGGTAGATTGAGAGAAATAAAAAAACTTTTGAGTATCGGAGGTCTTGTATTAAAGTTGTCCAGTCCATCCAATTTTTCAGAAGTCTTGCATTAAAGTTGTTCGATCCAAATATTAATACTGGAGGTCTTACTAGTAAGTTGTCCGATCCATTTTTTTAATGATGTTCATCGGAGAACTGATACCTAAGTTATCCGGTCCATTGTTAAAAAAATTAAACACCAAACATCTTATACTAAAGATATCTAGTAATCAGTTTTATTTGACTGGATGTCTTTAATATAAGACTTTCGAGTATGTTAACTTTTTAGCAATTTGAGATATTGAGTTAGAGTTATCTGAAGTTGTTTGTTTTCTCGAATTTGTCTAAAATGACTTTTTTACTAGTGGTGCATAGTTGAGGATGCAATAGTAATGTTATTTCGCGTGGAGGCCTAGGACGAGGAGCATTAGAAGTTAAATTTGTCATTGAGAGCAGTGCTTGTTCCTATCTATGATGCAGGACCATCATATTCGAGGTTGTCATTGATTTCTTTCTCGCTTCATTGTTATATCATCAAGTAGGTGCTGATGAGGATGATCTTGAGTTTAAATATTTATTTCGAGCATTACACTTAGCTTAGGGTCGTCCATTAAATTAGTTTATTTATGTATTATTATTTTGAGATTTATGTACTATATTTTTCAATTATGTATTATTATTTTTGAGATTTATGTATTATTATTTTCCGTTTATGTATGTATTATTATTTTGAGACTTGCGTATTATTAATTTTAGCATCTAATATAATATAACCAATACAATCTAACAAAATTTAATATACATAAAACTATGCTAAGTTAACAATGTTTGACACTACAAGCGTAAGTTATTATCAATGTTGTAGTTGTCAAGAAAATTTTAACAACCAAGATGTTGCTTCCAAAGAGCATCATTTCTTTCAATCCAATGTGATTCTGGAAACATAAATCCTTGCTTCATTTTACCTGATTAAAAAAATTACGTTAAAATTAATATTTACATCAAAGGTAGGGTTGGAAATTAGTCGAGTCGAGTTGAACTCGCCTCAGCTCAGTTCGGTTCATTAATAATTAGCGGAGTTCGAGTTCGAGCTCATCACAAACTTTTTCTCCAACTCAAACTCGACTCGTTAAGAATTGGTCGAGTTTAAATTCGAGTTCATCACGAACTTTTGTTCAGCTTAAATTCGACTTATTAGAAGTTCACGAACATCTCGGTTCAACTCGTTAGGTTTATCTTGTTAGGTTCAACTCGCTTATTTCACGGACTTAAAAGTAATTTTTTAAAGTATATATATATATATATATATATATATATATATATATATATATATATATATATATATATATATATATATATATATATATATATATATATATATATATATATATATATATATATATATTTGACATTTTAAATTAATATTTTTTAAACAAAAAATATAGAAATAAAATAAAAGTTACAATATTGGAATTTATACGATGTTAATTTTTATTTGTATAATTATTTGTAGAAATATTTTTCTCACTTGAAAATATAAATTATCAATTAAAATTGTTAGATTAAAAGAAAATATGAGACTAAGATTTAGAGAAAATCTTTAAACCTACTCTTAAAGACAATATAATTTATCTCATATATAATCGAATTGACTCATGAAACTAACGAGTCAAACTATGTATAGCTCAAGTTCAGCTCATTTAGTTAACAAACTTAGTTTTTAGCTCATATTCAGCTCATTTGGTTCATGAGCCTAGTTCAACGATTTAATTTTCGAATCAAATTTAAAACTATTTCTGAGTTGGTTTGATTCATTATCAGCCTTAATCAAAGGTGAGTTAGTAAATTAACAAACATAAATATATAACTACTTGAATCCAAGGGTTTTGGTTTACAAAATAAATACAATAAATAGAGATGACAGGTGAATGTGAAGTTTTCATAGGAAAGAAAGTCATACTAAGATACTCTAAACAAGCATGAATGACATTATACCAATTTGATATCACATAACACATATCTGAAAATGTCATTCATTTCTCCCGTGATTGAGGACTTCAAAAATGATACCATCAAAGATTCTCTCACTTCTAATAATTGATCTCCAAATAACTTCTCATAGTGACTTGATCTAGCTTTCATTTCATTATCCAAGTCTCGAAGGATAATGAACCAACCATTCTCTCTATATACATGCAATGATGTAATGACTCTAAATCTACAATTTTCACATGCTTCAACATAAACTATATCATCAATATATGATCTTATTTGTTCAGGAAATTAGTGATGAATTGACTCAATATGGATGAGCTCAAAAAATATCTTTCCCAACATCTGAGTTATCTCTTCTTCTACTCCAATCAAAATAATTTACATTATCCATCATCTTAAACACATATTTTACCTTAGTTCTAGTACCTCTAATCTCCTTTTGTAATTTATTTTTATGTCTATAGAGTGGTATTTTCTGAATCTCACTCTTGCAAGGACATCACTATGTGTCTGGATGGAACATGACACTTTATCAAATCAACATGTTTCCGCTCATATGAACATAAACGACCAATAAACGCATGTCCTTCAAATATATCCGGTAAATCGTGATTGTGAAGTCTATATTTTACATCAATCTTCTATTTTGAACTATTTTTAAACGGTGTTGATTTAATTTTGAATAGGCAACCACATTTTTAGTAGCGCTTTGAGTTGTATTATCTGCTTCCTTATAATTTTCACCTTTATCACAATCAAAATTAATTTCTCGCTTCTCTCTCTCTTTTTTATTTCGGTATATGAATGAGTAACAATAATAGTCACCTTCCTGTAAAAAAAACAATAAGAGTCACCTTATGTTTCATTCCAACCTCATTAGTCAACTGTTGTATCCCAAAATTTTCCCTCTCGTTTCTCAAAGGATCATCCTGGATCCTCAGGTTTGCTTCTATCAAGTTTCAAGTCTTGAATTACAATTTTCAAGAAAATCATTCACAAGGGCAAAATGGTCAAAAGTACACTGAAAAGTCAAACTTTGACTTTTAGATCAAAAAATAAATTTTCAACAATTATATTTCATCAAGACATGAAATTGGTTCATCAAAAATCAGAAGTCAGAATTACTTTGAAAAAAAATTAAATTTCTAAACATTTAGAAAATTTTCTAAGTGTTAAGAGAATATGATACTTCAGAACTTCTGGGTCAGCCTTCACACAAGTGCAATCAGAATTTGCAAACATAGTTCAGAACATGACTCATCAATCAGAACATATGGAAACTATGTTCTTCAATCAAAACGTGACTCTTCAGCATATGGAGGCTATGTTATATGCTTCGATCAGAGCCTCACCCTTCGAATCTCACTCTGGTCTTCCGTGATTAGAACATCACCAAATCCCAAAACCTCTTTTGAGCAACCTGCTGCACTGCTGTAGTACAGTCCTGCCACCAGCTGCCACAACACTCCAATATGCTGCTGATCCAGTCCACGCCTGCGTTTTTCTCAAACCCCATAATTGCACCAAATTAGCATGCAAAAACTGTGTTTAAAAAGCAATGGAATAATATGCCAAAAAGGTTAAAAATCCCATTCCCCCCCCCCCCCCCCAAACCACATCAAATCCATCTATAAATAAGTTGCTTCATCACATGTTCAAGGGGATGGCTTTTGGAGAGGGACATAATTATCAAAGAGAGAAAAGGAAACAGTAAAAACCTTCGCAAATCCTAAACAAAACTTTTGCTCTTCCCTTTGAATCAAAGAACATAACCACTGTTTTGTTGCTCCCACTGACTCCAGAACATCTGAAGGCAGCAGCTCAAGTTCCAAGCACACGCTCCAGATTCAAGGTAAGTCTTGCTGACTTTGCATCTTTTCATTCAGAACATCATTAAATATGTAAATATCATAGTATTAATGTTGTCCATATCATTGCATAAGTAAAAAACTATGGACCAATTTTTTTTTGAATAAAGCTAGGCTCAGAATTAGAATTAGAACTTCTATGAACTGTTGTGCGTTTACCTTTCTGATTTGCTGTTAAGAACTGAATAAATTGCTGATATTCTGATTAATATGAGGAAAGAGTTAAAATATAATACATAACTTCTGAGTTTTTCTCACTGTTTTAACACACCAGAATTCCTAGGTCTTTGCACTGTTATGATACGGTAACAGAACTTCTGACTTTTTACTCACTGCTAACACAACACAGAACTTCTGACTTTTCACCCACTGTTTAACACGACACAAAACTTCTGACATTTTTATCATTGTCTAAACACCACCCAGAACCTCTATTTTCTTTCCCTCTAATGTTTCTTGCAGGACCTCAGAGTGTATCAATCCAGAACTTCTGATTTCCATTGACGTTTCTTTCTGATTCACAGCGCGCCTGGCATCAAAACTTCTGATCCCTTTTGTTTTTCCTGCAGCAGCACGCTGATTCTATCTCTCATTATTTTCCTTTTTTTAAATCATTTTCAATATCCATACTATTTTTATTAATATAAAAAAGACATAAAAATATTTCCTTTTTATTAATTAATTAATTTCTTTTTTTTAATTCTTTAAGACAAAAAACCACTTTCATAACAAGTCCTTTTTCTTCTTATATTGTACATTTCAATATGGTTGTAATAGTTAAATAGGTTTTAAATTCTTGCAACCCCTCATTTGTAAATTTGTACCCCCATCCCTAAATGATGTAATAGCATAGGACCTTTACATTTCTGCAATTTATTGTTTTCAAATATAAATGCTAGTAATTAGGATGTGTATGGCAAGACATAAAATCAACAAATAGATAACCCTAATTAAGACAAAATGCATGTAAATCAAACACACTTACACACTAGCACCCTTAGGATAATCCCAATTTATTGTCTTTCAGAAATTAGTCATGTCCCTCGAATATGGGCGTTTTAGCAAAGACCCTCGATAAAAATCGTAGTCCCTCGATGACCTTCAATGTTGCCTTCGATAAACGATCTAGTCCCTAAAATACATTGCTAAAAAGTCCCATAGGTTGCCTTCTATGACTATACAAACGTCCCGCGTCCGTCCCTTTACATCCAACGATGGGGTTTCTTACCAAAAACAATGGTAAGATAACAACATCTAAAAGAGGAGGAAAAGAATATTTAAAACCTTTTGTGTAGGTAGGTTACTCCTAGTTGCTCGCTTGCTCATAATAAAATCATTTTATACACCAACACTTCACTTTGAAACATTTTTCAAAAGACAAAACACTTTGTACGCGTTCTTATAGAGACGAGAACCATTACAAATACATTCTTTTACAAAATACTTTCAAAACCCACATCACAAGCACATTCTCAAACAAAATCAAGCGATCTAGCAAGCAACTAAGAACCCATAGATAACTACGGATGAAAAGGGTGCTAATACCTTCCCTTTTCATAACCTACCCCCCGAACTCAAGAAAACATCTCTAAAGGTCTTTCCTGTTCTTTTCAGCCTTTCCTTTTGGATAAAAGAAAAGTCGGTGGCGACTCTTTCTATCCTCACAATTGCGATCAAACGCAAAACAACCAAGTCAGTTCCCGCACCGTATTACATCAACCTTATTCCTTCTTCTCATATATCAAACTTTTGTATAGTTGAAAATGCATTAGTGGTATCTACATATATCTGATATTTATCGCATATCTGTAAAGAGATATTCATATCTAAATATAAAATCAATGTTAAAAAAATTGAAAAAGTGCATATCAGATAATTTATAAGTAAATTATCTGGTGAACAAACATAAAAATAATCAGAACACTTAAAACTAAGTTATCTGTTAAAAATTATAATATTAGATAACTATGATGTAAGTTATCATGAACAAATAAGCATACACTAAAATATTTTATTGGAACAAAGGATTCAAGAAAGATGATATTGTGAAAACAAGAAGAAGAAGAAGAAGAGAGAGAGAGAGAGAGAGAGAGAGAGAGAGAGAGAGAGAGAGAGAGAAAGAGATTGATGAGTTAGTTATATGTAACTAACTATCTAAAACTGAAATGTATTATTTGCTGCTACTGCACTTGTTATTACAAACACAATGACCCTTTATATAGGAAAAATAGCTCAGGCCCAAATACATTCTAAAAGCCCAAATAACTACATAACAAGAATTAACCAATTAACACCCCCCCTTAATTCATGTTATAAAGACTTCTCATCCCAATGTCTTTCTTTAACTCTTCAAACCTCACTTTCTTCAGAGGTTTGGTGAATATGTCAGCTAGTTGCACTTCTATATTGCAATGTTTTATTTCAAGCTTCCCTTTGTTGACGTAATCCCTCAAAAAATGATACCTTCCTTCAATGTGCTTACTTCGACCATGACACACTGGGTGATTCGCAAGGTTTATAGATAACTTGTTATCAATAAATAACTTCATCTTCGACTCCATTATTCTGAGTTCCTCAAGTAGCATTTCAATCCATACTGCTTGGCATGTAACATATGATGCAACCACATATTCTGCTTCGCATGATGACAAAACCACTATGCTTTGCTTCCTCGAACTTTAGGATATTGGAGCTCCTTCGATCATGAAAATGTACCCTACAATACTCTTCTTTTCGTCTTGATCTCCACTGAAGTCTGAGTCAGTGTATCCATGAACTTCGACATCTGAGTTGTTCTTTAACTTCTTTGGTAATAGCACACCATGATCAATAGTTCCCTTTATGTATCTCAACACCCTCTTCACTGTGATGAGATGACATTCATGAGGCTTCTCCATAAATCTGCTCAACAATCCTACACTTTGGCAGATATCTGGTATAGTATTGCAAAGATACCTCAAGGATCCAATGATTTGTTTGTAAAGGGTCAAACTTACAAACTCATCATTTGGTTCCTTTTTCCGCTTTGCTCTAGTCTCTAATAGAGTAACAACTGCCTTGCAGTTGCTCATATTGAACCTCTTCAGTATATCTTGAGCATACTTCATTTGATGCAAGAAAACTCCTTCTTAGATGTCTTTGAATTCCATTCCCAGGAAATAAGAGAGATTCCCTAAATCAAACATTTCGAATTCCTGCATTAACTTAGACTTTACCTTCATCATCTCAGCTTCGTTTGCTCCTGTAATGAGTAAGTCATCAACATAGAGACATAAAATGATTCGATTGACACTTTCGACATCATTTACATATACTCCATGTTCAGAGACACACTTTGTGAAACCTTCTTCGATTAGGAAGCTATCTATCCTTTTATTCCAACCTCTAGGAGCTTGCTTCAAGCCATAGAGAGCCTTCCTTAATCTGTAAACTTTCGACTCTTGCCCTTTGACGTAGAAACCTGGTGGTTGAGTAACATAGACTTCTTCTTTCAATGGACCATTCAAAAATGTTAACTTCACATCAGGTTGGTGCATTTTCCATCCTCTACTTGCAACTATCGAAACAACAATCCTGATTGTTTTGATCCTTGCAACAGGCGCATATACTTCGTCAAAGTCAATACCAGGTTTTTGTAGAAAACCTCTGGCCACCAGTCTTGCCTTATACTTTGCAATATCACCATTTGGCCTTTGTTTCACCTTGTAGATCCATTTCACATTGATTGGTTTCTTGTTGGTTCTTTCGACAAGCTCACAAGTCTTGTTCTTCTCAATGGCTCTAAGTTCTTCTTTCATGGCTTCACACCAATTTGAATTGCTCAAGGCTTCACCTAAATCAATTGGTTCTGCTTCAGCCATCATCATGGCTTCTTCGATTAAGTCACCATCTGCATCGATTGCTTGATCTGGAAACCTCTCATATCTAATCCGCCTAGTCGACTTAATTTTTTTTCTTGTAGATCTTCTTTCATTTTGCACAGGTGGTTCTTCATTTCGACTTGTCGAAGCTTCGTTCTCTTCATCTTCTTCAAACACAGTTGTGATTGTGTTTGATTCATGTCGAACTGAACTTCGACTCCAATCCCATCTTTTGCTTTCGTCTACAAGAACATCTCTACTGATCACTAGTTTATATTCAATTGGTGAATATAACTTGTATGCACCAGTCGAATGATAACCTATGAGCGCCATGACTTCACTTTGATCATCCAGCTTCTTTCTTAATTGTTCAGGTACATGCCTGAAACACATTGATCCAAAAATTCTAAGATGACTTACATTTGGCTTCGACCCTGTCCAAGCCTCATGCGGTGTCTTTTCGACCATCTTCTTTCTTGGGCATCTATGTAGAATGTATACTGTTGTCGAAGCTGCTTCAGCCCAAAATCTGTTAGGCATATTCTTAGCTTTCAACATAAATCTTGTCATGTTCAGTACACTTCTATTCTTTCTCTCAGCTATGCCATTATGTTGAGTCGTATAGGGTGCAATAACCTCATGCTATATACCTTCGTCATTGCAAAATCTAAAAAATTTAGCAGAAGTATATTCACCACCACCATCAGTTCTTAACTTCTTCAATTTGCAGCCACTTTGATTCTCAACATGCAACTTGAACTTCTTGAACTGTGTGAATACCTCACTCTTCCTTTCAATAAGGTAAATCCACATATGTCTGGTGAATTCATCAATGAAAGTAAGGAAATACTTGTTACCTCCATTGGACTGTACTTCAAAGGGTCCACACACATCTGAATGAACCAACTCTAATTTTTGCCTTGATCTTATAGGCAAATCACGTTTGAACGCCTTCCTTTCCTGCTTAGCTTTGAAGCATTCTTCACATATCTGCTTTGGTTCCTTCACATACGGCAACCCAAGCATCATTCTTTTCTTATTGAGCATACATAAACTTTTGAAGTTTAGATGTCCATACCTGTGATGCCATAGCCAGTTCTTGTCTTCTTCTGTAGTCGAAGCAAGACAATTGTGATCTGATGTGTTGAGTTTAACCCTGAACGGTTTGTTCTCTGCCAATGGTGCTTTCATTATTAGACTGCCATCATCCCTATATACCTTCATCTGATTATTCTCCAACTTCATATTGAAGCCTTTTGCAAGTAATTGACCTACACTTATCAAGTTACTTATCATCGAAGGTACATATAGAACTTCAGTGATAGTAGCCTTTCGACTATTCTTCCTGATAATCGAAATATCTCCTTTACCACTTGATTTAATATGCCTGCCATCTGCAAACTTTATCACCTTTTTCGACTGACTCATCTAACTTGGTAAACTAGTTTTTATTGCCAGTCATGTGGTTGCTACATCCTAAATCCAGATACCACATGTTGTTTTCTCAGTGTTCGACTGGGTGTTCACCAGCAACAACACATCATCAGAATCACTACTTCCAGCTCGTGCATATTGAGCTTCATCACTATCTTTCAACCTTGCAACTTTCTTTCTTTGACAGTCTTTAACATAGTGGCCAAAACCTTGACAATTATAACATTGCACCTCTTTCGTGTCAACTTTCTTCCCAGAATACTTTTTGCCCACACCTTTCGAATAAGTATTCTTGCTTGACTTCTCATCACCAGCAAGATTCTTTCGCTGCTTCGACTTCTCTTTTCTAGCTTTCTTGCTGAATCTTGATTGTAATGCTTGTTCAGCTGTCTTCTCTATTTCTGAGTTTCTCTGCTGCAGCCTCATTTCGTGAGCCTCCAATGAAGCTTGAAGTTCTTCCAACTTCATCTCAGATAGATTCTTGGCCTCTTCAATTGTTACAACAAAGTAATCAAAGTCTGCAATTAAAGATCTCAATACCTTTTCTATCTTTTACAAGCGCTTCACCATACTCTTTCATCTGATTTGTTAGGGCCATAACTCTTGAGAAATATGCAAAAATAGATTCATCCTCTTTCATCTGAATCATCTCATACTACTTCCTCAAAGTCTGAAACTTCACCTTCTTCAGTTTTTCATCTCCACCATACAAGAATTTTAGCTTTTCCCAAGCTCCTTTTGTTGTTTCTTCTTCAATTATCTTCTCAAATACATCAGAATCCACACACTGGAGAATCAAGAACAGCGCCTTGCCATCTTTCTTCCTCTGATCTTTGTGCACAGCTTTCTGGGCTTTCGTAGCATCTTCATCCAGTTGTGATATTCCATCTGTAACACGGTGGGAGAACTGACTTGGTTATTTTACGTTTGATCAAAATTGTGTGGATAACAAGAGTCGCCACCGACTTTTCTTTTATCCAAAAGGAAAGGTTGAAAAGAACAGGAAAGACCTTTAGAGATGTTTTCTTGAGTTCAGGGGGTAGATTATGAAAAGGGAAGGTATTAACACCCTTTTCATCCGTAGTTACCTACGGGCTCTTAGTTGCTTTCTAGATCACTTGCTTTTATTTAAATGTGCTTGTGGTGTGGGTTTTGAAAGTATTTTAAAAATGTCTTTGTAATGGTTCTCATTTCTATAAGAACGCGTGCAAAGTTTTGTTTCGAAAACCCAAAATTTTCCCTCCCATATTCTTCAAGATTTGTCAAGATCAAGATTCAAAATCTCTCAAGGGTTGCACAGTCCAATTGCCTCCTAACACAGTCAAAATTAGGGTTTTAGTTCTTGCAAAGAAATTGAGGTTTTCAAGGGTCCAATCAAGTCCCACATGCCTACATACATTGTCAAGCATCCATATGTCAAGTTTCAAGACTCACAGCATCAAATTGCACAGTCAAAAACCCTAAAGGCTTCACAGTCAACTGCAGGGGCAAAATGGTCATTTGACAGTCAAAAGTCAAAAATTTTGGTCAACATCTTATTTTGAAGCCACAAACATCATTTGATCAATTCTTGATCATGATTCTCAAAGCATGGCTCAAAAAGTCTCAAGATGCAAAAGTTTCTATTTTTGGACAGTTGAAAAGTCAACTGCAAATTGACCAGGGCATAACTTCTTCATGGTTTATCAGAAAAACCCCATCCAAAGCTCATTTTGAAGAGGATGACATTTTCTACAACTCATCTTCACACTTCAAGTCCAAGAAACGCTCTCACAAAAAAGTTATCAATTTCAACATTATAGGTCATTTTCAAAAGTCAACAAAAAGGCACTTTAAGTCAAAGACCATAACTTGAGATTGGTAAATCAAAATGACATGGGACCAAAGGCATTGGTTAGAGGACTTCAAGACATTTCCAAAATTTCCAAGAAAATGATCATAGCCTCAAAATTGAGCAAGATATGCCTTGGAGAAGTTGGAAATTTTTTGGGAATTTCGAAAAGTCAACTTTGCACAAAAGGCTTCAAAAATGCTAATGGGCCTCAAATTTTTCCTTGAATCATTACCCAAAGCATATGCACGACCCATTAAGCTCAAAGGGATTTATTTTCTTATTTTTAATTAATTATTTGAATTTTTATTATTATTAATTCATTTAATTAGATTTAATTATGAGAAAAATATCAAATAATGGTTTTTAAATCTTTTTGTGCAGCAAATATGTTCATTATATGCAAGAGATTTCGTGCACCAATCAACAAGGCAATATCTTCCACAATTGGCAAGGGTTTCATGGCAAAAAGATTGAAAAAGATATATTGAAAATCAAATCTCCAAATCATCAATTCATGGACCTTGGGCTTGTTTTCTTGACCTAATTTCATTCAGATACAAAGGCATAACCTAACCTAATGCAAAGAGACACGAAAAACTGCTCAGAAGCTGCATAACCAATTTGCAATTTTTGGCCAAAAACTTGGAAACTGATTTCATGGTTAGAGGACAATTCAAGGCCTAAAAACGATTCTAATACATTGGTAGACCTTCCAGGAACCTGTTAGCATCAAGAATCATTCCAAACGCGCAGAGAATCAGAAGATACAAGTGACACGATTTGCTATATTTTCTAAATTCGTATATCATCATTCATGCGCTTTTAACATTTTTTTTAACATTTTCACAATAATAAATCAGAAACTAAAAAATGTTTATTTTTTTATTAATATTTAATTCACCATTAATTTATTTTGTAAATAAACTCTAACCATTAATTTAGTAAATTAGGTTTTCAATGTTAATATTTTTCTTAATAAATTAAAATAGGTAGAATTAGGGTTTTTAACCTTTTCATCTTTTTCTTAATTAAATCTTTTTTCTCATTATTTATTATTCTTAATTACTAAATATTTTTGTAAATAAATATGTAAATTAACTAATTAGTGTAAATTAGGTTAACTTGTATATTTTTCATTAATAATTAAAAATATTTAGAACTAGGGTTTCCTTCTAATTTTAACTCTTTTCTTTATTTTCATTAAAATACAAAAAAACTTAAAAAACAATTCAATTTCTTTTCTTAATTAAATAATTAATTAGCTTTTTAATTCAATTTAATTTCAAAAGGGTCAAAACCCTCGGACGTCCTAACTTTTATTCTTTCGCGCATTATTTTCTTTCGAATATTATGTAACTGCTCAAGGCTTGTAATAGTAATTAGGTCTTTTACTTTCTGCATTTTTATTAAAACGGGTCTTTGTAATTTGGCGATGTATAGACCCGTGCCTTGTAATAGCGTAGGATTTTACTTTCCGCATTTAAATTTCAGCACTTTTAAATTCTAATTGCATGAAAGAATGTATGGCTAATTAAAAATAACCCGTAGCTCACAAATGCCCTGATCAAAGATAAATATTGACACGAAAATAACACACAAATTCACACACCACTTCTAGGGTACGCCTCACCTGTTGCCTTACCTTCGAAACGTGGTCGTCAAGTATAGGGTGTTTTAGAGGTCGCCCTCCTGTCTAAGATCCAGTTGCCTCGAAACGGTTGCCTCGGATAAAAAAAAGGATGTAGGACATTAGGGTTACTTCTAAGGTGTCCTACTATTGCTTCAGTGACCACATTGTTCCTTATCATCGAATTGACCCTAATACCTCCAACGACGGTGCTACCTACTTCTCAATAGTGGGTGTGATCGGTGGATCTGGAACTGACTGTTTATCGCTGATTCGCGAAATGTCGCAGAAGCAAGAGTCGCCATCGTCTTTTATTTTCTCCAACATGGATAGGACAAAAGCACAACAAAATTCCTTATGAGATTATCTCTCGGTTCGGGAGGTAGATTTATAGAAAGGAAAGGTGTTAACACCCTTTCTATCCATGGTTATCCATGGGCTCTTAGATAATTTCTCATTTGTGTTTTCAAAATGGTTTGCTTTTCAATTGTGAGTGGGTTTGAAAAAGTTTCGTTTAAAGATTTCAGATCGACTCTTGTATCAGTCCTCAAGAGTGTTTGAAAAATTATTTTGAAAGCTTTTTGAAAGTGTCGGTGTGAAAAGAGTTTTTGATTTGTTTTTGAATAGAGCAAATATCTACGAGTCATCTACCAACCCTAAGGAATTAGGCTGTGTAAATGTCCTTAAGGTAGTGCCGTCCCACCATTGAGAGGTAGGTAGCGCCACCGTTGGAGGTGTTCGGGTCAATTCGTTTGTAGGGACAGTGTGGTCACCAGAGCAACAGTAGGACACCTTAGAAGCTACCCTTATGCCATTGATCCTTTTTAATTTCCGAGGCAACCGTTTCGAGGCAACTGGATCATGTCATGGACATAAGGACTTACTAAAACGTCTTATACTCGACGACCACGTTTCGAAGGTAAGGCAACAGTGAGGCGTACCCTAAGAGTGGTGTGTGAATTTGTGTATTGTTTTCAGTTTAACCATTATCTTTGATCATGCATTATGGTGAGCTACACTTGTTTTTAATTTGGTCATTCATTCTTTCATGCAAAGTTTAGCAGTTAAGAGTGCGGAAATTTAAATGCGGAAAGTAAAATCCTACGCTATTACAAGGCGCGGGTCTATACATCGCCAAATTAACAAAGACCCGTTTGAATAAAAATGCGGAAAGTAAAACCTAGTTACTATTACATGGCTTGAACAATTACATAATATTCACAAGAAAATAAAATAACGTGCGAAAAGAATAAAAATAGAATGTTCGAGGGCGTTGGACCCTTTTGAAATTAAATTGAATTAAGAGGCTAATTAATTATTTAATAAAAGGAAAGAAATTGTTTTTTTTATGGTTTTTTGTATTTAATGAAATAAGAAAATTAAAATTAAAATTACAAGAAACCCTAATTCTAAGTTATTTTTAATTATTTGAGAAAAATGTTAAAATTTAACTTAATTTACTAAAGAATTTATGTACATGTTTATTTACAAAATAAATTAGTAATTAATAATAATGATAATAAGAAAAAATTATTTATTTAAGAAAAAGGTGAGAATGTTAAAAAACCTAATTTCTACATATTTTAATTTATTAAGAAAAAAAATATTGAAATTGAAACCTAAATTAACTAAATTAATTGTTAAGGTTTATTTACAAAAATAATAATGGTGAATAAAAAATAAATTAAACATATTTTTAGTTTTTGATTTTTTTGGTTTTATTATGAAAAGAAAATTATTTGAAGTGAATTAAATAAACATGATTAAAAGAATTAGAAAAAGAAAAGAAAAGAAAATTAAAAAAATATACAAACATTGGGGGGTGTCTGGCCCATTTAGGAGGTTTTTTGTGAGAAATCTGGCCCAAGAATGCAAAGCCTGCGTTGACTTTCCAGCTTGAATGTTCATCCATTGACTGAGGTGTATGGTAAACCTCTTTTGTGGCCTTCAGATTGAAGCTCATGGGCGTGTGGCAAGCTATCATGTGAGGTTGTATGATGAACCCTGAAGGAGGCGCTGCATATGAACCCATTAGGACAAAAATTATTAAGCGTTTGGGGGGACCTGGGAATCGAACCCACGTCCCAGCGTTTACCAAGTGAATGCCCTGCCAAGTGAGCTATGAAGCGCGTTTGTTAATATAATGAATGGAAAATATAATATATAAAAACAATGGTTAGTGGTCTGAACAAAGAAAAGCGCGCTAGTATTTGAATCGTCCAACCATCAGATGACACATATGCAT
Source organism: Vicia faba (assembly GCA_948472305.1). Lineage (NCBI taxonomy): Eukaryota > Viridiplantae > Streptophyta > Magnoliopsida > Fabales > Fabaceae > Vicia > Vicia faba. The sequence goes on along the minus strand of OX451736.1, from coordinate 1,673,635,789 downwards.
CTTCTTCATTTTATACCTGCAAATATAACCAAATAGCGGGGGTTTTAAACCCCCACTAAGTACCACCAGGAAAAATAGAGATTAGACAATGGGCAAATATAAAAAGGGCGCGAGGTGTGGATTGATTTCGTCTTGAGGTCACGAATCCATTGGCATAGGTTTGGTGGTTCAATTTTGCCATATGTGAAAACCCCTAAACTTGGAGCTCTGAAAACCTAGAAAACGTTAATGGCAGATTTTGATATAGGCATTGTTAGTTCAATTAAAGGGTACCATTAGCTTCAGAATATCAATATTAATGTAAATCAATTAACAAAACACATGAACAATGCTTAAAAATTGAAACACGATAATGGATATGTTTGTGAAAAGTGCAATGCTGTTCTACCAATTCTTGGCGTAGGGAGACTGGTTCTTGATTGCAACACGTTCCTTGATGGTCCAGCAATGCGTTGGAATAGATTTTAGGCTTTGAAACGTGCTCTAGCTATGATTTCAGATTCCAACTTTTAATGAAAATTTTCAATTTTGTTATGCATCTTCTGGGCAATATTTCGTGTCCAATGGAATAGGTTTAGGTTATGCATATGTAAGTGAATGAAATTAGGTTAAAAAACCAAGCCCAAAGTCCATGTATTGATGATTCCAATATTTGATTTTGTTCATATCTTTTCCAATCTTTTTCCATGCCAATTATGCCAAATTTGGATGATTTTGTCCTTGTTGATTGATGCACGAGATATTTAGCTCATAATGAGTGAACTTGCTGCACAAAAAGATTTGATAAGTGTGATTTGATATTTTTTCATATTTATATTTAATTAAGTGAATTAATAATAATAAAAATTCAAATAATTAATCAAAAATAAGAAAATACATCCCTTTGAGGTCAATGGGTCGTGCATAGCCTTTGGGTAATGATTCATGGAAGGATTTGTGGCCCATTAGCATTTTTGAAGCCTTTTGTGCAAAATTGACTTTTCAAAATTCCCAAAAATTTCCCAACTTCTCCAAGGCATATCTTGCTCAATTTTGAAGCTATGATCATGTTCTTGGACATTTTGGAAAGGTCTTGAAGTCCTCTAACCAATGTCTTTGGTCCCATGTCATTTTGATTTACCAATCTCAAGTTATGGTCTTTGACTTAAAGTGCCTTTTTGTTGACTTTTGAAAATGACCTATAATGTTGAAATTGATAACTTTTTGTGAGAGCATTTCTTGGAATTGAAGTGTGAAGATGAGTTGTAGGAAATGTCATTCTCTTCAAAATGAGCTTTGGATGGGATCTTTCTGATAAACCATGTGGAAGTTATGCCCTGGTCAATTTGCAATTGACTTTTTCAACTGTCCAAAAATAGAAACTTTTGCATCTTGAGACTTTTTGAGCCATGCTTTGAGAATCATGATCAAGAATTGATCAAATGATGTTTGTGGCTTAAAAATAAGATGTTGACCAAAATTTTTGACTTTTGACTGTCAAATGACCATTTTGCCCCTGCAGTTGACTGTGGAGCATTTAGGGTTTTTGACTGTACAACTTGATGCTATGAGTCCTGAAACTTGACATATGGATGCTTGACAATGTTTATGGGCATATGGGACTTGATTGGACCCTTGAAAACTTCAATTTCTTTGCAAGAACCAAAACCCTAATTTTGACTGTGTTAGGAGGTAATTGGACTGGGCATCCTTTGAGAGATTTTGAATCTTGATCTTGGCAAATCTTGAAGAATATGGGAGGGCAAATTTTGGGGTACAACAGTTGCCCCTGTTCAATCTTCTTAGACCTAAGGATGTAGATTGGCTGGCGTGCCTTTCGTAATCCGAAGGTGGAAGATGATTGAACACTAGAGTGCCCAAAAATTTGCACTCGCATAATAGAATATCAGCAGTGTGATGCAGGGAATGGGCTTACAGATTCCATTTGGAGACTGATGGATAGGAGGATGGGCTTATAGATGCCATCTGGAGATGTGACAGAACCTTGTCGGGGATGGGCTTATAGATGCCATTTGGAGACTGTCGGTATGTGGAGATGGGCTTATAAATGCCATCGGGAGGTGGTCGATCGCGTAAGAGATTCCTTAGCGAGAACTTGCGTACCTGAAAAAGAAAGATAATTACCTGGCCTATTACAGGAGTTGATCTTCAAATTCTTTATATAGATTTACATTGGATGGATACAGGTATCGAATCTTTAAACTCTTCAGACGTGACAGGAATTGAATCCGGAGAATATAGTCGTCAACAAATACACCCTGGCAAGATACAGGAATCAGATCTTCGAACTCTTCAGACGTGCCCTGGCAAGATACAGGAATCGAGTCTGGTAATGTTAGTCGTCAACAGATACACCCTGGCAAGATACAGGAATCGGATCTTCGAACTCTTCAGACGTGCCCTGGAAAGATACAGGAATCGAGTCTGGTAATGTTAGTCGTCAACAGATACACCCTGGCAAGATACAGGAATCGGATCTTCGAACTCTTCAGACGTGCCCTGGAAAGATACAGGAATCGAGTCTGGTAAAGTTAGTCGTCAACAGATACACCCTGGCAAGATACAGGAATCAGATCTTCGAACTCTTCAGATGTGCCCTGGCCGGATACAGGAATCGAGTCTGGTAATGTTAGTCGTCAACAGATACACCCTGGCAAGATACAGGAAACGGATCTTCGAACTCTTCAGACGTGCCCTGGCCGGATACAGGAATCGAGTCTGGTAATGTTAGTCGTCAACAGATACACCCTGGCAAGATACAGGAATCGGATCCTCAAACTCTTCAGACGTGCCCTGGCAAGATACAGGAATCGAGTCTGGTAATGTTAGTCGTCAACAGATACACCCTGGAAAGATACAGGAATCGGATCCTCGAACTCTTCAGACGTGCCCTGGCCGGATACAGGAATTGAGTCTGGTAATGTTAGTCTTCAACAGATACACCCTGGCGAGATACAGGAATCGGATCTTCGAACTCTTCAGACGTGCCCTGGCAAGATACAGGAATCGAGTCTGGTAATGTTAGTCGTCAACAGATACACCCTGGCAAGATACAGGAATCGGATCCTCAAACTCTTCAGACGTGCCCTGGCAAGATACAAGAATCGAGTCTGGAATTAGTCGTCAACAGATACACCCTGGCGAGATACAGGAATGGGATCTTTAGTTGCGACCATTGATAGTAATCATCTTAGTATTAACCTTTGTCCTGAAAAGAAAAAACGTTAGTTGTATGTGATGTCATGATGTATGACGTGCGAGATATTCTCAGAATAAGTGAGATTGTATGTTCATGATGCGTATATGCATGCTATAATGTATGAAGATGTGTTTATGAATTGTATTTTCGTCTAGGAAAATGAATCCTTGACGGATGTCGGGAAGTTAAATCTTGGGCTTGATGTTTGAAAATAATAGAGCTTTTCGCTTCCGCTGGGGATGATAGTTGCAAGAATACCGGTAGGAGAAGATGACTCCGTTGGGGGATAAACTTGGCGAATAAATTACTCTGCCGGGAATGCTCTGTGGGGAGAGAAAGGTGCTTTGTTGAGGTTGATGATAACTCCGCTGGGGATACCATTGTTATGTTATGTTGGAAGATTGATCAACTCCGCTGGAGGATAGGAAGAACTTCGCCGAGGACGATCTTTCCGTGGTAATTAGCTGAGGATAACCCAGTTAGAAGCTCTGGTGGGGAATAACTTCTGAACATGGTCGGGGAGAGATACGTTGGTACTCTGCAGGGGACAAGCTTCCAGAATCTACTGGGGATAAGCTTCCAGAATCAACTGGGGAGATTGATTCAACTCTCCTAGGGAGACTTTTGGAACTGTACTGGGGAATGGACTCCACGGGGTGTCTGGTATTCCGCCGGGGAACAATCTTATATTAAGACTGCCGGGGATGCTTGCTTAGGAACATCTGTTTACTCCGCTGGGGAATATTGAGATCTTCTGGGGATACCCAACTTCCTTAAGACTGACAGTAGACTAACTCTGCTTGGGGAGAGCGTTGCTGACTTGCTGGAGAATACTGTGCCTTTTGGGGCTGATTGGAGACCATCTTTGCTTGGAGGAGAGTATCGCTGAATCTTGTCTTACTCTGGGGGGAGTGAAGGTATCTTGGTCATGTTCTTCAGTTGAACTTACCTTGGTACCTCGGCGGACAGAGCGACTAGATCGCTTAGACAACTCTTATTGCCCCAGTTACTGTGGGAGAAGGTACATGTGGAGGAGCTTGATAACCGCCGATTGACAAATCTTCTTCTGGTAGGCCAGTGACGAGATGACGGGACATAGTCGTACGCTGTGATCCCTAATTTTTGCCTGGACCGCCCTTTCGGGTTTTCAGTCCACCGGGATACCCATTTTTGCCCAAGCCGCCTTTTCAGGTTTTCGACTTGCCGGGTGTACAGATTCTTTTCATTTCATCCCTTATTTTTGCCCGAACCCTTTTGGTTCGCCGGGAAGCCCTTATTTTTGCCTAGGTGTGTCAACCTAGCGGGTCTTTGATTATGCATAGTATTTTTTCGACTATGTCCACGCTCTCAGGATGTAGGGAGTTTCCCCTGTCAGAAGTGTTGTGTTGCTGCACTATCAGAAGATGTTTGATCAGACAAGATTCGTAGCTAGAATTCATGTCCAATGCCCCAAGTGACTCAGGTGGAGATTTGCCCCTGGTATTTGGCATTTGAGAGATTCTCCAAATCTTGACTGGACTGCCCCAGATGACGGAAAATGATCCTGCCATGCCCCTTGATTGGAAGTGCTTTTGTTCATCAGATATTCTTCGTGCGAATTTCTTTGCTGTTCGAACAAAAAGTCATATGCAAACACAGTTATGTTAAAAATGCAAAGCTTATGTCTATCTTGGGTTTTTTCAAAGTGCAGTTTTTTTTTAGTAAAAGACAAATGAATTTTTGTAAATTGTGATGTCAACTCGTTATTTTACCGCAAGCCTTAAGGAGTCAGGATACCTTTCGTAACAGTATGCCTTCGAACTAACCCATGCTTCAGCTAGGACTTTTAAGGGTTATAACGTGGCCTGGTTCACGGTTTAAGAAACAAAGGATAAAGGCTCAAAGTATTTGTACCCACCCACTCTTCGTGATGTTCTTCGAACCTAAACTCAGCTGATCATGCGTTAGACCTTGTTTGAGTCTTTTGCTCTGATGTACCAGTGATGGTTCAGATGTTGACAGTTTATTTTGGGTAGGCAGTCATTCCTTTTTTTTTGGTTGAGGGTTTGTAGGACCTCTTTATTTTTTGATTTCGTTATCCCTGTTTTTTGACTGAACTATTTCTTTTGTGATTACAGCCAGCGGGATGCCCCAGTTTTGTAAGTCTCCTTCATAGGTTTTGACTTATTGGGCTTTTATTATTTTTTCTTTGGTAATGACTGCCTGTCCTTATGATTGTTCGGAACCACCACTGTCTTTTTTTGTTTTGTAAGGATCCCTTTGATGCTGTTCGTTGTGCACTTGGATCAACTGAGAGAACTACCCTGCCCCAGGTTATGATTAAGGGTTTTAAATTTTGCGAAAAGAAAAACTCTTACTTCTTTGGCTCGAAGGGGTTGACGAGGGATTATCTTCCTTATTACTCCAGTGTTTAGGAATTGAAACAATGCATGTACCTCATCAGCGGGGTTTGTTCAAAAGCATACTGTAAATTGCGGTATCATTTTCGTCATCCTCCCTCAAGAGGCTTAGGATTATTAATTTGAGAGTTGACATCAAAAAAAATGAAAGCAGTTTGAATATAGCGAATGTGAATATATTGATTCAAAACAGACATATGCGATACATTAATGAAATAACAACATTTAACATGAATAACTGTTTGAACAATCAAAAGCAAATTACAACTTGAAAACTCTAATGGACAAAAGTCTTCTCATCTCGAGACTTGTTACTTCAACTGGTGAATCTTGTAGGGATGGTAGAAGCACTCAGCCTGACCCACTTGGGTGAAATCCACTACTCCTTCATTAATCAGATCCTGGACCTTATTCTTTAGAGCCCAACAGTCGGCAGTGTCATGTCCAGGACTATCAAAGTGGTATGCACACCTTTTGTTGGGATGATAGTTAGGAGCATATGTGTTAGGGTTCCGGGGAGGAGCCCTTAGTGTAATCAGATTTAACCTCAACAGGTGTTGTAAAGCTTGAAACAGCGACATGTTGAGCTGGGTGAATTGCCTCCTAGGCTTATCTGGCTTGCTCTGATCAACCCGTTGTTCTTGGCGAGGTCGTTGTTGGACCTGTGAAGTAGTAGCAACTTGGAGAGGTCTATTCATTGAACCAAACCTTTGACTTCTTGGGGGCTGATTACCGGTTTGGTCCCCAACCCTGACTACTTGCTTCATACTGTCTTGCTGAAGCTGGTTGATCACAGTTCTCAACTCTTCTTGCTCCCGAGCTAAGCCTTGGATAAGGGCCATCTGCCCCAGCATCTGAGTCCTTATTGCATCTACCTCAGCTTGCAGGCGTTTCAGCCGTTCGTCCTTGTCATCTTCGGGACTTTTCTTGGCCAAATTCCCCATGAGGAGTGCCCTCAGCTCTTCCTGCCCCTTGGATAGGCTTAGGAAGATCTCCCTGAACTGAGTCTCTTGAGCATGAAGACCCTGGTTATCTTGTTGGGAAGCCATTGCTGAAATAAACAGCGAAGAAGGTAAGTGACCTGTCAAAAGGGTACCTGTTATGCAATGATATGTATGATATGCATGCAATGTTTTCAAAATGGTTTGCTTTTCAATTGTGAGTTGGTTTGAAAAAGTTTCATTTAAAGATTTCAGATCGACTCTTGTATTAGTCCTCAAGAGTGTTTGAAAAATTATTTTGAAAGCTTTTTGAAAGTGTCGGTGTGAAAAGAGTTTTTGATTTGTTTTTGAATAGAGCAAATATCTACGAGTCATCTACCAACCCTAAGGAATTAGGCTGTGTAAATGTCCTTAAGGTAGTGTCGTCCCACCATTGAGAGGTAGGTAGCGCCACCGTTGGAGGTGTTCGGGTCAATTCGTTTGTAGGGACAGTGTGGTCACCAGAGCAACAGTAGGACACCTTAGAAGCTACCCTTATGCCATTGATCCTTTTTAATTTCCGAGGCAACCGTTTCGAGGCAACTGGATCATGTTATGGACATAAGGACTTACTAAAACGTCCTATACTCGACGACCACGTTTCGAAGGTAAGGCAACAGTGAGGCGTACCCTAAGAGTGGTGTGTGAATTTGTGTATTGTTTTCAGTTTAACCATTATCTTTGATCATGCATTATGGTGAGCTACGCTTGTTTTTAATTTGTCCATTCATTCTTTCATGCAAAGTTTAGCAGTTAAGAGTGCGGAAATTTAAATGCGGAAAGTAAAATCCTACGCTATTACAAGGCGCGGGTCTATACATCGCCAAATTAACAAAGACCCGTTTGAATAAAAATGCGGAAAGTAAAACCTAGTTACTATTACATGGCTTGAACAATTACATAATATTCACAAGAAAATAAAATAACGTGCGAAAAGAATAAAAATAGAATGTTCGAGGGCGTTGGACCCTTTTGAAATTAAATTGAATTAAGAGGCTATTTAATTATTTAATAAAAGGAAAGAAATTGTTTTTTTATGGTTTTTTGTATTTAATGAAATAAGAAAATTAAAATTAAAATTACAAGAAACCCTAATTCTAAGTTATTTTTAATTATTTGAGAAAAATGTTAAAATTTAACTTAATTTACTAAAGAATTTATGTACATGTTTATTTACAAAATAAATTAGTAATTAATAATAATGATAATAAGAAAAAATCATTTATTTAAGAAAAAGGTGAGAATGTTAAAAAACCTAATTTCTACATATTTTAATTTATTAAGAAAAAAAATATTGAAATTGAAACCTAAATTAACTAAATTAATTGTTAAGGTTTATTTACAAAAATAATAATGGTGAATAAAAAATAAATTAAATATATTTTTAGTTTTTGATTTTTTTGGTTTTATTATGAAAATAAAATTATTTGAAGTGAATTAAATAAACATGATTAAAATAATTAGAAAAAGAAAAGAAAAGAAAATTAAAAAAATATACAAACATTGGGGGGTGTCTGGCCCATTTAGGAGATTTTTTGTGAGAAATCTGGCCCAAGAATGCAAAGCCTGCGTTGACTTTCCAGCTTGAATGTTCATCCATTGACTGAGGTGTATGGTAAACCTCTTTTGTGGCCTTCAGATTGAAGCTCATGGGCGCGTGGCAAGCTATCATGTGAGGTTGTATGATGAACCCTGAAGGAGGCGCTGCATATGAACCCATTAGGACAAAAATTATTAAGCGTTTGGGGGGACCTGGGAATCAAACCCAGGTCCCAGCGTTTACCAAGTGAATGCCCTGCCAAGTGAGCTATGAAGCGCGTTTGTTAATATAATGAATGGAAAATATAATATATAAAAACAATGGTTAGTGGTCTGAACAAAGAAAAACGCGCCAGTATTTGAATCGTCCAACCATCAGATGACACATATGCATCTTCTTCGTTTTATACCTGCAAATATAACCAAATAGCGGGGGTTTTAAACCCCCACTAAGTACCACCAGGAAAAATAGCGATTAGACAATGGGCAAATATAAAAAGGGCGCGAGGTGTGGATTGATTTTGTCTTGAGGTCACGAATCCATTGGCATAGGTTTGGTGGTTCAATTTTGCCATATGTGAAAACCCCTAAACTTGGAGCTCTGAAAACCTAGAAAACGTTAATGGCAGATTTTGATATAGGCATTGTTAGTTCAATTAAAGGGTACCATTAGCTTCAGAATATCAATATTAATGTAAATCAATTAACAAAACACATGAACAATGCTTAAAAATTGAAACACGATAATGGATATGTTTGTGAAAAGTGCAATGTTGTTCTACCAATTCTTGGCGTAGGGAGACTGGTTCTTGATTGCAACACGTTCCTTGATGGTCCAGCAATGCGTTGGAATAGATTTTAGGCTTTGAAACGTGCTCTAGCTATGATTTCAAATTCCAACTTTTAATGAAAATTTTCAATTTTGTTATGTAGCTTATGAGCAATATTTCGTGTCCAATGGAATAGGTTTAGGTTATGCATATGTAAGTGAATGGAATTAGGTTAAAAAACCAAGCCCAAAGTCCATGTATTGATGATTCCAATATTTGATTTTGTTCATATCTTTTCCAATCTTTTTCCATGCCAATTATGCCAAATTTGGATGATTTTGTCCTTGTTGATTGATGCATGAAATCTCTTGCATATAATGAACATATTTGCTGCACAAAAAGATTTAAAAACCATTATTTGATATTTTTCTCATAATTAAATCTAATTAAATGAATTAATAATAATAAAAATTCAAATAATTAATTAAAAATAAGAAAATAAATCCCTTTGAGCTTAATGGGTCGTGCATATGCTTTGGGTAATGATTCAAGGAAGAATTTGAGGCCCATTAGCATTTTTGAAGCCTTTTGTGCAAAGTTGACTTTTCAAAATTCCCAAATATTTCCCAACTTCTCCAAGGCATATCTTGTTCAATTTTGAGGCTATGATCATGTTCTTGGACATTTTGGAAAGGTCTTGAAGTCCTCTAACCAATGACTTTGGTCCCATGTCATTTTGATTTACCAATCTCAAGTTATGGTCTTTGATTTAAAGTGCCTTTTTGTTGACTATTGAAAATGACCTATAATGTTGAAATTGATAACTTTTTGTGAGAGCATTTCTTGGACTTGAAGTGTGAAGATGAGTTGTAGGAAATGTCATTCTATTCAAAATGAGCTTTGGATGGGATCTTTATGATAAACCATGTGGAAGTTATGCCCTGGTCAATTTGCAATTGACTTTTTCAACTGTCCAAAAATAGAAACTTTTGCATCTTGAGACTTTTTGGGCCATCCTTTGAGAATCATGATCAAGAATTGATCAAATGATGTTTGTGGCTTCAAAATAAGATGTTGACCAAAATTTTTGACTTTTGACTGTCAAATGACCATTTTGCCCCTGTAGTTGACTGTGGAGCATTTAGGGTTTTTGACTGTACAACTTGATGCTATGAGTCCTGAAACTTGACATATGGATGCTTGACAATGTTTATGGGCATATGGGACTTGATTGGACCCTTTAAAACTTCAATTTCTTTGCAAGAACCAAAACCCTAATTTTGACTGTGTTAGGAGGCAATTGGACTGGGCATCCTTTGAGAGATTTTGAATTTTGATCTTGGCAAATCTTGAAGAATATGGGAGGGAAAATTTTAGGGTACAACAGTTGCCCCTGTTCAATCTTCTTAGACCTGAGGATGTAGATTGGCTGGCGTGCCTTTCGTAATCCGAAGGTGGAAGATGATTGAACACTAGAGTGCCCAGAAATTTGCACTCGCATAATAGAATATCAGCAGTGTGATGCAGGGAATGGGCTTACAGATGCCATTTGGAGACTGATGGATAGGAGGATGGGCTTATAGATGCCATCTGGAGATGTGACAGAACCTTGTCGGGGATGGGCTTATAGATGCCATTTGGAGACTGTCGGTATGTGGAGATGGGCTTATAAATGCCATCGGGAGGTGGTCGATCGCGTAAGAGATTCCTTAGCGAGAACTTGCGTACCTGAAAAAGAAAGATAATTACCTGGCCTGTTACAGGAGTTAATCTTCAAATTCTTTATATAGATGTACATTGGCTGGATACAGGTATCGAATCTTTAAACTCTTCAGACGTGACAGGAATTGAATCCGGAGAATATAGTCGTCAACAAATACACCCTGACAAGATACAGGAATCGGATCTTCGAACTCTTCAGACGTGCCCTGGCAAGATACAGGAATCGAGTCTGGTAATGTTAGTCGTCAACAGATACACCCTGGCAAGATACAAGAATCGGATCTTCGAACTCTTCAGACGTGCCCTTGCAAGATACAGGAATCGAGTCTGGTAATGTTAGTCATCAACAGATACACCCTGGCAAGATACAGGAATCGGATCCTCAAACTCTTCAGACGTGCCCTGGCAAGATACAGGAATCGAGTCTGGTAATGTTAGTCGTCAACAGATACACCCTGGCAAGATACAGGAATCAGATCTTCGAACTCTTCAGACGTGCCCTGGCAGGATACAGGAATCGAGTCTGGTAATGTTAGTCGTCAACAGATACACCCTGGAAAGATATAGGAATCGGATCTTCGAACTCTTCAGACGTGCCCTGGCCGGATACAGGAATCGAGTCTGGTAATGTTAGTCGTCAACAGATACACCCTGGGAAGATACAGGAATCAAATCCTCAAACTCTTCAGACGTGCCCTGGCAAGATACAGGAATCAATCCTGGTAATGTTAGTCGTCAACTGATACACCCTGGCAAGATACAGGAATCGGATCCTCGAACTCTTCAGACGTGCCCTGGCCGGATACAGGAATCGAGTCTGGTAATGTTAGTCGTCAACAGATACACCCTGGCGAGATACAGGAATCAGATCTTCGAACTCTTCAGACGTGCCCTGGCAAGATACAGGAATCGAGTCTGGTAATGTTAGTCATCAACAGATACACCCTGGAAAGATACAGGAATCGGATCCTCAAACTCTTCAGACGTGCCCTGGCAAGATACAGGAATCGAGTTTGGAATTAGTCGTCAACAGATACACCCTGGCGAGATACAGGAATCAGATCTTTAGTTGCGACCATTGATAGTAATCATCTTGGTATTAACCTTTGTCCTGAAAAGACAAAACGTTAGTTGTATGTGATGTCATGATGTATGACGTGCGAGATGTTCTCAGAATAAGTGAGATTGTATGTTCATGATGCGTATATGCATGCTATAATGTATGAAGATGTGTTTATGAATTGTATTTTCGTCTAGGAAAATGAATCCTTGACGGATGCCGGGAAGTTAAATCCTGGGCTTGATGTTTGAAAACAATAGAGCTTTTCGCTTCCGCTGGGGATGATAGTTGCAAGAATACCGGTAGGAGAAGATGACTCCGTTGGGGGATAAACTTGGCGAATAAATTACTCTACGGGGAATGCTCTGTGGGGAGAGAAAGGTGCTTTGCTGAGGTTGATGATAACTCCGCTGGGGATACCATTGTTATGTTATGTTGGAAGATTGATCAACTCCGCTGGAGGATAGGAAGAACTTCGCTGAGGACGATCTTTCCGTGGTAATTAGTTGAGGATAACCCAGTTAGAAGCTCTGGTGGGGAATAACTTCTGAACATGGTCGGGGAGAGATACGTTGGTACTCTGCAGGGGACAAGCTTCCAGAATCTACTGGGGATAAGCTTCCAGAATCTACTGGGGAGATTGATTCAACTCTCCTGGGGAGACTTTTGGAACTGTACTGGGGAATGGACTCCACGGGGTGTCTGGTATTCCGCCGGGGAACAATCTTATATTAAGACTGCCGGGGATGCTTGCTTAGGAACATCTGTTTACTCCGCTGGGGAATATTGAGATCTTCTGAGGATACCCAACTTCCTTAAGGCTGACAGTAGACTAACTCTGCTTGGGGAGAGCGTTGCTGACTTGCTGGAGAATACTGTGCCTTTTGGGGCTGATTGGAGACCATCTCTTCTTGGAGGAGAGTATCGCTGAATCTTGTCTTACTCTGGGGGGAGTGAAGGTATCTTGGTCATGTTCTTCAGCTGAACTTACCTTGGTACCTCTGCGGACAGAGCGACTAGATCGCTTAGACAACTCTTATTGCCCCAGTTTCTGTGGGAGAAGGTACATGTGGAGGAGCTTGATAACCGCCGATTGACAAATCTTCTTCTGGTAGGCCAGTGACGAGATGACGGGACATAGTCGTACGCTGTGATCCCTAATTTTTGCCTAGACCGCCCTTTCAGGTTTTCAGTCCAACGGGATACCCATTTTTTCCCAAGCCTCCTTTTCAGGTTTTCGACTTGCCGAGTGTACAGATTCTTTTCATTTCATCCCTTATTTTTGCCCGAACCCTTTTGGTTCGCCGGGAAGCCCTTATTTTTACCTAGGTGTGTCAACCTAGCGGGTCTTTGATTATGCGTAGTATTTTTTCGACTATGTCCATGCTCTCAGGATGTAGGGAGTTTCCCCTGTCAGTAGTGTTGTGTTGCCGCACTATCAGAAGATGTTTGATCAGACAAGATTCATAGCTAGAATTCATGTCCAATGCCACAAGTGACTCAGGCGGAGATTTGCCCCTGGTATTTGGCATTTGAGAGATTCTCCAAATCTTGACTGGACTGCCCCAGATGAAGGACAATGATCCTGCCATGCCCCTTGATTGGAAGTGCTTTTGTTCATCAGATATTCTTCGTGCGAATTTCTTTGCTGTTCGAACAAAAAGTCATATGCAAACACAATTATGTTAAAAATGCAAAGCTTATGTCTGACTTGGGTTTTTTGAAAGTGCAGTTTTTTTTAGTAAAAGACAAATGAATTTTTGTAAATTGTGATGTCAACTCGTTATTTTACCGCAAGCCTTAAGGAGTCAGGATACCTTTCGTAACAGTATGCCTTCGAACTAACCCATGCTTCAGCTAGGACTTATAAGGGTCATAACGTGGCCTGGTTCACGGTTTAAGAAACAAAGGATAAAGGCTCAAAGTATTTGTACCCACCCGCTCTTCGTGATGTTCTTCGAACCTAAACTCAGCTGATCATGCGTTAGACCTTGTTTTAGTCTTTTGCTCTGATGTACCAGTGATGGTTCGGATGTTGACAGTTTATTTTGGGTAGGCAGTCATTCCTTTTTTTTGGTTGAGGGTTTGTAGGACCTCTTTCTTTTTTGATTTCGTTATCCCTGTTTTTTGCCTGAACTGTTTCTTTTATGATTACAGCCAACGGGATGCCCCAGTTTTGTAAGTCTCCTTCATAGGTTTTGACTTATTGGGCTTTTATTATTTTTTCTTTGGTAATGACTGCCTGTCCTTATGATTGTTCGGAACCACCACTGTCTTTTTTTGTTTTGTAAGGATCCCTTTGATGCCGTTCGTTGTGCACTTGGATCAACTGAGAGAACTACCCTGCCCCAGGTTATGATTAAGGGTTTTAAATTTTGCGAAAAGAAAAACTCTTACTTCTTTGGCTCGAAGGGGTTGACGAGGGATTATCTTCCTTATTACTCCAGTGTTTAGGAATTGAAACAATGCTTGTACCTCATCAGCGGGGTTTGTTCAAAAGCATACTGTAAATTGCGGTATCATTTTCGTCATCCTCCCTCAAGAGGCTTAGGATTATTAATTTGAGAGTTGACATCAAAAAAATGAAAGCAGTTTGAATATAGCGAATGCGAATATATTGATTCAAAACAGACATATGCGATGCATTAATGAAATAACAACATTTAACATGAATAACTGTTTGAACAATCAAAAGCAAATTACAACTTGAAAACTCTAATGGACAAAAGTCTTCTCATCTCGGGACTTGTTACTTCAACTGGTGAATCTTGTAGGGATGGTAGAAGCACTCAGCCTGACCCACTTGGGTGAAATCCACTGCTCCTTCATTAATCAGATCCTGGACCTTGTTCTTTAGAGCCCAACAGTCGGCAGTGTCATGTCCAGGACTATCAGAGTGGTACGCACACCTTTTGTTGGGATGATAGTTAGGAGCATATGTGTTAGGGTTCCGGGGAGGAGCCCTTAGTGTAATCAGATTTAACCTCAACAGATGTTGTAAAGCTTGAAACAGCGACATGTTGAGCTGGGTGAATTTCCTCCTAGGCTTGTCTGGCTTACTCTGATCAACCCGTTGTTCTTGGCGAGGTCGTTGTTGGACCTGTGAAGTAGTAGCAACTTGGAGAGGTCTATTCATTGAACCAAACCTTTGACTTCTTGGGGGCTGATTACCGGTTTGGTCCCCAACCCTGACTACTTGCTTCATACTGTCTTGCTGAAGCTGGTTGATCACAGTTCTCAACTCTTCTTGCTCTCGAGCTAAGCCTTGGATAAGGGCCATCTGCCCCAGCATCTGAGTCCTTATTGCATCTACCTCAGCTTGCAGGCGTTTCAGCCGTTCGTCCTTGTCATCTTCGGGACTTTTCTTGGCCAAATTCCCCACGAGGAGTGCCCTCAGCTCTTCCTGCCCCTTGGATAGGCTTAGGAAGATCTCCCTGAACTGATTCTCTTGAGCATGAAGACCCTGGTTATCTTGTTGGGAAGCCATTGCTGAAATAAACAGCGAAGAAGGTAAGTGACCTGTCAAAAGGGTACCTGTTATGCAATGATATGTATGATATGCATGCAATGTTTTCAAGGACCTTGCGGGATAAACAAGAAACTTTGTTAGAATCTGCATTTTGTAGCTTGATGAAAGGCACTGCGTATTGTTGAGAGGCCTTCTTCAAGAGTCAAGGCTCACCATATCGAGTGGGTCATAGCCCCTGACAACCTTGTCTAGAGGGAAATAAATCCCCTTTGCCCCTTGCTGGACAGTTGGTTCATCATGACCTGCATCACAAGCCCTTGAGATCCTTGAAATGGGTTAGTCCTTATGTAGGATGCATGCAATGGTATGATGTTATGCTATGCATGGAGTAATGTAGGTAAACCCTGTTATGAGTCCAGATTAAGGACTGTAAACAAAACCTGCAAGAAACTCAAGTGTCAGATAACAAGTATGCAAGTAGTTCAAGTTTGAAGGCACACAAGTCACACAAGAGAGCCCTTAGATTTCAGGCCAGCATGAAGCTTAGGTACTACCCTCTTTCAGTTTCGTTGGTTAAGACCTGTCCTAGAAAATAGTAACCGGGTTCTAGAGGATCTCAATATCACTGACTACCCTCAATCGGTCATAACTCCAGCATCGCAATCTTTTCTTGTGGCCAGAACCATCGCGAGAGTTTAGCCTCAATGAGTGTAGCATACTGCTACTGTTCTATGGCCAAGTTGGGTCAATTTAGGGTTCTAAGGTCGGTTGGTGCTTAATGACTCCTCAGAAGACCCATATTCTCCTCGTTGTGACACAAGGGATATCGGTACAGACCAAGGTGCCACACCAACGTAGCCACTGCTTCACCCATGTCGGTCTACGCCGGACAGGTCCCTCACAGCTTATGCTACCTAACAGGGTATCCCCAGATCCGGGTTAGGATCTATGTAACTCCGATGCAGCCCACAATAATAAAGCAAACAAACACATCAATTGAAAACACAAGTATGAGCTATCCTAAGGTACACCTCACTTTAAGTGTCCCCAGCTTCTGTGATCGGTGGATCTGGAACTGACTGTTTAATGCTGGTTCACGAAATTTCGCGGAAGCAAGAGTCGTCACCGTCTTTTATTTTCTCCAACATGGATAGGACAAAAGCACAGCAAAATTCCTTATGAGATTATCTCTCGATTCGGGAGGTAGATTTATAGAAAGGGAAGGTGTTAGCACCCTTTCTATCCATGGTTATCCATGGGCTCTTAGATACTTGCTCATTTGTGTTTTCAAAATGGTTTGCTTTTCAATTGTGAGTGGGTTTGAAAAAGTTTCGTTTAAATATTTCAGATCGACTCTTGTATCAGTCCTCAAGAGTGTTTGAAAAATTGTTTTGAAAGCTTTTTGAAAGTGTCGGTGTGAAAAGAGTTTTTGATTTGTTTTTGAATAGAGAAAATATCTATGAGTCATCTACCTACCCTAAGGAATTAGGCTGTGTAAATGTCCTTAAGGTAGTGCCATCCCACCATTGAGAGGTAGGTAGCGCCACCGTTGGAGGTGTTCGGGTCAACTCGTTTGTAGGGACAGTGTGGTCACCAGAGCAACAGTAGGACACCTTAGAAGCTACCCTTATGCCATTGATCCTTTTTAATTTCCGAGGCAACTGGATCATGTCATGGACATAAGGACTTACTAAAACGTCCTATACTCGACGACCACGTTTCGAAGGTAAGGCAATAGTGAGGCGTACCCTAAGAGTGGTGTGTGAATTTGTGTATTGTTTTCAGTTTAACCATTATCTTTGATCATGCATTATGGTGAGCTACGCTTGTTTTTAATTTGGCCATTCATTCTTTCATGCAAAGTTTAGCAGTTAAGAGTGCGGAAATTTAAATGCGGAAAGTAAAATCCTACGCTATTACAAGGCGCGGGTCTATACATCGCCAAATTAACAAAGACCCGTTTGAATAAAAATGCGGAAAGTAAAACCTAGTTACTATTACATGGCTTGAACAATTACATAATATTCACAAGAAAATAAAATAACGTGCGAAAAGAATAAAAATAGAATGTTCGAGGGCGTTAGACCCTTTTGAAATTAAATTGAATTAAGAGGCTAATTAATTATTTAATAAAAGGAAAGAAATTGTTTTTTATGGTTTTTTGTATTTAATGAAATAAGAAAATTAAAATTAAAATTACAAGAAACCCTAATTCTAAGTTATTTTTAATTATTTGAGAAAAATGTTAAAATTTAACTTAATTTACTAAAGAATTTATGTACATGTTTATTTACAAAATAAATTAGTAATTAATAATAATGATAATAAGAAAAAATTATTTATTTAAGAAAAAGGTGAGAATGTTAAAAAAACTTAATTTCTACATATTTTAATTTATTAAGAAAAAAATATTGAAATTGAAACCTAAATTAACTAAATTAATTGTTAAGGTTTATTTACAAAAATAATAATGGTGAATAAAAAATAAATTAAACATATTTTTAGTTTTTGATTTTTTTGGTTTTATTATGAAAATAAAATTATTTGAAGTGAATTAAATAAACATGATTAAAATAATTAGAAAAAGAAAAGAAAAGAAAATTAAAAAAATATACAAACATTGGGGGGTGTCTGGCCAATTTAGGAGGTTTTTTGTGAGAAATCTGGCCCAAGAATGCAAAGCCTGCGTTGACTTTCCAGCTTGAATGTTCATCCATTGACTGAGGTGTATGGTAAACCTCTTTTGTGGCCTTCAGATTGAAGCTCATGGGCGCGTGGCAAGCTATCATGTGAGGTTGTATGATGAACCCTGAAGGAGACGCTGCATATGAACCCATTAGGACAAAAATTATTAAGCGTTTGGGGGGACCTGGGAATCGAACCCAGGTCCCAGCGTTTACCAAGTGAATGCCCTGCCAAGTGAGCTATGAAGCGCGTTTGTTAATATAATGAATGGAAAATATAATATATAAAAACAATGGTTAGTGGTCTGAACAAAGAAAAGCGCGCTAGTATTTGAATCGTCCAACCATCAGATGACACATATGCGTCTTCTTCGTTTTATACCTGCAAATATAACCAAATAGCGGGGGTTTTAAACCCCACTAAGTACCACCAGGAAAAATAGCGATTAGACAATGGGCAAATATAAAAAGGGCGCGAGGTGTGGATTGATTTCGTCTTGAGGTCACGAATCCATTGGCATAGGTTTGGTGGTTCAATTTTGCCATATGTGAAAACCCCTAAACTTGGAGCTCTGAAAACCTATAAAACGTTAATGGAAGATTTTGATATAGGCATTGTTAGTTCAATTAAAGGGTACCATTAGCTTCAGAATATCAATATTAATGTAAATCAATTAACAAAACACATGAACAATGCTTAAAAATTGAAACACGATAATGGATATGTTTGTGAAAAGTGCAATATTGTTCTACCAATTCTTGGCGTAGGGAGACTGGTTCTTGATTGCAACACGTTCCTTGATGGTCCAGCAATGCGTTGGAATAGATTTTAGGCTTTGAAACGTGCTCTAGCTATGATTTCAGATTCCAACTTTTAATGAAAATTTTCAATTTTGTTATGCAGCTTCTGAGCAATATTTCGTGTCCAATGGAATAGGTTTAGGTTATGCATATGTAAGTGAATGGAATTAGGTTAAAAAACCAAGCCCAAAGTCCATGTATTGATGATTCCAATATTTGATTTTGTTCATATCTTTTCCAATCTTTTTCCATGCCAATTATGCCAAATTTGGATGATTTTGTCCTTGTTGATTGATGCACGAGATATTTAGCTCATAATGAGTGAACTTGCTGCACAAAAAGATTTGATAAGTGTGATTTGATATTTTTTCATATTTAAATTTAATTAAGTGAATTAATAATAATAAAAATTCAAATAATTAATAAAAAATAAGAAAATACATCCCTTTGAGGTCAATGGGTCGTACATAGCCTTTGGGTAATGATTCATGGAAGGATTTGTGGCCCATTAGCATTTTTGAAGCCTTTTGTGCAAAATTGACTTTTCAAAATTCCCAAAAATTTCCCAACTTCTCCAAGGCATATCTTGCTCAATTTTGAAGCTATGATCATGTTCTTGGACATTTTGGAAAGGTCTTGAAGTCCTCTAACCAATGTCTTTGGTCCTAAGTCATTTTGATTTACCAATCTCAAGTTATGGTCTTTGACTTAAAGTGCCTTTTTGTTGACTTTTGAAAATGACCTATAATGTTGAAATTGATAACGTTTTGTGAGAGCATTTCTTGGACTTGAAGTGTGAAGATGAGTTGTAGGAAATGTAATTCTCTTCAAAATGAGCTTTGGATGGGATATTTCTGATAAACCATGTGGAAGTTATGCCCTGGTCAATTTGCAATTGACTTTTTCAGCTGTCCAAAAATAGAAACTTTTGCATCTTGAGACTTTTTGAGCCATGCTTTGAGAATCATGATCAAGAATTGATCAAATGATGTTTGTGGCTTCAAAATAAGATGTTGACCAAAAATTTTGACTTTTGACTGTCAAATGACCATTTTGCCCCTGCAGTTGACTGTGGAGCATTTAGGGTTTTTGACTGTACAACTTGATGCTATGAGTCCTGAAACTTGACATATGGATGCTTGACAATGTTTATGGGCATATGGGACTTGATTGGACCCTTGAAAACTTCAATTTCTTTGCAAGAACCAAAACCCTAATTTTGACTGTGTTAGGAGGCAATTGGACTGGGCATCCTTTGAGACATTTTGAATCTTGATCTTGGCAAATCTTGAAGAATATGGGAGGGAAAATTTTGGGGTACAACAGTGGGATAGCACTGTTTAAAGGACTCTTACACAGCCTAATTCCTTAGAGTAGGTAGATTTCTCATGGGTACTTGCTCTCTTCAAAAACAAATAAAACAATCTTTTCACATTGACACTTTCAAAAGTTTTCAAAACAAATTTTTCAAACACTCTTGAGGACAGATACAAGAGTCACTCAGAAATCTTTCAATGAAACTTTTTTTAAACCCACTCACATTTAAAAAGCAAACATTTTGAAAACATAAGAGCAAGTATCTAAGAGCCCATGGATAACCATGGATAGAAAGGGTGCTAACACCTTCCCTTTCTATAAATCTACCTCCCGAACCGAGAAACAATCTCATAAGGAATTTTGCTGTGCTTTTGTCCTGTCCATGTTAGAGAAAATAAAAGACGGTGGCGACTCTTGCTTCTGCGATATTTCGCGAAACCAGCTTTAAACAGTCAGTTCTAAATCCACCGATCATAGAACTGGCGACTCTGCTGGGGAAATACTTAAAGTGAGGTGTACCTTAGGATAACTCAGACTTGTGTTTTCAATTGTTGTGTTTGTTTGCTTTATATTTATGGGCATTGCATCGGAGTTACATAGATCCTAACCCGGATCTGGGGATACCCTGTTAGGTAGCATAAGCTGTGAGGGACCTGTTCGGCGTAGACCGACACGGGTGAAGCAGTGGCTACGTTGGTGTGGCACCTTGGTCTATACCGATATCCCTTGTGTCGCAACGAGGAGAATATGGGTCTTCTGAGGAGTCATTAAGCACCAACCGACCTTAGAACCTTAAATGACCAAACTTGGCCAATAGAACAGTAGCAGTATGCTACGCCCATTGAGGCTAAACTCTCGTGATGGTTCTGGCCGCAAGAAAAGATTGTGATGCTGGAGTTATGACCGATTGAGGGTAGTCAGTGATATTGGGATCCTCTAGAACCTGGTTACTTCTGATAGGACAGGTCTTAACCAACAAACTGAAAGAGGGTAATACCCAGACCCCATGCTGGCCTAAACTCTAAGGGCTTGTCTTGTGTGACTTGTGTGCCTTATCATGTTTTCCTTTGTAAATATTTGTGGTGTGCTTTATCATAACATCATGCCATCATAAACATTGCATGCATCATGCATAAGGACTGACCATTTCAAAGACATGAGGGTTTCACCTTTGCTCTGTTTTGTAGGACATCATGATGCCTATGCGAAGGAACACTATCCGGTTCAATTTTGTTCACCCACCTGAGTTGCTTGAAGTATTGGTTAGCAGAATTCCAAATACTACTTCCTTCATCAAGAGGCATGGTTCTCTTCTCAGTTTAGTCACGGCAAAGTGGGACCAACAACTGATGAGTGTCCTAACCCAGTTTTATGACCCTCTGTACCAGTGCTTCACCTTTCAAGACTTCCAGCTGGTCCCTACCTTGGAAGAGTTCTCTGATTTGCTTGGCATCCCTATCTTGGATCAGACTCCCTTCACTGGTTGGGAAAAGACTCTTAGGCTTGAGGAGATTGCTGCAGCCCTCCCTTTGACCCACAAGGAGATAATGGACAACTGGGTGACTAGAAGCAAAGTTAAGGGTTTCTTGGCCAAGTTTCTGATTGGTAAGGCTAACAGTTTCTGGAATGACCTGGACTTTAGGGCGTATGAAGACATTCTGGCTCTCTTAATCTATGGTCTAGTCTTGTTTCCTAATCCTGATAACTTCATTAACGTCACTGCCATAAGGATCTTCATGTCTCGGAACCCTGTGCCCACTCTCTTGGGTGATATCCTGCAACAAATCTATGCCCGTACTGCCCGAAGATGAGGAACTCTGTGGTGTTGCATCCCTTTGTTAGTGAGGTGGTTTATTTCGCACCTCCCTAAGTTCGTGCTGAAGAACAAAGAAGGAAGAGGTTGGGCTCATAGGTTAATGTCTCTCACCGATAATGACATCATTTGGACTTTCAGGGGTCTGGATGAGGTAGCTGTTATTGACCGTTGTGGAGAATACCCTAATGTTCCTCTGATTGGTACCCAAGGAGGAATCTCTTATAACCCATGTCTAGCTCTCCGCCAGTTTGGAAGAGCCAGAAGAGCAGGGCCTCATGAGATGTTGGTGCCTCACATCAGTTTTGAGTTTCAGGTAGATAGCGACGAGCTGCGTCGTAGGTTCATCAAGGCTTGGGACATAATTCACAAAGCTGACCCACAAGAGTTGGGACCGAAGACTTCTCTACCTATGGAAGCCTACTACAAATGGGTTCGCATCCGTGCTCAGAAGTTAGGTATGCCGTATGAAGCTGTCAGACCCATCATTCTTGAATATCCTGATAGAGATGGGGCTCCCCCAACTATTCTCCCTCCTCAGATACCTACTGATATTGATACACTAAAGAGGTCTTGGGCGCAACTGCGAGAAGAACGGGATTCTTATTGGGAAAAGTTCAACGAGCACGAATTGAAGATCCAGAAGCTGACAAAGCAGTTGGAGAGCGAGCGAGCCTTGAATGATTACATCCGTACTGAGAAGAGGAGACCCTGGGATCAATGATGAACTTTGGATGTTCTTTTACAGTTTCATTTCCCTTTTCAGTATTTCCATTTTATGTAACGCCTAAGGGCAAGCTGTTGAACAATTTAAATTTCAAAGTTGAATCTAATGAAGTGTGTTCTTTTTTGTCTACAAAGTTGAATCCTGATTGTCTTTGAAAACATAAATCATACGCATTCCATTCATCATATGCATCACAGGTACTCTTCTTTTCAGGTTGCTTAATGTTCTTCGCTGTTTATTTCAGCATCATGAATCCTGAATCATCTACTGAGCAGTCCATCAAGGCCCTTCAGGCTCAGAACGCCCAGTTCCAAGAGCTGATCATGAGTTTGCCCCAAGGTCAAGAGGAGTTGAAGGCTCTGTTGGTCAAGAAGAAGAAGAAGAGAATTGTACTATTCAACACCGGCCGGAGGTTTGGTAACACACTGCAGAATGAGGTTGATCAAGCTGGTTCTTCTGTAGGGAAAGGCAGTCCCTAGGGGGGAAGGGTTCCTAGTCCGGTGGTCTCTGACAACGAGATTGATTTTAATAAAGAGCAGTATCCTCCAGCTGAAGACAAGTACAAGCAGTTAGAGGATCGTCTGAATGCCATGGAAATTCAACAAGTGCCTGGTTTGGATTTCGGAGACTTGGGTCTATCTTCTGGTGTGGTGATCCCACACAAATTCAAAGCACCATCTTTCGCAAAGTATGACGGGGCGTCCTTCCCTAAGCTACATCTCAGATCTTATGTGCGGAAGATCCAGCCGTACACTGTGGACAAGAACTTGTGGATCCATTTCTTCCAGGAGAGTCTTTCAGGGACTCATCTCGAATGGTTCTATCAGCTGGATGGAACCAAGGTTCGTAACTGGGAGGAATTGGCTACTGCTTTTTACAAGCAGTATCAGTATAATGCCGACCTCGCTCCTACACGTACCCAACTCCAGGGTATGTCGCTAGGATCGGGAGAAGGTTTTAAAGAGTATGCGCAGAAGTGGAGGGACCTGGCTGGCAGGGTGCAACCACCATTAACCGACCGTGAGCTAGTGGACATGTTCTTGGGGACCCTATCCGGGCCGTTCTTCAATCATCTCATTGGCAATTCATCTGCAGGGTTCACAGATCTCATTCTGACTGGGGAAAGGATAGAGGCTGGTATGAAATCGGGGAAAATTCAGAAAGGTGCGTCCTCAAGTTCTGAGAAGAAGCCTTTCAAAAAGGAAGCCAGTTCTGTGTATGGGCCTAGAAGGCAAAACAAACCTGAATGCCACCAATCTGTCAACGCGGTGGTGATTGCAAAGCCTGTTGCCGCTCCTCGGCAACCTAACCAACCAAGGGGTGAGAGACCCAGAAGAGAATATACTCGGCTTAGTATGACACTGTCACAAATCTTGCCGCAACTGCTATCGACCAACTTGGTAACCGTCAGAGAGGCTCCGAAGGTGGTGAACACGACCTCTCCGAAGTATAATCCCAATGCCCGCTGTGCTTATCACTCTGATAGCCCGGGGCATTCTATTGATGATTGCTGGGCCCTGAGAAATAAGGTTCAAGACCTCATTGATGCTAAGGAGGTTCAGTTCGAGGCGCCCGAGAAGCGTAATGTGGTAACAGCTCCCCTACCTGACCATGGAGTGAATGCTATCAGGGATGGTGACGAAGTGGAGGAATCTGAGTTCAACAGCTGGATCTACCCGGCAACCAACGATGGACTGAACAATTGGACTGCAAAATACTGCATACCTGTTACTTTTGTTACGCAGTTTCAATCCACTCTGGGTCTCACTGGTAACGGCTCTGCTACTGCCAACTATGACTTCGAAAATCCGATCAACTTAGCCGAAGACGAAGGTGAAGATGATTGCGAAGTGCCTGGCGAACTTGCAAGACTATTACTCCAGGAAGAGAGGGCCATTCAACCACATGAAGAGCCAGTGGAAACGGTAAATCTGGGTACTGAGACAGACAGAAAGGAAGTCAAGATTGGTTCTAATCTAGAGCTTAGTGTGAAACAACGGCTGATCCAGATGCTGCATGACTACATGGAAATCTTTGCCTGTTCTTACGAAGACATGCCTGGGTTGGATACCGACATTGCGGTCCATCATTTGCCTACCAAGGAAGACTGCCCTCCGGTTAAACAAAAGGTCCGCTGTATGTGTCCAGAGATGTCCGAGAAGATCAAAGCTGAGGTTATGAAGCAATTTGATGCCGGGTTTCTAGCAGTGACTTCTTACCCTCAGTGGGTTGCCAATGTGGTGCCGGTACCGAAGAAAGATGGTAAGGTCAAAATGTGTGTCGATTACAGGGATTTGAACAGGGCGAGCCCCAAGGATGACTTCCCTCTGCCTTATATCGACGTTCTGGTTGACAATACTGCTCAGCACAAGGTGTTCTCCTTCATGGATGGTTTTTCAGGTTATAATCAGATCAAGATGGCTCCTGAAGATATGGAAAAGACTACCTTTGTTACTCAGTGGGGCACCTTCTGCTACAAGGTCATGCCATTCGGGTTGAAAAATGCTGGGGAAACCTACCAATGTGCCATGGTTGCTTTATTTCATGACATGATCCATCATGAGATTGAAGTGTATGTCGATGATATGATTGCAAGGTCCCAAACTGAGGAGGAACACCTTGACCATCTGTAGAAGCTGTTTGACCGTCTGAAGTTATACAAGCTGAGGTTGAACCCGAACAAGTGCACATTTGGAGTAAGATCTGGAAAGTTGCTAGGCTTCGTCGTGAGCGACAAAGGTATTCAAGTGGACCCTTCCAAGGTTAAAGCCATACAAGAGATGCCAGCTCCCAAGACAGAGAAAGAAGTCAGAGGTTTTCTAGGACGTCTGAATTATATTGCTTGATTCATCTCGCACCTAACTGCTACCTGTGAGCCAATCTTCAAGCTGCTGAAGAAAGATTAGGTAGTATGTTGGAACGATGAATGTCAGGCCGCTTTCGACAGAATCAAAGAGTATCTCCAAGAACCACCCATTCTTATGCCACCGGTTGAAGGGAGACCTCTAATACTATACTTGACAGTACTTGACAGCTCAATGGGGTGTGTGTTGGGGCAGCATGACGAGTCTGGCCGAAAAGAGCACGCTATTCATTACCTTAGCAAAAAGTTTACCGACTGTGAGACCCGATACTCACTGCTCGAGAAAACTTGCTGCGCTTTGGTATGGGCTGCTCGCCGGCTGAGACAGTATATACTGACTCACACTACTCTGTTGATTTCAAAGATGGATCCAATAAAGTACATATTCGAAAAGCCCGCTCTGTCTGGGAGAATAACAAGATGGCAGATGATCTTGACAGAATACGACATCCAGTACACGACTCAGAAAGCTATCAAAGGAAGTGTATTGGCAGACCACTTGGCACACCAGGCAGTAGACGACTACCAGTCAATGAACTTTGAGTTCCCAGACGAGAGCATCATGATAGTGACTGATTGTGAAGTACCTGGACCGAATGAAGGACCTGAGGAAGGATCCCGATGGTCTATGCACTTTGATGGAGCCTCCAACGCTGTGGGTAATGGTATCGGCGCTGTGATCATATCCCCTCAAGGCAGTCATACTCCACTCACTGCCCGGCTATGTTTCTTCTGCACCAACAACATGGCGGAGTATGAGGCATGCATCATGGGTCTTCAAGCTGCGATGGACTTAAGGATCAAGTTTCTGAGTGTCTTCGGAGATTCCGCTCTCGTGATCAATCAGATCAAAGGCGAGTGGGATACGAAACACCCAAACCTTATTCCTTACAAAGAGTGTGTGTTGACATTGATCCCCCATTTCACATAGATAACTTTTGAACATTTCCCAAGAGAGGAGAATCAGTTAGCAGATGCATTAGCTACGATGTCTTCCATGTTCAAAGTCAAATGGGACAATGAGGCTCCCCGGATCATCATTTGGAAACTGGACGAACCTGCATACTGTTGTGATCTTGAGGCTGAGATAGTAACTGAAAAACCCTGGTATCATGAAGTGAAAAGGTACTTGGAAGCTCAAGAATACCCTGAAGGTGCATCCATCAATGATAAAAAGTTTCTGAGAAGGTTCGCAGCAAAGTTCTTCCTCAGCAACGACATTCTATACAAGCGAAACCATGATTCGACCTTACTGCGTTGTGTGGATAAGACTGAAGCAGAAAGAATCCTGGCAGAGCTACATGAAGGTACCTTCGGAACACATTCCAGTGGACACACTATGGCAAAGAAAATCCTTCGGGCAGGATATTTCTGGTCCACAATGGAAGCCGACTGTTACCAACACTCTCGGACATGTCACAAATGCCAGATATATGCAGATAAGGTGCACGTCCCTCCATTTCCTCTGAATGTCTTGACTGCACCTTGGCCTTTTGCAATGTGGGGCATTTATATGATCGGCGAGATTAAACCTACGGCATCCAACGGGCATCGCTTCATCCTGGTGGCGATCGATTACTTTACTAAGTGGGTTGAAGCAGCTTCCTATGCCACTGTAACCAAGAATGTTGTGGCACGGTTCATTCGGCATAACTTGATCTGTCGATACAGCGTCCCGGAAAGGATCATTACGGACAACGGTACCAATCTTAACAACAAGATGATCACTAAGCTCTGCGAGCAATTCAAAATACAGCACCACAACTCTTCTCCTTACCGGCCGAAGATGAATGGGGCTGTCGAAGCAGCTAATAAGAATATCAAAAAGATTGTGCAGAAGATGACAGTGACCTATAAATATTGGCACGAGATGTTACCGTTTGCTCTTCATGGATACCGTACCTCAGCAAGAACGTCAACCGGGGCAACACCCTTTTCCTTGGTCTATGGCATGGAGGCAGTCTTGCCTATTGAAGTTCAAATACCCTCTCTCCAGATAATGAAGGATGCAGATCTGAGTGAAGATGACTGGATCCAGACTCGACTTGATCAATTAAACCTAATTGACGAAAAGAGACTTACTGCTATATGTCATGGTCAAACGTATCAAAAACGGATGATCAGGGCATTTAACAAGAAAGTCAGACCACAAGAGTATCAAGTTGGAGACCTGGTGATCAAACGCATCATCCTTCCTCAGAGTGATCCCAGGGGCAAATGGACC
Source organism: Vicia faba (assembly GCA_948472305.1). Lineage (NCBI taxonomy): Eukaryota > Viridiplantae > Streptophyta > Magnoliopsida > Fabales > Fabaceae > Vicia > Vicia faba. The sequence continues at coordinate 1,673,608,222 of OX451736.1, read as the reverse complement.
CCTACATACGAAGGGCCATTTGTGGTTAAACATGTGTTCTCAAGAGGAGCCATGATTCTAACCACCATGGATGGTGACGACCTTCCTCACCCCGCCAATGCAGACATAGTAAAAAGATACTACGCATGATAAAAGACCCGCTAGGTTGACATACCTAGGCAAAAATTAGGGCTTCCCGACGAACCAAAAGGGTTCGGGCAAAATGAGGGATGAAATGAAAAAATCTGTACACCCGGCAAGTCGAAAACCTGAAAAGGCGGCTTGGGCAAAAATGGGTATCCCGGTGGACTGAAAACCCGAAAGGGCGGTCCAGGCAAAAGTTAGGGATTAAAGCGTAATACTATGTCTCATTGGATCACCTTGCATCCAGAATCCGGTATCAACATCAGGTTCAAACGGCATCAATCAGTCAGCTTCATCTTCAACCGAGCAGCCAAGTGATGAGACGCTCGAAGATATAAAGGCGATAGCAGAGTTGGAACCCAGTGGGATTATCTTTCTTCACATAGCTGTTTTGTTTCCCCTTTTTGTAAAATTGTATAAACTCTGTTGTTCGGCGGTGTTCTCTTACTAGGACGTCAGCCTCTTGTACATAAAACGCCTATTTACAGGCAAATTCAAAAATCAATACAAATTCACTTTTCAGACAAATTGCCAATTGTTTTTCCTTTCCCTGTTTTGTTTTGCGAAGAACGTCCAAGGTTCAATTTGTGATATATGCATTTGACACTAATTGCTAACTCATAAATATTTGCATACGAAACAAAGGATTAATTACAGGTAACATTAGAAACAGGGGCAATAATGAGTTGTCTAAAGCGATCTAATTGCTCTGTCCACCAAGGTACCAAGGTAAGTTCAGCTGAAGAACATAACCAAGATGTCTTAATTCCCCAGAGAGTGAGCCAGCAAGTCAACGATACTCTCCCCGAGCAGAGTTAGTCCACTGTCAGCCTTAAGGAAATTGGGTATCCCCAGCAGATCTCAACCTTCCTCAGCGGAGTATATAAACATTCTCAACAAGCTTCCCCGGCAGTCTTGATCTAAGATTGTTCCCCGGCGGAATACCAGACATCCAGTGGAGCCCTCCCCAGTACAGTCCACAAGCCTCCCCAGGAAAGTGGAATCAACCTCCCCAGCAGGTCTTGAAGCTTATCCCTAGTAGATTCTGGAAGCTTGTCCCATGCATAGCACGAACGCGTCTCCCAGACTCTTTATTCAAAGGTTATTTCCCACCAGGATATAACTGGGTTATCCTTATCCAATTACCATGGAAAGATCATCCCCGACGAAGTCTTCCTATCCACAGCGGAGTTCATCAATTCCTTCAACATAACTTATCAACGGAATCCCCAGCGGAGTTATTGTTAACATCTCAGCAAAGTACCTCTCTTTCCCCACAGAGTTCACTCCCTGTAGAGTAATCTATTCGCCAAGCTTATTCCCTAACGGAGTCATCTTCTCCTACCGGTATTCTTGCAACTATCATCCCCAGCGGAAACGAAAGGCTCCACCCCTCAACATCAGCCCAGGAGTTAACTTCCCGGCAATCGTCAAGGATTTACTTTCCTAGACAAACATACATTCATAAACATCGCATCTTCATACATTATAGCATGCAAATACGCATCATGAACATACAATCACATTTATTCTGAGAACATCACGCATGCCATACATCATGACATCGCATACAATTAACGTTTTGTCTTTTCAGGGCAAAGGTCAGTACAAAGATGATTACTATCAACGGTTGCAACTAAAGATTCGATTCCTGTATCTCGCCAGGGTGTATCTGTTAACGACTAATTCCAGACTCGATTCCTATATCCTGCCAGGGCACGTCTGAAGAGTTCGAAGATCCGATTCCTGTATCTCGCTAGGGTGTATCTATTGACGACTATTTTCCAGACTCGATTCCTGTATCTTGCCAGGGCACGTCTGAAGAGTTTGAAGATCAGATTCCTGTATCTTGCCAGGGTGTATCTGTTGATGACTGTTCCAGACTCGATTCCTGTATCCTGCCAGGGCACGTCTGAAGAGTTTGAAGATCCGATTCCTGTATCTTGCCAGGGTGTATCTGTTGACGACTATATTCCAGACTCGATTCCTGTATCTTGCCAGGGCACGTCTGAAGAGTTCTAAGATCTGATTCCTGTATCTCGCCAGGGTGTATCTGTTGACGACTAATTCCAAGACTCTATTCATGTATCTTGCCAGGGCACGTCTGAAGAGTTCGAAGATCCGATTCCTGTATCTTACCAGGGTGTATCTGTTGACGACTAATTCCAGACTCGATTCCTGTATCTTGCCAGGGCACGTCTGAAGAGTTTGAAGATCCGATTCCTGTATCTTGCCAGGGTGTATCTGTTGATGACTATACCAGACTCGATTCCTGTATCTTTCCAGGGCATGTCTGAAGAGTTCGAAGATCCGATTCCTGTATCTCGCCAGGGTGTATCTGTTGACGACTATACCAGACTCGATTCCTGTATCTTACCAGGGCACGTCTGAAGAGTTCGAAGATCCGATTCCTGTATCTCGCCAGGGTGTATCTGTTGACGACTATTCTCCGGACTCGATTCCTGTATCTTGCCAGGGCACGTCTGAAGAATTCAAAGATCCGATTCCTGTATCTCTCCAGGGTGTATCTGTTGACGACTATACCATACTCGATTCCTGTATCTTGCTAGGGCACGTCTGAAGAGTTCGAAGATCCGATTCCTATATCTCGCCAGGGTGTATCTGTTGACGACTATTCTCCGGAATCGATTCCTGTATCTTGCCAGGGCACGTCTGAAGAGTTTAAAGATTCGATTCCTGTATCCAGCCAGGGCACATCCACATAAAGAGTTTGAAGATCAACTCCTATAACAGGCCAGGTAATTATTTTCTGTCTCAGGTACGCAAGTTCTCGCTAAGGAATCTCTTACGCGATCGACTCCTGGATGGCATCTATAAGCCCATCCTCCTATCCATCAGTCTCCAAATGGCATCTGTAAACCCATTCCCTGCGTCATACTGCTGACACTCTACTATGTGAGTGCAAATTTCTGGGCACTCTAGTGTTCAATCATCTTCCACCTTCGGATTACGAAAGGCACGCCAGCCAATCTACATCCTCAGGTCTAAGAAGATTGAACAGGGGCAACTGTTGTACCCCAAAATTTTCCCTCCCATATTCTTCAAGATTTGTCAAGATCAAGATTCAAAATCTCTCAAGGGTTGCACAGTCCAATTGCCTCCTAACACAGTCAAAATTAGGGTTTTGGTTCTTGCAAAGAAATTGAGGTTTTCAAGGGTCCAATCAAGTCCCACATGCCTACATACATTGTCAAGCATCCATATGTCAAGTTTCAAGACTCACAACATCAAATTGCACAGTCAAAAACCCTAAAGGCTTCACAGTCAACTGCAGGGGCAAAATGGTCATTTGACAGTCAAAAGACAAAATTTTTGGTCAACATATTATTTTGAAGCCACAAACATCATTTGATCAATTCTTGATCATGATTCTCAAAGCATGGCTCAAAAAGTCTCAAGATGCAAAAGTTTCTATTTTTGGACAGCTGAAAAGTCAACTGCAAATTGACCAGGGCATAACTTCTTCATGGTTTATCAGAAAAACCCCATCCAAATCTCATTTTTAAGAGGATGACATTTTATACAACTCATCTTCACACTTCAAGTCCAAGAAATGCTCTCACAAAAAGTTATCAATTTCAACATTATAGGTCATTTTCAAAAGTCAACAAAAAGGCACTTTAAGTCAAAGACCATAACTTGAGATTGGTAAATCAAAATGACATGGGACCAAAGTCATTGGTTAGAGGACTTCAAGACCTTTCCAAAATGTCCAAGAACATGATCATAGCCTCAAAATTGAACAAGATATGCCTTGGAGAAGTTGGGAAATATTTGGGAATTTTGAAAAGTCAACTTTGCACAAAAGGCTTCAAAAATGCTAATGGGCCTCAAATTCTTCCTTGAATCATTACCCAAAGCATATGCACGACCCATTAAGCTCAAAGGGATTTATTTTCTTATTTTTAATTAATTATTTGAATTTTTATTATTATTAATTCATTTAATTAGATTTAATTATGAGAAAAATATCAAATAATGGTTTTTAAATCTTTTTGTGCAGCAAATATGTTCATTATATGCAAGAGATTTCATGCACCAATCAACAAGGCAATATCTTCCACAATTGGCAAGGGTTTCATGGCAAAAAGATTGAAAAAGATATGTTGAAAATCAAATCTCCAAATCATCAATTCATGGACCTTGGGCTTGTTTTCTTGACCTAATTTCATTCAGATACAAAGGCATAACCTAACCTAATGCAAAGAGACACGAAAAACTGCTCAGAAGCTGCATAACCAATTTGCAATTTTTGGCCAAAAACTTGGAAACTGATTTCATGGTTAGAGGACAATTCAAGGCCTAAAAACGATTCTAATACATTGGTAGACCTTCCAGGAACCTGTTAGCATCAAGAATCATTCCAAACGCGCAGAGAATCAGAAGATACAAGTGACACGGTTTGCTATATTTTCTAAATTCGTATATCATCATTCATGCGCTTTTAACATTTTTTTTGGATTGATTCATACTCATAGGGACATTCTGAAGCTGTTGGTACCATTCAATTGAACTATAGCATCCTATATCAAAATCTACCATTGATGAAACCTAGGGTTTCAGAAGCTCCAAATTAGGGGTTCTCACATATGGAAAAATTGACCCTTAAAACCTATGCCATTGAATTCGTGGTATCAAGACGAAGCAAACCAACACCTCGCGCCCAATTTATTTGATCCATAGGCGTAATCGCTATTTTCATGTGTTGCAGTTTGTGGGGGTTTAAAACCCCTGCTATTTGTTTATGTTGCAGGTACAAAAACGAAGAAGAAGCATACGTGGCTCTGTGTGGTTGGGAGGTTTGAATTTGCGCGCGTTTTCCAGCGTAGTGGTCACGTTTCATACATTATTTTTATTTGTTATTATATTTACAAAAGCGCTTGAATGGTTCAGTGGTTGGGTGTACGCTTGGTGAGTGATGGGACCTGGGTTTGATTCCCAGGTCCCCCATACAATTGTTGTTATTTTTTCTAATCCTTTCCCATGCAGTGCACGCCCCAAAATCCATCATATGTCCTCACATGTTAGCCTGCCACGCGCTCATGATCACTCATCCAATGGCCATAATGTGAATTCCATGGTGGACCTCAGTCAAGCCTCACACGCATGATCAGAAAAGTCAACTAAGGCCTTGTCTTGATGGGCCAAAATTGCTTCACAAAAACCTCCAAAATGGGCCAGACACCCCCCAATGTTTGTATTCTATTTTTTTTTATTTCCTTTTCTTTTCTTTTTTGTTTTTATTTGTTTTAATTGTTTTAATTGTTTTATTTAATTCACAAAATAATTTTCACAATAATAAATCAGAAACTAAAAAATGTTTATTTTTTTATTAATATTTAATTCACCATTAATTTATTTTGTAAATAAACTCTAACCATTAATTTAGTAAATTAGGTTTTCAATGTTAATATTTTTCTTAATAAATTAAAATAGGTAGAATTAGGGTTTTTAACCTTTTCATCTTTTTCTTAATTAAATCTTTTTTCTCATTATTTATTATTCTTAATTACTAAATATTTTTGTAAATAAATATGTAAATTAACTAATTAGTGTAAATTAGGTTAACTTGTATATTTTTCATTAATAATTAAAAATATTTAGAACTAGGGTTTCCTTCTAATTTTAACTCTTTTCTTTATTTTCATTAAAATACAAAAAAAACATAAAAAACAATTCAATTTCTTTTCTTAATTAAATAATTAATTAGCTTTTTAATTCAATTTAATTTCAAAAGGGTCAAAACCCTCGGACGTCCTAACTTTTATTCTTTCGCGCATTATTTTCTTTCGAATATTATGTAACTGCTCAAGGCTTGTAATAGTAATTAGGTCTTTTACTTTCCGCATTTTTATTAAAACGGGTCTTTGTAATTTGGCGATGTATAGACCCGCGCCTTGTAATAGCGTAGGATTTTACTTTCCGCATTTAAATTTCAGCACTTTTAAATTCTAATTGCATGAAAGAATGTATGGCTAATTAAAAATAACTCGTAGCTCACAAATGCCCTGATCAAAGATAAATATTGACATGAAAATAACACACAAATTCACACACCACTTCTAGGGTACGCCTCACCTGTTGCCTTACCTTCGAAATGTGGTCGTCAAGTATAGGGTGTTTTAGAGGTTGCCCTCCTGTCTAAGATCCAGTTGCCTCGAAACGGTTGCCTCGGATAAAAAAAAAGGATTTAGGACATTAGGGTTACTTCTAAGGTGTCCTACTATTGCTTCGGTGACCATATTGTCCCTTATCATCGAATTGACCCTAATACCTCCAACGACGGTGCTACCTACTTCTCAATAGTGGGATAGCACTGTTTAAAGGACTCTTACACAACCTAATTCCTTAGAGTAGGTAGATTTCTCATGGGTACTTGCTCTCTTCAAAAACAAATAAAACAATCTTTTCACATTGACACTTTCAAAAGTTTTCAAAATAAATTTTTCAAACACTCTTGAGGACAAATACAAGAGTCACTCAGAAATCTTTCAATGAAACTTTTTTCAAACCCACTCACATTTAAAAAGCAAACATTTTGAAAACATAAGAGCAAGTATCTAAGAGCCCATGGATAACCATGGATAGAAAGGGTGCTAACACCTTCCTTTTCTATAAATCTACCTCCCGAACCGAGAAACAATCTCATAAGGAATTTTGCTGTGCTTTTGTCCTGTCCATGTTAGAGAAAATAAAAGACGGTGGCGACTCTTACTTCCGCGACATTTCGCGAAACCAGCTTTAAACAGTCAGTTCTAAATCCACCGATCACAGAACTGGCGACTCTGCTGGGGAAATACTTAAAGTGAGGTGTACCTTAGGATAACTCAGACTTGTGTTTTCAATTGTTGTGTTTGTTTGCTTTATATTTGTGGGCATTGCATCGGAGTTACATAGATCCTAACCCGGATCTATTTGTTGTTTTTATCTTGCCATACATACCCTATCTTACTAGCAATTATATGAAAACCGGTAAACTTGCGGAAATTAAAATCCTACGCTTATTACATCATTAGGGGGATGGGGATACAATTTGCAAATGGGGATGAAATAGGTGTCTAATTATTACAACCATATTGAATAAGTGGACAGTAATGGAGTATATATGTATATAATACAGAAACAGTGTAAAAAGAAAGAAAAATAACATTTTGAACTATTATGTGTCGACACATGCTGCTATGCATCGACACATAACTTTCCTTGCCCCTGCCAAACCAAATCAAACCAGTATGAGTCGATGCATAATGGGATGTGTCGACTCATTTCCTTCTTGTGTCGACACATACGCATTTTGTGTCGACTCATGCACATTCCATATTTCTGTTTTGGGACCTGGATAGCAGTATGAGTCGATGCATATGGTCATGTGTCGACTCATACTCAGTTTTTTCACTTAAAATGAGTCGACCCATGTGGGTATGTATCGACCCATGTTACAGTTTTTTGCCTCTATCACCATTCTTTTGCATGTGTCAATCAGTTTTCAACATATAAATGATAAAAATGAACAGTAAGGAAATGATTAACTTCAAGAGTAATGATTACTTCATCTTATCCTCAAAAATAAACCAACAATGATGTATGGAAAATGCAAGGTTGAGATGACTTGCCTTGCAACTGCACTTTAGGTTTTGAGTCTGAAACCCTTTAAGATGTTATGTGGACTTTAATGGAACTCCAGGAAGCTGCTAGACTTTCCTTTGTGTTGAAGGTTGCAGGATCAACTCCCAACAGTCAAGTTTATGTAATATTGTCTTTTCTTTAGAAGTTGAGAATAAGAGCACTACAGAAACTTTTCTTGAGCTTGAGCAGTATCTATGTGATATGAAGTGTTTTGAGGATTTATGGGAGGGTTGGTGTGATCGGTGGATCTGGAACTGACTGTTCAACGCTGGTTCGCGAAATGTCGCGGAAGCAAGAGTCGCCACCGTCTTTTATTTTCTCCAAATGGAAAGGACAAAAGCACAGAAAAATTCCTTTTAAGAGATTGCTCTCGGTTCGGGAGGTAGGTTATAGAAAGGGAAGGTGTTAGCACCCTTTCTATCCATGGTTATCCATGGGCTCTTAGATACTTGCTCATATGTTTTCAAAATTGTTTGTTTGCTTTTCAATGTGGGTTTAAAAAGTTTCTTTGAAAAATTTCAGATCGACTCATACGTCAGAGTGTTTGAAAAGTTTGCTTTGAAAGCTTTTGAAATGTGTCAGTGTGAAAAGTCTTTTTGAGTTTGTTTTGAGATTAGAGCAAGTATCTACGAGAACCTACCTACCCTAAGGAATTCGTCTGTGTAGATGTCCTTTAAAGTAGCGCCATCCCACCATTGAGAGGTAGGTAGCACCACCGTTGGAGGTGTTCGGGTCAATTCGATTTTAGGGACATGGTGATCACCAGAGCAATGGGAAGACACCTTAGAAGCTACCCTCATGCCAGGTTCCCGGATCATGAGGACTTACTAAGACGTCCTCTACTCGACGACCACCTTTCGAAAGGCAACAGTGAGGCGTACCCTAGGGATGGTGTGTGCGAATCGTGTGTCATGTTTCGGTTATTTGTCTTGTCATGTTTGTCGTGTTCTACGCTTGATTTTATTAAGACATTCATTCTTGCATGCTTGATTAACAGTTAAATGTTGCGAGGAAATAAAGCTAGACTATTACAAATGGCGCGGGTCCACATCGCCAAAATTAAACCGGACCCGATTTAGCGGAAAATAAATAATGCGACGAAATAAAAGTGCGATAAATAAATGTACATGGCCTTGGGAGAATTACAAAATTATAATGCGCGAAATAAAGAAATTAAAACAAAACTAGGGCGTTGGACCCTTCTTGCAAATAATTAAGATTAATAAGGACTTAAAAATTAAAATTAAATGAGAATGATATTTTTGTGTTTTTTAGATTTAATGAAAAAAGGAAGTTAATTGAAATTAAATTAAACGGCAAACCCTAATTCTAATATTTTTTTATTTATTATGAAAACATTGACTTTTAACCTAATTTAACTCTAAATTAATTTATGTACATTTAATAAAAAAATAAAATAAATAAATAAATAAATAATATGATGAAACAAAAGGAAAAAATTAAAAGAGTGGAAACTATTAATTAACCTAATTCTAATTGTTTTTGGATTTTTATTTATTAAAAAAAAGGAATTAAAAGTTAAACCTAATTTACTAAATTATTTACATATTAATTTGTGAAAATAATTATAATATAAAAATTATATTTTTTGTCTTTTCTGTATTTTTAATGGAGTTTTGTATTTTTTTGTGGAGAATAAGTTAATTAATTTAAACAAAAAGAAAAATGAAATAACCAAAAGATGAAATAAACAAAAATAGAAAGCAAACCAGGGGGGGGTAAACCCAATTTTGGAGGTTCAGGCCTGGTGATCTCTGGCCCATTAAGCTTGACATTTATTGACTTTTTGGATTAAGCGTAACACGTTGACTGGCCTCCACCATACGCCTTGACTCTGGGCCCTTGATTGGCACTTACTGGACGCGTGTAGGCTTGATCCTTGAGGATGTAGGGTGTACCTGCATCACTGAAGCGCATAGGAATTGAGAATGAAAAGTAATATTGAGTTTGTTCAGACCTGGGACTCGAACCCAGGTCTTGGAGATTGAAGCAAGGGACGTCCACCATCTGAACCACTACGCGCAAGTTATTATATTACAACAACTAAATAACAAAAACAAATATTGATTAGTGGCCACTAAAACACAAAAAAGCGCGCGTTGGTTTAAATCATCCACTCATGCCCAGACACCTAAGCGTCTTCCTCCTTGTTGCGTTTTCCTGAAACAAAAACAAGTAAGATTGCGGGGGTTTTAAACCCCCACCATATGCAGTGCAAAAAAAATAGCGATTAGCTCGCTCCTAATCAGAAATTTGGCGCGACCCCCTCAATGAACTTGTTGGAAGCTTTTGATTCTCATGGTGCCAGTCTCGCATCCCAATTTTTCCATAGGAGTAAACCCCTAATTTTTTATCTCTGAAACCCTAAGGTGTATCAATGGCAACTCTTCATAAAACGCATGAAAACTCAATTAAGTTATATGGTTAGTTTCAGAAGCATCCAATTAGTGCAAATCAGTGAAGAAAATACATGAAAAATGCGTAAAATTCATGATATGATTATAGATATTTTCGTGAAAAGTTTGACTCTCATATACCAAGTCTTGGGTTCTGAGTTGATGTTAATGATTGGCACGCGTTCAGAATCACCCAAGGAAGCTATTGCAATTGGTTTGATGCCTTGAATCGCCCTATAACCTTGATTTTAGAATTCAACTTTTTGAGAATTTTTGCAAGTTTGTAATGAGGTTCTGAGCGCAGCTTGGAGTCTTCTATGATTAGGGTTATGTTCTAGTATATGTAAGGAATGATTTAGGTCAAAACTTTGCACAAAATCTCAAGCATTCATGGATTTCAATATTTGATTTTGGAAAATCTTTTTCATATCTTTTTCTCATGTATCTTGTACCAAATCTGATCAATTAGCACTAAAGCTTGCCTATTTGAGATATGCACGAATTATAGAGGTTAGAATGTGCACAAAAAGATTTTTTTAGGTTAGTTTGATATTTTTCATATATTAAAATCATTTAAATGAATATAAATTAATATTAATTCAAATAAATAATTAAAAAATATGAGAATACTTCCCTTTGGGCCTAGTGGTCGTGCATAGGCTTGGCATGAAGAAATTTGGAAGATAATTGGGCCCATTTGCATTTTTAGGCCTTTTGCATCATTGTTGACTTTTCAAAATTCCTAAAAATTTCCCAACTTCCACAAGGCATAACTTGGTCAATTTTTAAGCTTTTCACATGTTCTTGGACATTTTGGAAAGGTCTTTGAGTCCTTTAACCAATGCCTTTGGTCCCATATCATTTTGATTTACCAATCTCAAGTTATGGCCTTTGACTTAAATTCACTTTTTGTTGACTTTTGAAAATGACCTATAATGTTGAAATTGATAACTTTTTGTGAGAGCATTTCTTGGACTTGGAATATGAAGATGAGTTGTAGGAAATGTCTTTCTCTTCAAAATGAGCTTTGGATGGAATTTTTCTGATAATCCATGTGAAAGTTATGCCCTGGTCAATTTCAGTTGACTTTTTCAGCTGTCCAAATATAGTAACTTTTGCATCTTTGATGATTTCTGAGCCAAATTTTGAGAATCATGATCAAGCATTGATCAAATGATGTTTGTGGCTTCAAAATGATATATTGACCAAAAATTTGAACTTTTGACTGCCAAATGACCATTTTGCCCCTACAGTTGACTGTAGTGCAATCTAGGGTTTTGACTGTGCAATTTTGAGCTGGATGCCTTGAAACTTGACATGAGGATACTTGACCATCTTTGTAGGCATATGAGACTTGATTGGGCCTTTGAAAAGTTCATTTGCTTGACCAGAACTCAAACCCTAGTTTTGACTGTGTAGGAGACAGTTGAGCAGCACAACCCTGGGGGAATTTTGTGACCTTGATTTGGCAATTTCTTGATGAATATGGGAGGGCAAATTTTGGGGTACAACAGTTGCCCCTGTTCAATCTTCTTAGACCTGAGGATGCAGATTGGCTGACGTGCCTTTCGTAATCCGAGGGTAGAAGGTGATTGGACACTAGAGTGCCCAGAAATTTGCGCTCACATAGTGACGGTGATGGGGGAATGGGCTTATAGATGCCATTTAGAGATTGCCGGATAGGATGATGGGCTTATAGATGCCATCTGGACGTTGATCGCGTAGGAGAATCCTTAGCGAGAACCTGCATACCTGCAAAACAGAAAAATGAGTACCTGACACGCTGCAGGAGCTGATTTTAGATGCTTGGTATAGATGTGTCCTGACTAGTTACAGGAGCTGAATCTGGAGCTTCAAACGCTGATGAATGAACCAGGGATGGTTACTGCCTTATCCTGAATGATAAGTGAACCTTGGATGATTTTAACTTCAACAACGCTCGTTGAGAAAATCTTGGTGAGGATTACCACCTTCGTAGTGTCAGGAAGAGAACCAAAGGACATTATAATCTCGAAGGGAGTCACCTTACTCACCGCTGGAGAGGGAACTATAGGAAATTATAATCTGAAAGGAGATATCACCTCACGCTCATGCCGGAGAGGGAAACATCTGAAGAAGGAATTACCACCTCACGCGCCGTTGGAGAGGGGACCATAAGAGAATATCACCTCACGCTCATGCCGGAGAGGGGAACATCTGAAGAAGGAATTACCACCTCACACGCCGTTGGAGAGGGGACCATAAGAGACTATCACCTCACGCTCATGCCGGAGAGGGGAACATCTGAAGAAGGAATTACCACCTCACACGCCGTTGGAGAGGGGACCATAAGAGACTATCACCTCACGCTCATGCCGGAGAGGGGAACATCTGAAGAAGGAATTACCACCTCACACGCCGTTGGAGAGGGGACCATAAGAGACTATCACCTCACGCTCATGCCGGAGAGGGGAACATCTGAAGAAGGAATTACCACCTCACACGCCGTTGGAGAGGGGACCATAAGAGACTATCACCTCACGCTCATGCCGGAGAGGGGAACATCTGAAGAAGGAATTACCACCTCACACGCCGTTGGAGAGGGGACCCTAACTTCTACTGAGTCTTTATCAGAAAAATCTGTTTGGAGTCGATTTAACTGGACTAGAGACATCCTTGAAATATGTTTGGGAATTTCAACTGCACTCTTCCTGAAAGGTAAAGGTCAGTCATATGCAATGCATGATATGGATCAAGCAATGATGGATATGATTTATATGATATGATGTGTACATGCATGTTATAATGATGTATGTGATGATTCATGTATGTTTTTGTCTAGGAAAATAAATCCTTGACGGGTGCCGGGAAGTCATATCCTGGGCTGATGTTGAGGAAGAGATTTTGCTTCCGCTGTGGATGATTGTTGCAAGAATACCGGTAGGAGAAGATAACTCCGTTGAGGAATAAACTTGGCAAATGAAATAATTCTGCGGGAGAAAAGATACTCTAGCGATCATGCTGGGGAGTGTTACTCTGTGGGGATAGCGATGCTTTGCTGAGTTGATGAAGATAACTCCGCTGGGGATATCCTTGTTGAGTTATGCTGGGGATATCCTTATTGTGCTGGAAGTGTTGATAGACTTCGCTGGGGGTAGGAAGATACTTTTGCCGAGGACGCTCTTTCCGTGGCTTTTGGCTGAGGATAACCCAGTTATATCCTATTACGGAAATAACTCTTTAAATCAAGCCGGGACGACGCGTTCGTGCTCTGAGGATAAGCTTCCAGAATCTACTGGGGATAAGCTTACTGCTTGGGGGTATGAACTCCAAATTTCCTGGGGAACTGGCTTGGCCTCTCTGGGGGAAGTTTTAGACCGCGGGGAAGTGATTCCTTTGAATAGTGGTACACCGCCGGGGAACAATCTTTAGGCCAAGACTGCCGGGGATGCTTGTTGTATACTGTTGGGGAAGTATTTGAGATCTATGGGAGGATACTCAATTTCCTTGATACTTGATGATTTTGCTTGGAGAAGATGTACTGCTTTACTGAACTACTCCCTGGGGAATTGAGATACACTTGGCCATGTTCTTTAGCTGAACCTACCTTAGTACCTTGGGGGATAGAACAATTAGTTGCTCGGACAACTCTTTATTGCCCCTGTTTCCAGTGTCACCTGCAATGAATTCCTTTGTTTCGTATGCAAATATTTATGAGTTAGCAAATTATTGTCAATGCATACATCACAAATTGAACCTTGGACGTTCTTCGCAAAACAAAACAGAGAAAGGAAAAATACTTGGCACGTTTAACTGAAAATATATTTTTATTGATTTTTGAATGGCCTGAAATAGGCGTTTTGTATACAAGAGGCTGACGTCCTAGTAAGAGGTACGTCGCCGAGCAAAAGAGTTTATACAAGTTTTGTACAAAAGAAAAGTAAAACAGCTGTGTGAAAGACGAATAATCCACTGGGTTTCAACTCTGCTATTGCCTTTATAACTCCGAGCGTCTCATCACTTGATGACCTTGGTTGAAAGTGAAGCTGACTGATTGATGCCGTTTTGAACTTGATGCAGATACCGGATTCTGGATGCACAGTGATCAATGAGACATAGTTTTACGCTTTATCCCTAATTTTTGCCTGGACCGCCCTTTCGGGTTTTCAGTCCACCGGGATACCCATTTTTGCCCAAGCCGCCCTTTCAGGTTTTCGACTTGCCGGGTGTACAGATTTTTCATTTTCATCCCTACATTTTGCCCGAACCCTTTTGGTTCGACGGGAAGCCCTAATTTTTGCCTAGGCATGTCAGCCTAGCGGGTCTTTTTCATGCGTAGTATTTTTTAACTATGTCTGCATTGGCGGGGTGAGGAAGGTCGTCACCATCCATGTTGGTTAAGATCATTGCTCCTCCTGAGAACACATGCTTAACCACAAATGGCCCTTCGTACGTAGGGGTCCATTTGCCCCTTGGATCACTCTGAGGAAGGATGATTCTCTTGATAACCAGATCCCCGACTTGATATTCCTGTGGCCTGACCTTTTTGTTAAATGCCCTGATCATTCGTTTCTGATACGTCTGACCATGGCAGATAGCAGCAAGTCTCTTTTCGTCAATGAGATTGAGTTGGTCAAGTCGTGTCTGGATCCAATCATCTTCGTTCAGATTTGCATCCTTCATTATCCGGAGAGAGGGAATTTGCACTTCGATCGGCAAGACTGCCTCCATGCCATAAACCAGAGAGAAAGGGGTTGCCCCGGTTGACGTCCTTGCTGAGGTACGGTACCCATGCAGAGCGAACGGTAACATCTCGTGCCAATCTTTGTAAGTTACTGTCATTTTTTGCACGATCTTCTTGATGTTCTTGTTAGCTGCTTCTACAGCCCCATTCATCTTCGGTCTGTAAGGAGAAGAATTGTGGTGCTGTATCTTGAACTGTTCGCAGAGCTCAGCAATCATCTTATTGTTCAGATTGGTACCGTTGTCCGTAATTATTCGCTCAGGGACGCCGTATCGACAGATCAGATTGTGCCGAATAAACCGTGCCACGACAGTCTTGGTTACCGTAGCATAGGATGCTGCCTCAACCCACTTTGTAAAATAGTCAATCGCCACTAAGATGAAGCGATGTCCATTAGATGCCGTAGGTCTTATCTCGCCGATCATGTCTATGCCCCACATTGCAAATGGCCAAGGCGCAGTCAGAACATTCAGGGGAACCGGAGGAACATGCACCTTGTCTGCATATATCTGGCACTTGTGGCATGTCCTAGAATGTTGGTAGCAATCAGCTTCCATGGTGGACCAGTAATATCCTGCCCGTAGGATCTTTTTAGCCATAGTATGTCCACTGGAATGCGTACCAAAGGTCCCTTCATGTAGCTCTTCCATGATTCGTTCTGCTTCAGTTTTGTCCACACAACGCAGTAAGGTTGAATCATGGTTCCTCTTATACAAGATGCCGTTGCTTAGGAAGAACTTGGCTGCGAACCTCCTCAGGAATTTCTTATCGTTGATAGAGGCACCCTCAGGGTATTCCTGAGCTTCCAGATATCTCTTCACTTCGTGGTACCAAGGCTTCTCAGTTACCAATTCAGTTTCGAGGTCGCAACAGTATGCCGGTTCGTCCAGTTTCCAGATGGTGATCTGGGGAGCTTCATTATCCCATTTAACCTTGAACATTGAAGACATAGTAGCTAACGCGTCCGCTAACTGATTCTCTTCTCTTGGAAAGTGCTCAAAGGTTATCTCTGTAAAGTGGGGAATCATGGTCAACACACATTCTCGGTAAGGGATCAAGTTTGGATGTTTCGTATCCCACTCTCCATTGATCTGATTGATCACTAGGGCGGAATCTCCGAAGACACTGAGGAACTTGATCCGTAAGTCGATCGCAGCTTGAAGACCCATGATACACGCCTCATACTCCGCCATGTTGTTGGTACAGTTGAAACACAGCCGGGCAGTGAGTGGAGTATGAGTACCTTGAGGAGATATGATAATGGCGCCGATACCATTTCCCAAAGCATTGGAAGCCCCGTCAAAGTGCATAGACCATCGGATCCTGGTTCAGGTCCTTCATCCGGTCCAGGCACTTCACAATCAGTCACAATCATAATGCTTTCATCCGGAAACTCGAAGTTCATTGATTGGTAGTCATCTACAGCTTGATGAGCTAAGTGGTCTGCCAATACACTCCCCTTGATGGCTTTCTGGGTTGTGTACTGAATGTCGTATTCCGTCAAGATCATTTGCCATCTTGCAATTCTCCCAGACAGAGCAGGCTTTTCGAATATGTATTTTATCGGATCCATCTTTGAGATCAACAAGGTAGTGTGAGTCAGCATATACTGTCTCAGCCGGCGAGCAGCCCATACCAAAGTGCAGCAAGTTTTCTCAAGCAGTGAGTATCGGGTCTCACAGTCGGTAAACTTTTTGCTAAGGTAATAAATGGCGTGCTCTTTTCGGCCAGACTCGTCATGCTGCCCCAGCACACACCCCATTGAGTTGTCTAGCACTGTCAGATATAGGATCAGAGGTCTCCCTTCAACCGGTGGCATGAGGATGGGTGGTTCTTGGAGATACTCTTTGATTTTGTCGAAGGCAGCCTGACATTCATCGTTCCAACGTACTACCTGATCTTTCTTCAGCAGCTTGAAGATTGGCTCACAGGTAGCAGTCAGATGAGAGATGAATCGAGCAATGTAATTCAGGCGCCCTAAAAAGCCTCTGACCTCCTTCTCTGTCTTGGGAACTGGCATCTCTTGAATAGCTTTGACCTTAGCAGGGTCCACTTGAATACCTTTATCACTGACCACGAAGCCTAGCAACTTCCCAGATCTTACCCCGAAGGTGCACTTGTTCGGGTTCAATCTCAGCTTGTATAGTTTCAACCGGTCAAACAACTTCTGTAGATGATCTAGGTGCTCTTCCTCAGTCTGGGACCTAGCGATCATGTCGTCCATGTACACTTCGATCTCATGATGGATCATATCATGAAACAAGGCAACCATGGCACGCTGGTAGGTTGCCCCAGCATTCTTTAACCCGAACGGCATGACCTTGTAACAGAAGGTGCCCCACTGAGTAACAAATGTAGTCTTTTCCATGTCTTCAGGTGCCATCTTGATCTGATTGTACCCTGAAAAGCCATCCATGAAAGAGAACACTTTGTGCTGAGCAGTATTATCAACGAGGACATCAATGTGAGGTAAGGGGAAGTCATCTTTGGGACTGGCCCTGTTCAGATCCCTGTAATCTACACACATTCTGACCTTACCGTCCTTCTTAGGTACTGGCACCACATTAGCAACCCACTGAGGGTAAGAAGTCACTGCAAGGAACCCGGCATCGAACTGTTTCATGACCTCGGCTTTAATCTTCTCGGACATCTCTGGACGCATCCGACGAACCTTTTGTTTAACTGGAGGGCAGTCTTCTCTAGTCGGCAAATGATGGACAACAATATCGGTATCCAACCCTGGCATGTCTTCGTAGGACCAGGCAAAGATCTCCATATAGTCATGTAACATCTTGGTTAACCGTTGCTTCACGCTGAGCTCTAGGTTAGCACCAATCTTTACCTCTTTTCTGTCTGCCTCAGTACCCAGGTTTATGGTTTCCACTGGCTCTTCATGGGGTTGAATTTCCCTCTCTTCCTGAAGCAACAGTCTTGCAAGCTCGCCAGGCACTTCGCAATCATCTTCACCTTCGTCTTCGGCTAAGTTGATCGGATTTTCGAAGTCATAATTGGCATTAGCAGAGCTGTTATCAGTAAGATCCAGAGTGGATTGGAACCTGTAGGAGTGAGTGTGTGTGTAAATACAGCTGTTTTGAAAATTATGTAAAGGAAAGGAAAGAAGAAAAAGGAACACAATATTTGCAATGCGAAAATAGTCCAAGATTTTCATTCATGATGTATAAGATGACAGTTCATATGCCCTCACAAATAGAACCACGGTGCCTCGGGTAAGACACCGGGCCATAGAGTTTATCATTGTTTATTACAAAATAACAAAACTTGGGAATTCATTACTGTGTCACAAAGGTAACAGGGGTATGGTCCTTTGCACTCCAATTGTTCAATCCTTCTTCGGCCGTCGGATAAATCCCGCTGTTGAATTCGGCTTCGTCCACTTCAAGGTCTTCCCCGACAGCATTCGCTTCTGAACCTTTAATAAATACCGGAGGCCTTCCGATCTTCTCTTTTCTCATAGCTCTCTGCCCTTCTGAGGTGAAACCCAGCCCAAGTTTATCAGTCTTCTGGGTGAAGTCTGGAAGTCTGCCCCAATTGGCACTTTCACCCTTTTGCACCACAGCCCTGGCATCTTTTAGGGAAGCCATCTTTAGAGGACCACCTGCTTCTGCTATTTCTGCTGCGATTGGAAACACCTCCTCGAAATGCTGAAAGGGGGTCTCAATGAACTCCCCATCCATCTCAATGTATCTGAATGAGTTTAGGTGGCTCACCATGTATTCTTCCTCACCTTGCACGGTGACGATCTTTCCTCTGACGGGGTACTTCAGTTTTTGATGCAAGGTAGAGGTCACTGCCCCAGCCTTATGTATCCAGGGTCGACCCAGCAGACAAGAGTAAGATGGACGGATATCCATCACATAAAAAGTGGAGTCGAACACCTGAGAGCCTACACGAATCGGAATGTCCACCTCCCCATGGACCATCCTCTTTGAACCATCAAAGGCCCTGACAATGATGTTGCTGGGCTTCAAATCCAGGCCTTCACAATCTAGACGATCCAGAGCCTTCTTGGGTAGTACATTCAAAGATGACCCGGTATCAACCAACACATGTGCCAAGGTGGTGCCCCTGCATTCGATTGAGACATGCAGAGCATCATTATGATCTTTCCCCTTCATGGTCAAATCAGCGTCTGAAAAACCCAAGCCATTGTCTGCCGTTAGACTTGCCACGCAATCGGTGAACTGGACTGCAGAGGTTTCATGTGGCACATGGGCCTTCTTGAGGAATGAGATGAGGGCCTTTGCATGGGCCTCAGAGCACAGCAGTAAAGAGAGCATGGATATCTTGGAGGGCGTATGCCCCAACTGTTCCACGACATTAAAATCGCTCTTCTTTATAATCTTCAAAATCTCCTCCATCTCTTGTGGGGAGGCCTCAGCAGCTATGGGTATGGGTACCTCCATCTGGGCAGGCTCAGTTTCAATTCCCTTGCCCCGAGCATTGGATGACTCGGCAGCAGGAGAAACAATTGGATCAGTAGCAGGAACAACAACTTGATCGGCAACGGGAGCAGGTGTACTTGCAGGAATTATCAGGAGTGGTCTTCTAGCAGCAGGTGGCGCAATGTCAGGCGAGAAGAGCCTGCCACTGCGGGTAACTTTGGCCGGGCCAGTGATGTCACAGATGCTGGCGCCAGTGTTGAGCTCTTGCTTAACTCCGTTTATATATACATCTGCCCCATAGTGCCAAGGGACAGCTTTGTTGGATACATAGGGCAGGGGCCCAGGAACAGTGATAGTGACAGGTGCAACGGTCAGAATTTGGATGGGCTTCTTCTGGAGAGCCGGGATCGGATTGTTGAAGATAGTCACCACAGAGACTTCTTCCACTGGAACCATACGAACAGCAGACTTCTTGAATAAAATCTCCTTGCTATCCATTAAGCTTTGGATGCCTAACTTTAGCAAGGGACAACTGGATGGGGACACAACACAGAACAGGCAACCCTCACTACAACCCGGAAATAAACCGGCCTGCAGTAGGTTCTTCTTAATGATCTTTAAAGGAGTGGCTAGATCATCCACAGAAACAGCATAAACATCGTCATCAACAGCATTTACCCCGTGCTGAGGCATAGGGGCAGTAACTACATTCGGTTTTGCAGGCGCCTCGAATTGTATCTCTTTAGCATCGATAAGGTCTTGCACCTTATTCTTTAACGCCCAACAGTCATCAGTGGCATGCCCCGGGCTGTCTGAATGGTAAGCACAACGGGCATTCGGGTTGTACTTAGGAGAGGTAGTGTTTGAGAACTTTGGCGCCTCCTTGACAGTCACCAAATTGGTGGATAGTAACTGTGGCAGGATTTGCGATAGGGTCATGCTTAACCGGGTAAACTCTCTCCGAGGTCTATCAGCCCTTTGGGGATTGTTTGGCCGGGGAGCGGCAGCAGGCGTAGCAATCATGACCGCACTGACAGATTGGCGGCGATCAGGTCTTTCTGATTTCCTAGAACCATACACGGCACTAGACTCCTTTTTAAACGGCTTCTTTTCTGCACTAGATGATGCACCCTTTGCAATCTTCCCAGATTTCAGCCCAGCTTCGATTCTCTCTCCAGTCAATATTAAGTCAGTGAAACCAGCAGAAGAATTCCCAATGAGATGGTTGAAGAACGGCCCAGATAGGGTCCCCAAGAACATATCCACTAACTCTCGATCAGTCAAAGGTGGCTGCACCCTGCCAGCCAGATCTCTCCACTTCTGCGCGTACTCTTTAAAACCTTCGCTTACGCCCAACGACATACCCTGGAGTTGGGTACGCGTGGGGGCAAGGTCGGCATTATACTGATACTGCTTATAGAAAGCAGTAGCCAGCTCCTCCCAGTTACGAACTTTGGTCCCATCCAACTGATAGAACCATTCGAGATGAGTCCCTGAAAGACTCTCCTGGAAGAAGTGGATCCATAGATTCTTGTCCGCAGAGTACGGCTGAATCTTTCGCACATAGGACCTCAAATGCAGCTTGGGACAGGATGCCCCGTCATACTTGGAGAAGGTGGGAGCTTTGAATTTATGTGGAATGATCACACCAGTCGACAAACCCAGATCTCCGAAATCCAGCCCAGGTACCTGTTGCACCTCCATAGCTTTCAGCCTGTCCTCCAGTTGTTTGTATCTGTTGTCTTCAGGAGGGTACTGCTCTTCATCAAAATCTGTCTCGTTGTCGGAGACCACCGGACTAGGAACCCTTGCTTCTGCCTGAGAAGGACTCTTGCCAACAGAAGAAGCAACCTCTTCATTGTGTAGAGTATTACCCATCCTTCGGCCCGTGTTGAATAGAACAGTTCTTCTTTTCTTCTTCTTCTCCTTCTTCAGGAGCATGGTCTTCAGTTCCTCTTGGCCTTTGGCTAGACCCAGGATTAGCTCTTGAAACTGCGCATTCTGCGCCTGGAGAGCCTTGATTGAAGTCTCAGTTGATTCAGATCCGGAATTCATGATGCTGAAATAAACAGCGAAGAACTGTAAGCAACCTGAAAAGGGAGAAACCTGCTATGCACATGATGTATGAAATGCGTATGCAATGCATTCAAGGGTTCGAAAATTCAAATTCGTTGTAGACAAGAAAAGAACACACGTTATCATTAACGAAATCATTGTTTAATACATCAAGGCCTCATGGGCAAAAAGAAATACAAAAGTCAAGTCAATCCCAAAATACACTGCGCCTCCTTTTCGGAGCTATGTAGGTGTTGAGATTCCTCTCCTCATGCAACAGGCGAGTGAGCTCCAGGACCTTCTTTTCACTGGCATACAGACTAGTCTCGAGAGAATTCCTTTCCTCCTTAAGCTGGATCCAGCTCTTCTGCATCTCTTCCCAGGACGTAGGCATATCAGGGTGCTGAATAACATGAGACACTTCCCCTTCCAAGACAGGTTCTTTGATTACTGGAAGCATGTGAGGATAAGGCATAATTAACTTCTGAGAGCGAGCGCGTACCCACTTGAGATAGGGCTCCAAAGGGATGGAGTTCCTGTGCCCCAGTGTCTTGCTGTCTATCCTACTGGGCATCCTCCAGGCTCTGATAAATCTCTGACGAAGTCCTTGAGTATCACTGTCGAAGTCAAAAACTATGTCGGGAATTAACATGTCATGAGGACCATCCCTCCGAGCATAACCAAACTGTCTCCAAGCCAGGCATGGGCTATAGGTAATACCTCCTCTGATTCCAAGTAAAGGAACATTAGGGTACTCCCCACAACGATCAATGATAGTGACATCTCCTCTGGATCTAGGGCACCAATGTATATCTGCATGTGTAAGAGTCATCAACCGTTGTGACCATCTCAAACCCCGCTCATTCTTCAGGACTGATTGGGGAAGGTGCGAAATAAACCACCTTCCCAGGAGAGGAGTGCAACACATAAGGACACCTCTTTTTCTCATGGTTCGAGTGTAACATGAGTGAAGGATGTCCCCCAGCAATGTAGGTATAGGGTTCCTGGACATAAAGATCTGAACGGCACTGATATCAATGAGCTGATCTGGATTAGGGAACAACACCAAACCATAAACAAGGAGGGCTACCACTTCTTCAAAAGCTTGCAAGTCAAGAGAGTTCCAACATTCAAAGGCTTTCTCAAACAGAAACCTGGCCAAGAACCCTTTGACACCACTTCTAACTTCCCAATGTCCCTTGAGGTCAGATGACTGTAGGTGCAAGGCTTTAGCAATCTCTTCGAGCTTAGGTTCCTTTTCTGTGCCGTTGAAAGGCAGCTGATCAAGGATAGGGATCTTCAGGAGCCGGGAGAACTCCTCCAATGTAGGTACCAACTGATAGTCCAAGAAGGTAAAACAGTGATGCAGAGGATCGAAGAACTGGAACAGGACCTTTATCATATCTTCCTCAATGTTGGTGTTGACCAAGCTGATGAGGCTTCCATGCCTGTCACTGAATGAAGAGTTCTCGGGGATCCTGGATATAAGCTCCTTAAGCTGAGGAGGGATCCTTACAAGATTGACCTGAATTGTCTTCCTACGAGCAGTTTCCATGTCCTACAAAACAAGAACAAAGATGAAAATTCGAACCCCTGAAATGGTTAGTCAATGCATATGATGCTGGATGATGTCATGATGCTATGATTAAACACACCACAGATATTTACAAAGACAAACATGTAGGGCAAACAAGGCACACAAGACAAGCCCTTAAGGTTTAAGGCCAGCATGGGGTCTGGGTAGTACCCTCTTGAGTTGGTGGGTTCATACCTGTCCTAATCAAAGTAACCGGGTTCTAAGGTTCCCAATATCACGGGATTGCTTTCATTGTTCATCGTTTCGATTTAGCCACTGAACTGGCGACCGAAATATTCCAGGAAAGCAACCCTCAATTGAGCGTAGTATCGAGTATCAACCAACCTCGGACTGCACCAAAGTCAGTTATCTCACTACCCTAAAGAGGCCAAGATAGTTCAATTAAGGTTCCTAAGGTCTGTTGATGCTTCACGACACCACGCGGAGGCCCCGTACTCTCCTTGACTGAACTCAAGGGTTACCGGTACACACCAAAGTGCCACATCAACGTAGCAGACTGTTTCAACCGTGTCGGTATACCCCGCACAGTTCCCTCACAGCCTTGTTGCTACTTTCTAAGAAGGTATTTCCCAGATCCGGGTTAGGATCTATAGAACTCCCAAGCAACCCACAATTTAAAGCACACAAGGAAAACAATTGAAAACATAGTTATGACCTAGCCCTAAGGTACACCCCACTTTAAGTTTATGTCCCCAGCAGAGTCGCCAGTTCTGTGATCGGTGGATCTGGAACTGACTGTTCAATGCTGGTTCGCGAAATGTCGCGGAAGCAAGAGTCGCCACCGTCTTTTATTTTCTCCAAATGGAAAGGACAAAAGCACAGAAAAATTCCTTTTAAGAGATTGCTCTCGGTTCGGGAGGTAGGTTATAGAAAGGGAAGGTGTTAGCACCCTTTCTATCCATGGTTATCCATGGGCTCTTAGATACTTGCTCATATGTTTTCAAAATTGTTTGTTTGCTTTTCAATGTGGGTTTAAAAAGTTTCTTTGAAAAATTTCAGATCGACTCATACGTCAGAGTGTTTGAAAAGTTTGCTTTGAAAGCTTTTGAAATGTGTCAGTGTGAAAAGTCTTTTTGAGTTTGTTTTGAGATTAGAGCAAGTATCTACGAGAACCTACCTACCCTAAGGAATTCGTCTGTGTAGATGTCCTTTAAAGTAGCGCCATCCCACCATTGAGAGGTAGGTAGCACCACCGTTGGAGGTGTTCGGGTCAATTCGATTTTAGGGACATGGTGATCACCAGAGCAATGGGAAGACACCTTAGAAGCTACCCTCATGCCAGGTTCCCGGATCATGAGGACTTACTAAGACGTCCTCTACTCGACGACCACCTTTCGAAAGGCAACAGTGAGGCGTACCCTAGGGATGGTGTGTGCGAATCGTGTGTCATGTTTCGGTTATTTGTCTTGTCATGTTTGTCGTGTTCTACGCTTGATTTTATTAAGACATTCATTCTTGCATGCTTGATTAACAGTTAAATGTTGCGAGGAAATAAAGCTAGACTATTACAAATGGCGCGGGTCCACATCGCCAAAATTAAACCGGACCCGATTTAGCGGAAAATAAATAATGCGACGAAATAAAAGTGCGATAAATAAATGTACATGGCCTTGGGAGAATTACAAAATTATAATGCGCGAAATAAAGAAATTAAAACAAAACTAGGGCGTTGGACCCTTCTTGCAAATAATTAAGATTAATAAGGACTTAAAAATTAAAATTAAATGAGAATGATATTTTTGTGTTTTTTAGATTTAATGAAAAAAGGAAGTTAATTGAAATTAAATTAAACGGCAAACCCTAATTCTAATATTTTTTTATTTATTATGAAAACATTGACTTTTAACCTAATTTAACTCTAAATTAATTTATGTACATTTAATAAAAAAATAAAATAAATAAATAAATAAATAATATGATGAAACAAAAGGAAAAAATTAAAAGAGTGGAAACTATTAATTAACCTAATTCTAATTGTTTTTGGATTTTTATTTATTAAAAAAAAGGAATTAAAAGTTAAACCTAATTTACTAAATTATTTACATATTAATTTGTGAAAATAATTATAATATAAAAATTATATTTTTTGTCTTTTCTGTATTTTTAATGGAGTTTTGTATTTTTTTGTGGAGAATAAGTTAATTAATTTAAACAAAAAGAAAAATGAAATAACCAAAAGATGAAATAAACAAAAATAGAAAGCAAACCAGGGGGGGTAAACCCAATTTTGGAGGTTCAGGCCTGGTGATCTCTGGCCCATTAAGCTTGACATTTATTGACTTTTTGGATTAAGCGTAACACGTTGACTGGCCTCCACCATACGCCTTGACTCTGGGCCCTTGATTGGCACTTACTGGACGCGTGTAGGCTTGATCCTTGAGGATGTAGGGTGTACCTGCATCACTGAAGCGCATAGGAATTGAGAATGAAAAGTAATATTGAGTTTGTTCAGACCTGGGACTCGAACCCAGGTCTTGGAGATTGAAGCAAGGGACGTCCACCATCTGAACCACTACGCGCAAGTTATTATATTACAACAACTAAATAACAAAAACAAATATTGATTAGTGGCCACTAAAACACAAAAAAGCGCGCGTTGGTTTAAATCATCCACTCATGCCCAGACACCTAAGCGTCTTCCTCCTTGTTGCGTTTTCCTGAAACAAAAACAAGTAAGATTGCGGGGGTTTTAAACCCCCACCATATGCAGTGCAAAAAAAATAGCGATTAGCTCGCTCCTAATCAGAAATTTGGCGCGACCCCCTCAATGAACTTGTTGGAAGCTTTTGATTCTCATGGTGCCAGTCTCGCATCCCAATTTTTCCATAGGAGTAAACCCCTAATTTTTTATCTCTGAAACCCTAAGGTGTATCAATGGCAACTCTTCATAAAACGCATGAAAACTCAATTAAGTTATATGGTTAGTTTCAGAAGCATCCAATTAGTGCAAATCAGTGAAGAAAATACATGAAAAATGCGTAAAATTCATGATATGATTATAGATATTTTCGTGAAAAGTTTGACTCTCATATACCAAGTCTTGGGTTCTGAGTTGATGTTAATGATTGGCACGCGTTCAGAATCACCCAAGGAAGCTATTGCAATTGGTTTGATGCCTTGAATCGCCCTATAACCTTGATTTCAGAATTCAACTTTTTGAGAATTTTTGCAAGTTTGTAATGAGGTTCTGAGCGCAGCTTGGAGTCTTCTATGATTAGGGTTATGTTCTAGTATATGTAAGGAATGATTTAGGTCAAAACTTTGCACAAAATCTCAAGCATTCATGGATTTCAATATTTGATTTTGGAAAATCTTTTTCATATCTTTTTCTCATGTATCTTGTACCAAATCTGATCAATTAGCACTAAAGCTTGCCTATTTGAGATATGCACGAATTATAGAGGTTAGAATGTGCACAAAAAGATTTTTTTAGGTTAGTTTGATATTTTTCATATATTAAAATCATTTAAATGAATATAAATTAATATTAATTCAAATAAATAATTAAAAAATATGAGAATACTTCCCTTTGGGCCTAGTGGTCGTGCATAGGCTTGGCATGAAGAAATTTGGAAGATAATTGGGCCCATTTGCATTTTTAGGCCTTTTGCATCATTGTTGACTTTTCAAAATTCCTAAAAATTTCCCAACTTCCACAAGGCATAACTTGGTCAATTTTTAAGATTTTCACATGTTCTTGGACATTTTGGAAAGGTCTTTGAGTCCTTTAACCAATGCCTTTGGTCCCATATCATTTTGATTTACCAATCTCAAGTTATGGCCTTTGACTTAAAGTCACTTTTTGTTGACTTTTGAAAATGACCTATAATGTTGAAATTGATAACTTTTTGTGAGAGCATTTCTTGGACTTGGAATATGAAGATGAGTTGTAGGAAATGTCTTTCTCTTAAAAATGAGCTTTGGATGGAATTTTTCTGATAATCCATGTGAAAGTTATGCCCTGGTCAATTTCAGTTGACTTTTTCAACTGTCCAAATATAGTAACTTTTGCATCTTTGATGATTTCTGAGCCAAATTTTGAGAATCATGATCAAGCATTGATCAAATGATGTTTGTGGCTTCAAAATGATATATTGACCAAAAATTTGAACTTTTGACTGCCAAATGACCATTTTGCCCCTACAGTTGACTGTAGTGCAATCTAGGGTTTTGACTGTGCAATTTTGAGCTGGATGCCTTGAAACTTGACATGAGGATACTTGACCATCTTTGTAGGCATATGAGACTTGATTGGGCCTTTGAAAAGTTCATTTGCTTGACCAGAACTCAAACCCTAGTTTTGACTGTGTAGGAGACAGTTGAGCAGCACAACCCTGGGGGAATTTTGTGACCTTGATTTGGCAATTTCTTGATGAATATGGGAGGGCAAATTTTGGGGTACAACAGTTGGCAAGGTTGTATAATAGTGTGTTGTGGATCTTTTCTGTTTTGATGAGTCAAAACAGAGTTGAAGATGAACAGAACTTTTATGGATGAACTGGGTTTTATGAATGAGCTGGTTTTAACAAAAATTCTGTTTTTTCTTTTCTCTCATTTTCCCAGAAAAAAAATCCCCCCTGTCTTATGAATCAGTCCCTTTTGTAGCTCCTTGACTGAGGTTTAAGAGGGAAACAAAATAAGTTGTTTTGAACTATTTTTGCCTACTGCTTTGATGCTTTTTCACACAATTTTATTTTTCCATTTTGGTGAAATTTTGTGGCTGTTATGATGCAGGTTGGAGCAGACTGCATAGAGCAGTTTTGGACTGTATAGGGCAGCATATACAGGTTTGTGGTGCAGTATAGCACAAGGTTTTTTAGGACAACAAATGAACAGGTTTTTGGAGTGTTGTGGCAATGCATAGAAGTAGCATATCATTTTTTGTTCAGCCATAATTTGGACAACATAGTTTGCATCATGAAACAAGTTTGGTTTATGGAGCAATTTATGCAATTTGTATCAAAGACAAAGCATTGTGGCAAGGTTTTGAGTCAAATGGAAAAGTCCAAGCAATATAAAGTTTAGGGTTTGTAAACTTGCAAAAAATGTCACTTTGTGATAACTTGAATTAGTTATAACATCTTGAACTATTTTAATTGTAGTGACAAGATATCATGAAGCAATGAACTTAACTTAGAACATTTTCCAAGTCTTGCAAAAGTTGGATTTTTGACTTTCTTGATTTTGATGATCAAATTTCATATTTTGGATGTCTTGATGAAATATGATTTTTGGGATTTAACTTTGGTCAAAAAGTCAAAGTTTGATTTTTTAGTGTACAATTGACTTTTCCCACCAGTTGACTAAATTTTGTCTATCAATCCACTGATCTCAAGAGATGAATTGAAATGTGCAATTAGGTCAAAATGACGCGTTCAGATCCTTGAGATCATGCTTTCAACCAATAAGCCAGGTATTAGGTCAAAAATCAAAGTTCGATCATTCTCAGTCACTACCCTAATTTTGTCCATTTTGTCCTTGTGAATGTCTTTCTTGGGAAATTATAGTCCAAGACTTGAAACTTGCTAGAAGCAAGCCTGAGATTCTAGGAGGATCCTTTGAGAAATGAGAAGGAAAATTTTGGGGTACAACAGCTGCCCCTGTTCAATCTTCTTAAACTTGAAAAGTGAGATCGGCATGTTTGTCGTTCGTAGCTTGAAAGTAGAAGATGATTGAACACCAGAGTGCCCAGAAATTTGCACTCGATGGTGTGTTGCTTGATTGTGTAGGGAATATGCTTAAAGATGCCATTTAGAGAAATGATGGAGAGTTGTCGAAGATTGGCTTATAGATGCCATCCAAAGGTGATTGTTGACAGAAATGAGACTAAGTCTGAATTTAACTTCAATTGGGAAAAGAATCGGAGTAAATCTTTGGTCGATTTAAACTGAAACTAGTAGAAGTCTTGAATATTGTTTGACTAGAAAGAATCAGAATAAATCTTGGAGCGATTTATCTGAACCAGAGAAAATTTCTATTTGGAAAGTATCAGGATAAACTGTTGAGAGGTTTAACCTGAACCAAAAGAGGTCTGGAGAAGAATCTGAATAAATCTTGGGGCGATTTATCTGAATCGAAGAAGATGTTTGCAAGAAAGAATTAGAATAAACTATTGAGAGGTTTAAAACTGAACCAGCAGGGGTCTGGAGAAGAATCAGAATAAATCTTGGAGCGACTTATTTGAACCAGAGAAGATGTTTTTAGGGAAAGAATCAGAATAAACCGTTGAGAGGTTTAAAATTGAACCAGCAGGGGTCTGGAAAAGAATCAGAATAAATCTTGGAGCGACTTATATGAACCATAGAAAATGTCTGTGTGAAAGAATCAGGATAAACTGTTGAGAGATTTAAATTGAACCGGCAGAGACCTGAAGGGGAGTAGTTGTCATGTAGATCGTCAATTTAGTCCTGTTTCGAGAATTGATCTACGATTGATTTGTTCATAAATATTTGTCTTGTCTCGTTGAAAATTTGATAATAATTTTTTTTTTATTGATCTTTCCTGAAAAAGGTAAAGAGTTAGTGATGTGTAATGCCATGATGCATGAAATGCATGGTGCAATGATGTTCTCAAAATAAATGAGATTGTGTCGTATGCACTTGTCATGTATGTAATATGATGTATGAAATGTGAGATGTTTATTGAATCATATCTTTGTCTGGAAAATAAATCCTTGACAAATGTTGGGGAGTCATTAAATCCCGGACTGTTGTTGAAGAGTGGGTGAGTCTTAAAACTTTTCTTAGAACGTTTCCACCGGGGATTCCTATTTCGTTATTTGAGGAGGAACTCCACTATGGAATGTTGAAAGCTCTGTGGAGAGTTTTGATTCTTGCTTGGGGAAAAAGAGTTCAGGAGTCTCAGTTGTTTGTTGTTCTACTAGGGAGTCGAAGTTGAACTGATATCTGGTCGGGTCCAGGCTTCACAGTAACTTGCTGGGGATTGTAGAGTAGTCTACTGGGGAAGAGGAGTTGTGGTCCTTTGATTTGTAGTAGTCGGAGAGACAAACTCAAGATAGGGAATCTGTAGTTTGTTGGGGAAATAAACCCTGTTGTCGGTCTGTTGGAGAGGTGTTTTCTTCACTGGGGAGAATCCTCGAGGGTTCTTGAGGTTGACTCAGCTGGTGAGAAGTTTTTAGAGATTGAAACTCTAGATGGGAGCCATCCTATGATAAGGATCTTGGGGAGATTTTTCACTTCCCCTAGTAGTAAGTGTTGTAATAATGCCAAAAAATGATTGCTTGGTCGCACATGACCCTTTATGTAGGAGCCTATTTTCCCCCAGAGTTAATATGGTGCACCTCGACGCTTGAGATTTTGATCATATTTATGGTAGCCCTGAACTTCCTAGAGATATTTTCTAAGACTGTTGTGGAAGAAACCGAAGACCTGATATTGACACCATCTGATACTACTGGCCCTAACGAACAAATTGGTGGTGCCCAAGATCTTTGGTCAAGTCTCAGAATTTTCTAAGAACTGTCATGGGAGGATCTGAAGACATGATACTGACACCATCTTATACCTACACCATCTGATACTATTAGTACATACAAGCAATTTGATGGTACAAGAAGTCTTCACAATGGATATTATTCAAACCCATGATCAACATATCATTGCCCCTTGAGTGACACACATGGAAATTTGCCCTTGGTTATTCAACAATTCTTTGAGAGATTCCTTGGAATCTTGACTGGACTTCCCCAGGCATGCTGGATAGTGACATGTCATTCCGTGTCTTTTTTCTTAGGAGATTTGTCATTGGAAGTGTCATCCTACTTGAAGTGATTTCGTTCACCGAGAGAGCTTTCATTCATCGGATGTTCGTTGTGTGAATTTCTCTGCTGTCAAACAATTAGCCATATACAAACAACAGTTTTCAAAATAATGCAAAGTTTATGCTTGTCTTGAAGTTTTGAAAATTCATTTTAGCGGATAAAAGAATTTTGTAAGTATGTGAATTTAAACCAGGATTTAGAGTAAGCCTTACAGGAGTCAGGATACCTTTTGTAACAATATGCTTTCGAACTAACCCATGATTCAATTATGACTTTTGCAGGGTTATAACGTGGCTTGGTTCATGGTTTAAAAAAAACAAAGGATAAGGATCAAAGTGTATTTGTACCCGCCAGCTCTTCGTGATGTTCTTCAGTCCTAAACTCAGTTAATTGTGCATTTGAACTCCAATGACATTTTGGTGATGGTTCAGACAAGTTTAGTTTATCAGAAGGCAGTCATTTCTTGCAACATTTTTCATGTTGTTGAGGATTTTTAGTGACCTCTTTCTTTTGATTTATTATCCCTAATTTTTCCTGACTGTTATTACGGTCAGCGGGACACCCCAGTTTTTCTTAAGTCTCCTTTGTAGGTTTTGACTTAGTAGGATTTTCTTTTGAGAGATAATGATTGCCTATTTGGTAGGGAACCATCACTGTATTTTGATTCCAGAGGAATGTTTTTGATATCATTGGTTGTATTACGAGATGAGAGTTTGCGGCTGAATGCACATTTGAATTAACTGAGAGACTACCTTTCCCCGGGTTTTGATTAAGGGTTTCAATTTGTGTAAAAAGGAAACTTCTACTTCTTTGGCTCGAAGGGGTTGACTAAGGATTATCTTCCTTATAACTCCAGTGTTTAGGATTTGAACGAACGCCTGTACATCGCCATCAAGGTCTGTCCAAAAGCATACTGTATGAGATTATGGCATTGTTTTGTCATCCTCCCCGTAAAGGCTTGCAAATTTTAAAACAAGAGTTGAATATCATAAAAGGAGTAAAAAGCATAATTTAAATAGAATGAAAATGCATGGATTAATTCAAGACAAACATATTTAATGCATTAATGAAACAAAGTTTGACATTAATAGATAATTGTTTGAATAACAAAAGAAATTACAATTGAAAATTCAAAACGAACAAGACGCTCTCAATGATTCGGCATAGGAGCATTGATCACGTTTGGAGTCTCTGGAGGGTCAAACTCGATCTCCTTGGTGTTAATCAAATTCTAAATCTTGTACTTCAACGCCCAAAAATCGTTAGTATCATGCCCGGGACTGCCGGAATGATAAGCACATGTTGCATTAGGATTGTAGTTAGGAGAAGAAGTTTTGAGGTTTAGATGAGGTCCTATCAACG
Source organism: Vicia faba (assembly GCA_948472305.1). Classification (NCBI taxonomy): domain Eukaryota; kingdom Viridiplantae; phylum Streptophyta; class Magnoliopsida; order Fabales; family Fabaceae; genus Vicia; species Vicia faba. The sequence continues at coordinate 1,673,576,115 of OX451736.1, read as the reverse complement.
TAATCAGATTCATCCTCAACAAGTGTTGTAGCGCTTGAGACAACGACATGTTGATGTTGGTAAACTGTCTTTTAGGCTCGCCTGGCCTTCATTGATTTCCCCTTTTGTTGTTGCTGGTGCGACGCAGAACCAGAGATCAAGACTTCCCCTATATGTTGGTCATGACGATTCTTTTGACCATACATATCATTGGACTCTTTCTTCCCATTGTATGGCTTTTTCTGAGCATCAGAGGGTGTATCTCCTTGGATCTTTCCGCTTTTGATGCCAGATTCGACCCTTTCGCCAGTCAGTATTAGCTCGGTGAACCCAACCGAGGAGCTTCTAATTAAGTGCTTGAAGAAAGGTCATGTCAAGGTTCCCATGAAGATGTCAATCAGCTCCCTGTCAATTAGAGGGGGCTACACCCTACCGTCCAGATCTCTCCACTTTTAGGCGTACCCTTTGAAGCTCTCGTTGGAACCCATGGTCATGTTCTGCAATTGCACACGAGTTGGTGCAATATCAGCATTGTATTGGTACTGCTTGTAGAAAGCAGCAGCTAAATCCTCCCGGGTGTGGATGCGAGAACTCTCCAATTGATAGAACCATTCAAGTTGAGTCCCCACTAGGCTCTCTTGGAAGAAATGGATCCAAAGCATCAGATCAGTTGTGTATGGTTGAATCTTGTGGACATAAGACTTTAAGTGCATCTTAGGGCAAGAGACTCCATCGTATAGAGCAATGGTAGGGATTTTGAACTTTGGTGGGATGACCACCCCAGAAACCAAACCCATGTCTCCTAAATCCAAGCCAGGTATCTGTTAAATCTCCATAGCATTAAGGCGATCCTCCAACTGTTTATACTTGTTATCAGCGGGAGGATATTGTTCCTCAGAGTATTCAGCTTCGACTTCATCAATCTCCATACTGTTGTCTTCTTCATGACTATCCCCCATGTTGGATAGAGTTGGAAGATCTAGAGCTCCCTTGACTGGTCCTCTAAGTCTTCTTAGGACGCCTACTGACTTCTTATGCTTCTTCTTCTTGTTTTTGATAAGGAGAGTCTTCAGGTCCTCTTGTCCCTTAGCCATGGTCAGGAACATTTGTTGGAATTGAGCGTTTCGAGCTTGGAGATCTTTCACCGTTTGTTCCATATCCATCTTACTTGAAATAAACAGTAGGAAGATAAGGAGACTTGTATGGGAGAAACCTGTCATGATATGATGCATGATATGTGGATACATGTTTTCAAGGATCTCGCAGGGTAAATATTAGTAGTCACTTATAGTTTTGATTGGAGAACTTTGTACCGGTGGATGTCCTTCCACGAGAATTAAGCTCACCATGTCAAGTGGGTTGTAGCCCTTGACCCAAATTATTGTCTTTTTATCTTTGACGATGTTTATCTAGAGGAAAATAAATCCTCTTGCCTTTTGATAAATGTCTGGTTCAATGTAACCCTGCATCAAAGGCCCTCGAGATCCTTGAAATGGTTATTGAAAATACTATAGTATGATGTCATGATGTTATGTACAAGTATGCAAAGTAAGCAAGTTTATATACAAATAATCATATTTACATAAAGCAGACAGATCCTTAGGTTTAGGCTTGCATGGAGTTTGTAGGTAAGTACCCTCTTGAAGTTTAGTTGGCTCAACCTGTCCTAGTAATAGTAACCGGGTTCTAAAGGATCTCAATATCACCAATTTGTCTTCTCGGGCATTATTTAAGCGCAAGCCTCTTTCACGAAGACCGAAATATCCAGAAAATCAAACCTCAATGAGTGTATTATCAATTATCTACCAACTTCGGACTGCACCAAAGTCGGTCATCTCACTACGTCCTAATGGCCAAGTTGGTCAAGTAAAGGTTCTAAAAGTCAGTTAGTGCTTCTTGACATCACTCAGCGGCCCCGTATTCTCCTTGACTACTCAAGGGCTACCGGTACCCACAAATATGTCACACTAACGTAGCTATTGTTTAGACCATGTCGGTATATCCCGCATAGTTTCCACAACGTATTGCTACTTACCTATAAGGTATCCCAAATCCGGGTAGAGGATTTAAGCCCAAACAAAGAACCAAAATGTAAAGCATACAAGTCAAACAAAGAAATCAAATAAAGGTGATCTAGCCCTAAGGTAACCGCACTTTTAAGTATTCCCCATCATAGTCGTTGTTGTACCCCAAAATTTTCCCTCTCATTTCATCAACATTTCTCATCCAAGACTCTTGGAATTCAAGATCAAGCTAGAGTTTGCTCTGCTCAAGACACCTCCTTGCACTGTTGACCTAAATTAGGGTTTGAGTTTGCACAGGGATGTTTTGACCTACAATGCCTAAAGTGACTTTCATACTTCATGTTGGACTCACAAGTTTTTCCATACCAAGTTTCAAACCTTGAATCAAATTTTTGCCCAGTCAATTGGACAGTTGACCTAGAAATCAACTGTATTGGGGAAAAAGTCAACGGTGGCCAATTGATAGTCAAACCTCGTGAATTTTGACCCACATCAACATTATGAACTCATATGAATCATTTGATCAAGTTTGGATCACAATTCCACAAGAAATTTGATCAGATCACCAAAAGGGCAAAATGGTCATTTTTAGAGTTTTGACTGTACAAAGGCAATTTTTGACTGTTTGACCTAGCCAATGGCAAATCAAGCTCAACCATGGACTCAAGGACTCAATGACATCATCTTGACCCATTCAACAAGTTCAAAAGATCTCAAATGCATAGGATTGGCAGATGAATTTTTCAGCCAACTGATCAAAATTTAACTGTATACTGAAAAGTCAGACTTTGACTTTTTGGTCAAAATCAAGTGCCAAGGGTCATTTTTCATCAAGACATGTCAAATTATGAAACTTGTTCATCAAGAAACCCAAAATTGCAAATTAGGGTTTAAAATGGAAAATTTTCATAACTTAGAAATTTTCTAAGTTATAAAATTTTCTTATTTTTTCCTAACTTTGTCCCATTTTTTCACAAAGATTCAAATGGATTCAAACAAAAATTACAACATGAAAGTTGTAGTACATCACAAAGTCTACAAATTTTATTCACAAAGTTTTCTCAAAAGAAGCTTGGATCTCAAGTTATGATTTTTGGAACAAGGGTCCCTAAAACTTTTAACTTAGAGAAATTTTGCCCTAGTTTAGGCAGGATTTTGACCCATCTTCTTGGCCATTTTTAACATAGTTACACTTGGAGTATTAAGTTTCATTTTAAATATGGATTATATTACATGTTGCAAGCTTTCCAAATTGTCCAAGAACTCCTCAAACACCTTTGTGGTTAGGGAGAATTGAATGCTTGAAGTTGGCAAAAACTCACTTTGTAACCATGGCCAATACATGTTCATACCAAGTTGCAAATATGACCAAACTAGCTTAGTACATAATTACAGGTCTCTAAACCCTTCAACACTCAAAAATTGAATGCAAATACATTGTTTAGAGGCATTGTCCTGATCAAGGGAGCATTATACATTGAATAATTCCATTTTGGGCATAAAGATCACACTTCCATTTTCATAAAGCATAACTTTTGTAAAGTTGTTTTTCTTGAGCTTTGAACTTCTTCCTTTGCAGCAAACAAGTTCCACAAACTTAGGCAAAGGTACAAGGAGTTGGTGCATGCTTGGATATAGCCTGTACAGGCCTATCTCATTTCACTTCAAACTTTGCTTTCAAAACAAGTCAAATGGCCAAAAGCTCATAACTCACACATCTGATATATTGAACTGAAGCAAAGTTTTCAAACAAGTTTCACACATCCTTGTAAGCCAGAAGCACGAGCCCTTGACCTCTCAAACCTCTTTATACTCAAAAACCACATTTTCTTGCAAAACAGGGCCAGTTCTACAAATCACAAGCCACAATCAAATCCCCTCGTGCGTTTTGTCCCAAATCACTTCAAACACATTCCAAACAATATACCTAAGTTATCCAGACCATTCACAAGTTGCTGTAACTCCATTAACACACATCACCATTTTTGTTTGGAAGCTTTGCAGGTTGAGTTTTGTAGCACGATTCAGGCCACTTCAAAACAAACTAAGCATTGGGAAAGGTTCTGGGGACATCAAGCAAGCTCAAAAGAACCTCAGGCCCCATTGAAAGTTGCTGCATTGTCCAGCTCGAACTCAACTGAAACAGGTATTTCATGAACTTCTATCTCTCTATTTAGGAACATTTAAACTTAGGTTTGTGAATGAAAGATGTTGTATTCATTTCCCGGAAACCATACATGTGCTTAGTTTTCATTTATATTAATCGTGCTAGGAGAATTTCATCCATGAAATTTCTGAAAAAACTAGGTTAGAAATTAGGGCCAGAGAAATTCTCTCTGGTCTTTGAGAATTAGCTTAAGTTTTTTATATGGTTAGATTCGTGATTTGATGCTCTACAAGTTTCATGTTTTGAGTTTTGTCAAAAGATCACAAATACAGGAGATACAAGTTTGTACAGGCATGCGCGCGTTTTTTAAATTTCTGGAGGTTGAAGATGAAGTCTGGGCTGGGCCTGAATTTCTTTTCTTCCCACACCTCCCAGTTTACTTTCAGCACCCCCTGGCCCATTTCTTTATATTTTTATTATTTTTACATTTATTTGGTATTTATTTTAATTATTTCCAACATTAAAATGTTTAAATACTTTATATTATTTTGTTTAAACCTAAAAATAATGTAAAAAATATGTTTATTTTTATTTATTATTTTTATACACATTTGAAAATATTTTCTTGAAATATATACATTTTTGTAAATAATTTATTTTATTTTTTACACACTTAATATATATATATATATATATATATATATATATATATATATATATATATATATATATATATATATATATATATATATATATATATATATATATATATATATATATATATATATATATATATATATATATATATATATATATATATTTTTTTTAATTTTATTAAAAGCATAAATAAAAAACACAAAAATAATACATTTTATTTTTATTGATATTTTATATTAAAAAATACTTTTTTTCAATATACTTTTATTTTTTGTACATATTGATACATTTTTATACATAAATATTAAATAATACCATTTCTTTAAGGAATTAGGGTTTATCCTAAAAATAATTAAAATTAACTTTTTATTTATTTCTTTACATTTCTTTCCATTGAAAATACTTTACATACCTAAAAAACCTTTTACATAATACATTTTATTTATTTATTGTATTTATTTAAATATTGTATATTTAAATATTATACCTTGCAAATTCAATTTGGTTGTAATAATTTAGGGTTTAATTTCTTGCAAAATAATCCCCTATTCAAATTTGTACCCTCCTCCCTATATCATGTTGTAATAGCTTAGAGTTTAAATTCTCGCACTTTTACGCTTTCAATTATGTCATGATTAGAGAATTAGGGTTTGTATGCAAAATCAAAATCAACAAATAGTTTGACCTAATCAAAGACAAAAATGCATGAAAAACAAGCACAATGCACACTTGCACCCCTAGGGTTTCAATCCACTTGTTGCCTTAAAAAATGGGTCATGGTATGCATGTCAAGTACTTTAGCAAAACAAAAACAAAACAAAGATCACAGTCCCTCGATGACGCTATCTTGGTTGCCTAAACAAAATGATCTAGTCCCTCAAGAAAATTGCCAAAAATACTTGACACTATTGCTATCATGGTCTATACGATGACCCGCGCCTGTCTCGTTTAACATCCTAACACAAGGTTGTTCACCAAATATAATGGTGAAACAACACTGTTAAAAGGGTTAAAAACATAAGAAAGATCTTTGAGTAAAATAGGGTAGATAACTCTTAGTTACTTGATCAAAGCTTGCAAAAACATCCTTGCTATTTTTAAAACACACTTCACAACTCAATTTCAAAACCCTACTTTCAAACATTGAAAACTTTTCAAAAGACAAAAACACCTTTATATACATTCAAACAAGAGTCATTACAAAGGTTGCCACAACGATGGCCTCTTTTCAAAACATCTTTCAAAATCACACACAAAGCACCATTTCAAAGAATTGAAAAGCACCATTTCAAACAATTGAAAAGCAAAGCAAGTGATCTAAACAAGTAACTAAGAGCCCATGGATAACCATGGATAGAAAGGGTGCTAATACCTTCCCTTTCTATAATCTACTCCCCGAACCCAAGAAAACATCTCAAAGGTATTTCCTGTGTTGTTTGACCTTTCCTTAGGATAAAATAAAAAGTCGGTGGTGACTCTTGCTAAACTGAAACATTTGCGAACACAAACGCAAAATCCCAAGTCAGTTCTCCCACCGTATCACAGAACTGGCGACTATGCTGGGGAAAACTTTAAAAGTGGAGTAACCTTAGGGCTTAGATCACCCTTTGCATGATTATATTGTTTGCTTTGATTGCTTTACATTTGGTTCTCTTGTTTGGGCTTTAAATCCTCCACCCGGATTTGGGAAACATTCATAGGTAAATAGCAATACGTTGTGGAAACTGTACGGGGTATACCGACATGGTTAAAGCAATAGCTATATTAGTGCGACATATTTGTGAGTACCGGTAGCCTTTGAGTCAATCAAAGAGAATACGGGGCCGCTGAGTGATGTCATGAAGCACTAATGAACTCTTAGAACCTTACTTGACCATCTTGGCCTTTTATTAGGGGTAGTGAGATGATCGACTTTGGTGCAGTCCGAAGTTGGTAGATACTCGATACTACACTCATTGAGGGTTGTTTTCTTGGAATATTTTGGTCGCTAGTTAAGTGGCTAAACCAAAACAATGAACATAGAAAACAATCCAGTGATATTGAGATCCTTAGAACCCGATTAATATTCATAGGACAGGTTTGAGCCAACTAAACTCAAGAGGGTATTTACCTATGAAACCTCATGCAAGCCTGAAACTAGGGTTTTGTGTGACTTGTTTGTACATTTGCTTGTGCATACATCATGAACATCATAAAGCATCATATGCATCCACTAACCATTTCAAGGGTTTGGATCTTCATCTTTGTTCTTGTTTTGTAGGTCATGGAATCTCTTCACAGGAAAAAAATTCAAGTCAACCTTGTGAGAATCCCTCCTCAACTCAAGGAGCTTACATCCAGGATTCCAGAGAGTTCTCTCTTCAGTGAAAGACATGGTGGACTTCTCAACTTGGTCAACTCCAACATTGAAGAAGACACGGTGAAAGTTCTCTTCCAGTTCTTTGACCCCCTACACCATTGTTTCACATTCCCTGATTACCAACTAGTACCTACTTTGGAGGAATTTTCTCTACTCCTGAGAATTCCTCTTCTTCATAAACTACCCTACAACGGTACGGAAAAAGAACCAAAGCCTGAAGATGTTGCTCAAGCATTACACTTGCAACCATCTGACGTCAAGGGACATTGGGAAACCATAAGTGGTGTCAAGGGTTTCTTGGAAAAGTTTCTGTTTGAGAAGGCACACGACTGCTGGAATTCTCTTGATTTACAAGCCTTTGAAGAGATTGTGGCACTCCTTATCTATGGGTTGGTCATGTTCCCAAACCCTGATCAACTTATAGATGTGAATGCTATCAAGATTTTCATATCTCAGAATCCTGTACCTACATTGCTTGGGGACATCCTACACTCATTTCACACACGAACAATGAGGAAAAGAGGTGTTCTAATGTGTTGTACTCCTCTCCTAGCAAGGTGGTTTATTTCTCACCTTCCACAATCAGTTTTGAAGAATGCGCAGGGTTTAAGATGGTCACAATGGTTGATGACCCTCACACATTCTGATGTATATTGGTGTTCTCAGTCCAGAGAAAATGTCATCATCATTGATCGTTGTGGGGAATTCCCTAATGTCCCACTACTTGGAATTAGGGGAGGCATTACCTATAACCTCTGTTTGGCTCTAAGAAAGTTTGGATATGCTCGGAGGGATGGCCCTCATGACATGCTGATTCCTGACTTTGTTTTTGACTTCAACAATGATGCGCAAGGACTTCGACAAAGGTTCATCAGAGCTTGGAGGATGCCCAACAAGGTTGATAGTAAGACACTGGGGCACAAGAATTCCATCCCCCTTGAGCCTTATCTCAAGTGGGTACGAACTCGCGCCCAAAATATTATGATGCCATATCCTTACATTCTCCCCTTGATTAAAGAGCCTGTTATGGAAGGAGAGGTTCCATACACCCTCCTACATCCTTACATGCTAACATCATGGGAAGAATTTCAAAAGAGTTGGATCCAACTCAAGGAAGAACGAAATACTTTTGAAGCCAGCTTCTATGCCAGTGAGAAGAAGGTTTTGGAGCTTACCCGCTGACTTCATGAGGAGGAAACTCTCAACACTTACATCGCGCCAAAGAGGATGCGCAATGTCTTTTTGAATTAAGAATTTTGTAATATTTTGCCCATGGGGCACTTATGTACTGACAATCTATTCTTAATGTGACGTGTGTTCCTTTTTGTTTGCAACAAATTTGAATTTCTGAATCCTTGAATGCATTACATGAATAACATACCATTCATCATATGCATAAACAAGTCTTCACACCAGGTTTCCTTATCTTTCTGCTGTTTATTTCAGCAAGATGGATTTGGAGCAGACGGTTAAGGATCTGCAAGCACATAATTCTCAATTCCATCAACTCCTCATGACCTTAGCAAAGGGTCAAGAGGACCTTAAAGCACTGTTGGAGAATAATAAAGAGAAAAAGAAGAAAAGGCCCGGAGTAGCCACTTTTGGAAGAAGGTTTGAAAGCAATGCTAGAAAAGTTCTCGAGTTCCCCTCAACGTCTGATGAATGGGATGGTAAAGGAAAAGGAGTTGCGGGACCTTCTGAATCTGAAGTTGAAGAGGAAGAAGAGGAAGAAGACGAAGACTACTCCGAACAGCAATACCCCCTGGCGGATGATAAATATAAGAATCTTGAGGATAGATTGGCAGCCATGGAGTTGCAAAGGGTACCTGGTTTAGATTTTGAAGAATTAGGGTTGGTCGCTGGGATCGTCATTCCTACCAAGTTCAAAGTACCAACATTTGCTAAGTATGACGGTCTGTCCTGCCCAAAGATGCATCTGAGATCCTATGTCAGAAAGATCCAATCCCACTCATCTGATAAAGACCTCTGGGTACACTTTTTTCAAGACAGTTTGTCAGGCACACAATTGGACTGGTTATATCAACTCGAGAGATCAGAGGTTCACAATTAGGAAGACTTAGCTGCTGGTTTCTACTGTCAATACCAATACAACACTAATTTGGCACCCACTCGTACTCAACTACAGAGTATGGGTATGGCTTCTAATGAAGGGTTTAAAGAGTATGCCCAGAAGTGGCGTGATCTGGCTGGAAGGGTGCAGCCACCATTGTCAGATATAGAGTTGGTTGACATGTTTTTAGGGACCCTGTCTGGCCCTTTCTTCAATCATTTAATTGGGAGTTCTTCTGCAGGATTCACCGAACTAATTTTGACCGGCGAAAGGGTCGAGGCTGGTATTAAAAGTGGTAAGATTCAGAAAGATACCTCCACGTCCACTGCTGTTAAGAAAACCTTCCCAGTTAAGAAGGAAGCCTCTGTTGTTTATTCTCAGAAAAATCAAGGAAGAAACGAGCGCCGACCAACTGTAGGGGCTGTGATAATTTAAAACTCTTCAAATGATCAACCTCACGGCAATCAGCCAAGACCTAATCAACAACGGGTAGAAAGGCCACAACGGCAGTTCACCGGAATCAACATAACGCCAGCTCAAGTACTCCCTCATTTGTTAAAGCTGAATCTTACCAGTTTGAAGGAAGCACCAAAGAACCCTAATACCTCCTCTCCATACTACCACTCCAATGCCAAGTGTGCTTACCACTCTGACAGTGCAGGGCATGATACCAACAACTGTTGGGCTCTTAAGAACAAAATCCAAGACCTGATTGACGCCAAGGAAGTAGAATTCGATGCGCTCGAAAAGCCAAATGTGATTTCTTCCCCAATGCCCAAGCACGATCATAATGTTCATGCCGTTATAGAAGACCTTCATGTTACCAATGTTGCTGACCTTTTGACTCCTTTACCAATGATTAAAGTGAATTTGATGAGAGCCGGGATATTCCCAGGCTGTGGAAAAGACTGCTACTTTTGTTTAAACATACGAGTTGAATACCCAATGTTGAAATCAGGTATCCAACGCCTGATGGATACCCAAGAGATACTCTTACAAAAAACTCTTGTTGATACCTTCACTCCTGTTACTCCTGCTACTTTTGCTACTTCAACCAATGACATTGCAATAATAACCATCTCTGACAATCTTCCCAAGGCTTGCAAAAGGCCTGTCAAGATTACACCTGATCCTGAGTTTGTACCATTAAAAATCACCATGCCGGGGCTTGTCCCGTATCAATCTAACAAAATGATACCATGGAACTACGGAGGAGAAATCTTCTATCATGGTATCAAACAGATTAAAGCAGTCCAAGAGAATTCTGAAGAGGATACCCCTAATATAGGGAACATTGCGGGAACAAGTAAGATAACCTGCAGCAGACGGATTTTTTCTCTGGAGATTGCTCCCCCTCGAGCAGTTTTCGGACCCTCGAAAGCTTTTATGCCTGTTAAGCCATCTGTGCAAGGCCCGATAAGTGAAGAAATTGATGTACCTGAAGTTAGACCCTCTGATGCTACTACCGATAAGGGTAAGGGGATACTAGAAGCGCCTGTCAGGACGAAGGCTCATGCTGTGGTTATCCCCGAAACCACCCAGAAAGAAATGGAAGAAATCCTGAAGATAATCAAAAAGAGCGACTACGACATCGTGGAACAGCTAGGGCAGACCCCTTCTAAAATCTTAATGTTAGCTCTCCTACTCTGCTCTGAGGCCCATGCTAAGGCCCTGATCAAATTTTTGAAGGCAGCACACGTGCCCCAAGAAACTTCGGTTGACCAGTTTCAGGAGTGCATGGCCAGTCTTACTGCTGATAATAGGCTGGGTTTTTCCGATGCTGATTTGACTCCCAAAGGAAGGAAACACAACGACGTGCTATATGTCTCAGTTGAATGCAGGGGAACCACCCTCGCCCATGTCTTAGTGGATACCGGTTCTTCTTTGAATGTGTTGCCGAAGAAAGCGTTAGACCGTTTGGATTGCGAAGGATTGACCCTCAAACCCAGTAACATCGTTGTTAGGGCTTTTGATGGGTCCAAAAGAATGGTTCACTGAGAGGTTGACATTCCTATCAAAGTAGGCACAGAAGTTTTCAACTCCACATTTTATGTGATGGACATCCGTCCTTCATATTCGTGTTTGTTGGGAAGACCGTGGATCCATTATGTTGGGGCAGTTACCTCCTTTTTGCACCAAATGCTGAAGTATCCTGTTAAGGGTAAGATTATAACGGTGCACGGCAAGGAAGAGTACATGATAAGTCACCTCAACTCCTTCCGCTATGTGGAGTTGGATGGCGAGTTCATCGAAACGCCTTTCCAACATTTTGAGGAAGTTTCTCCTGAGGTCGCGGTTGCGAAGACAATGGTTGAGGTACCTATCATTCCCAAGCATGTATCTAAGATGGCATCTCTCAAGGACACAGAGGCTGTAATCAAAGAGGGAAAGAGCATAATGTGGGGGCAAGTTCCTGATTTCCCCATAAGACGGACAAGTTTGGATTAGGGTTTACTGCTGCAGGACAGAAGGCTATGCGTCGCTCCAAGACTGGAGGACCACCCGTAAAGATCACCTACCATGGAATCAATGCTGTAGAAGATGATGTTGAAGAGGACAACTTCGAAGATTGGATCTTTCCAACCGTCTAAGGGGGTTTAAGCAACTGGGAAGCAAAGGATTTTATTCCCATCACCTTCATCAACCAGTAAATTCATCTTTAAACAATTTCCTATTTTGGTCTGTAATAACTAAATAATTCGTACACTATTCTCACCTTATGCCTTGCCCGGGGCATATAGGTCCACTTGTAAGGGCTTGATTTTCTTCATTATTATATGCCATGTTTTAATGAATCATTGGACGTCTTCATCTATAAACTGTTGTGTTCATTTTCTTTCTTTTTTGCATTTTTGTTTTGTTTAAGGATGGATATCCCTTATGTGATCGGTGGATCTGGAACTGACTGTTTTAAAGCTGGTTCGCGAAATGTCGCGGAAGCAAGAGTCGCCACCGTCTTTTATTTTCTCCAATAGGAAAGGACAAAAGCACAGAAAAATTCCTTTAAAGAGATTGCTCTCGATTCGGGAGGTAGGTTATAGAAAGGGAAGGTGTTAGCACCCTTTCTATCCATGGTTATCCATGGGCTCTTAGGTACTTGCTCAATGTGTTTTCAGAAATGTTTGCTTGCTTTTCAATTGTGGGTTTCAAAAATATTCTTTGAAAAGTTTCAGTTTAACTCGTACGTCAGAGTGTTTTGAAAAGTTTGTTTTGAAAGTTTTTGAAAGTGTTAGTGTGAAAAGTATTAGTTGTTTTGTTTTTGAAGTGAGCAAGTACCTTTGAGAACCTACCTACCCTAAGGAATTCGTCTGTGTAAATGTCCTTTAAGGTAGTGCCATCCCACCATTGAGAGGTAGGTAGCACCACCATTGGAGGTGTTCGGGTCAATTCGAGTTTTAGGGACGTGGTGATCACCGGAGCAATGGGAAGACACCTTAGAAGCTACCCTCATGCCAGGTTCCCGGACCATGAGGACTTACTAAGACGTTTTCTACTCGATGACCACCTTTCGAAAGGCAACAGTGAGGCGTACCCTAGGGGTGGTGTGTGCGAATTGTGTGTCATTTTCAGTTTATTGTTTGTCTTGTCATGCAATGGTGATCTAACGATTTGATTTTATTTTTGGGCATTCATTCTTTCATGCATATTTATTAACAGTTAAAAGTGCGGGAATTTAAATCTAAACTATTACAACTGGCGCGGGTCCACATCGCCAAAAAACCGAACCCGATTTGACTGAAAATAAATAAAGCGAATAAATAAAAGTGCGAGAAATAAATCTAAACTTATTACAAGGCTTTGGGGCATATACAGAGGTATTTAAACAACGTAAAATAAATGCGCGAAATAAAGACTAAACAAAATTAGGGCGTTGGACCCTTTTACAAATAATTAAAATTAATCAAGGAAATTAAAAATTAAATGAAAAATAATGTTTTTGTGTTTTTTAGGTTTAAAAGAAAAAAGAGAAAAGTTAATTAAAATTAAAATCCTAGTTCTATCATTTTTTAAGTTTATTATGAAAAAAGATTTAATTTCTAACCTAATTAAATTCTAAACTAATTTATGTACAATTTTTGATTTATAGAAAATAAATAATAAATAATAATATTGTGAGAAAAAGGGAAAAAATTAAAAAGGATATAAAAATTAATAATTAACCTAATTCTACATTTTTTTGGATTTTTATTATGAAAAAAGAATTAAAATTAAAACTAAGACCTAATTAAACTAAATGAGTTATATTTTAATTTATTAAAAAAAAGAATCAAAATTAATTATATTTTTTTTTTCTTTCTGTATTTTTTAATGTTTTTGCATTTTTGTAAGAATTAATTAAATAAGAAAATAAAACACAAGTGAATTTAAAAATAATGGAATGTAAAGAAAATTAGAAAAAAGAAAAAAAAGATATAACCAGGGAGGTGTGGATTTGAATTGGAGGTGCAGTTTTGAGAAGCCTGGCCCAGTTATTTGTGAGAATTGGTTGACTTTTTTGATCCAGTGCACGCCTGTTGACTTGATGTATGGTGCACTCTTCATCTTGGCCATGGATCTGAGGCCCTGGGACACGTGGAGGTTGAATCCTGATGGAGTATGGTGAGCATCAATGTGAGCGTTGCATGGAACCTGGAAAGGAAAAATAATATTGAATTTTTGCAGGACCTGGGACTTGAACCCAGGTCATTGTGGTCAATAGCGTGTGTCCCTGCCAGCTGAGCTACCATGCATTAGTTACTATATTATAACGCATAAAAAACAAAAAGGAAAACTAGGCGCATTAATAATTGGGCGCGCAGAATTTAAAACATCCAACCATTGTACGCCAGCACATCATCGTCCTCGTTCCCTTTTTTTTTCTGAAACACACAAGCCATAAGCAACGGTTTTAACCCGTTGCTGTAGAAGGCCTTTTAGAAAATAGCGAATGGCTTGTTTCCTAATATAAATTAGGCGCGAATAGGTAGATCTCTTCGTCCAGACGCATGGAGTGTAATGGTGTTGCTCTGAAGCTCTAATTTTACCTCTACTCAAAATCCCCAATTTAAGAACACTGGAACCCTAGAATTCGAAAATGGCAAGTTCATATTTATGGCACCAAAATGAAATCAAATGCATTGGTCAGTTTGGAAACATCATTGTGAGTATGAATATGTAATTAAAAATGCAAAAGGATGCTTAGAATCAAGAACACGAATTCAAAAATTTTGCTGTACAGTTTCACTTGTAACTACCAATTCAAGGAGCTTTGATTGAGGTTATGAATTGAAAATCGTTCAGAATTATCTCAGGAAGCTATTGGTACAAAAATTTTGGCTTGAAAAGATCCCCAGCACTGATTTCAGATTTGCAATATATGTCCAAATTTTCAAAGTTCCAATGGCTTTTTCAGCGAGCTTTTTGCTATGTTCTAGGTAGGGTTGGACTCAGTGATCATCATAGAATTGAATAGGCTTGCTAACTCTCCTTAATTCATGCTTGTTAGAGAATTGGCCTTAGGGTTTGTCCATTAACCATTTTTTCCTAATTTCTAGCCAAAACCTAGACCTAGTGTGTAAATGAACCTTGGCCTGATTTTTGAGTTGGTTCATGATACATAGAACTTGTCCAAGTTCATATGACACCATTTCATTGATTTTTAAATTTTATTTGAATTTTCAATGAATTAAAATGAATTAAATCATCAAAAATTAAATAAAATAAAAAAGTCAACATTTGGTCTTGAAATCAACCATGGGCCACGTGTGTGGCATGACAAGGATGGACAAAGTGAGAAAAATGGGGCCCTTTTGTCAAAATTGGATTTTCAAGGATAGTTGACTTTTGCCATTTCACAAAAATTTCCCAACTTCTACAAGGCATAACTTGCTCAATTTTTAAGCTTTTCACATGTTCTTGGACATTTTGGAAAGGTCTTTGAGTCCTTTAACCAATGCCTTTGGTCCCATGTCATTTTGATTTACCAATCTCAAGTTATGGCCTTTGACTTAAAGTCCCTTTTTGTTGACTTTTGAAAATGACCTGTAATGTTGAAATTGATAACTTTTTGTGAGAGCATTTCTTGGACTTGAAGTATGAAGAGGAGTTGTAGGAAATGTTTTTCTCTTCAAAATGAGCTTTGGATGGGATTTTTCTGATAATCCATGTGAAAGTTATGCCCTGGTCAATTTCAGTTGACTTTTTCAGCTGTCCAAATATAGCAACTTTTGCATCTTTGATGATTTCTGAGCCAAATTTTGAGAATCATGATCAAGCATTGATCAAATGATGTTTGTGGCTTCAAAATGATATATTGACCAAAAATTTGAACTTTTGACTGCCAAATGACCATTTTGCCCCTACAGTTGACTGTAGTGCAATTTAGGGTTTTGACTGTGCAATTTTGAGCTGAATGCCTTGAAACTTGATATGGGGATGCTTGACCATGTTTATAAGCATATGAGACTTGATTGGGCCTTTGAAAACTTCCTTTTCTTGATCAGAACCTAAACCCTAGTTTTGACTGTGTAGGAGACAGTTGAATGCATAACCCTTGGGGGGAATTTTGAGACCTGGCTTGGCAATTTCTTGAAGAATATGGGAGGGCAAATTTTGGGGTATAACAGTTGCCCCTGTTCAATCTTCTTAGACCTGAGGATGCAGATTGGCTGACGTGCCTTTCGTAATCCGAGGGTAAAAGATGATTGGACACTAGAGTGCCCGGAAATTTGCGCTCACATGTTGGCAATGATGGGGATGGGCTTATAGATGCCATCTGGATGTTTGATTGCGTAGGAGATTCCTTAGCGAGAACCTGCATACCTGCAAAACAGAAAATGAGTACCTGACACGTTGCAGGGATGATTACTTCCTTAGCATGAATGGTAAGAGAGCCTTGAGCGACTTTAACTTCAACAACGCTCGTTGAGAAAAATCTGGGGTGTCTTCTACTGGGATAAGAATCAGGGAGATCTTAAGGTCGATCTGACTGAACCAGAGAGGCCTTTGACAGAATCAGGAAAATCTTGGGACGATTTAACTGAACCGGTCTAGGTCTTGAAATGTCTTCAAAGGGATAAGCATCAGGAAAATCTTGAGACGATTTAACTGAACCAGAGAAGGCCTTTGACTGAACCAGTCTAGGTCTTGAAATGTCTTCAAAGGGATAAGCATCAGGAAAATCTTGGGACGATTTAACTGAACCAGAGAAGGCCTTTGACTGAACCAGTCTAGGTCTTGAAATGTCTTCAAAGGGATAAGCATCAGGAAAATCTTGGGATGATTTAACTGAACCAGAGAAGGCCTTTGACTGAACCAGTCTAGGTCTTGAAATGTAGCTTGAGAACTTAACTGAATTTTTCCTGAAAGATAAAAGTCAGTCATATGCAATGCATGATATGAATCAAGCAATGATGTTCTCAACATAAATGAGATTTGTATGATGCAGTACGTTATGCATGCTATAATGATGTATGTGATGTTTTATGTATGTTGTCGTCTAGGAAAGTAAATCCTTGACGGGTGCCGGGAAGTCGTATCCCGGGCTAATGTCGAAGAATAGATTTTGCTTCCGCTGGGGATGATAACTGCAAGGATACCGGTAGGAGAAGATGACTCCGTTGCGGAATAAACTTGGCGAATGGGAGATTCTGCGGGGAGAAAAGATACTTTAGCGATCATGCTGGGAAGCAATACTCTGTGGGGATAGAGATGCTTTGCTGAGTGTTGATAGTGACTCTGTTGGGGATACCGTTGTTGTATTGGAAGTGTGAATAGACTTCGCTGGGGATAGGAAAGAAATACGTTGACGACGACCTTCCCTTGGCTTTTGGCTGAGGATAACCCAGTTATATCCTGTTAAGGAAATAACTCTTTAAATAAAGCCGGACGACGCGTTCGTGCTCTGCGAGGGGATAAGCTTCCAGAATCTACTGGGGATAAGCTTACTGCTTGGGGAGATGAATTCCATCTGTCATGGGGAACTTGGATGGGACTCTCCTGGGGAAGTTTTGATATGCCGGGGAAGAATGCACTGACTTGTTGTCTCACTCTCTGGGGAATTTAAGATGTCTGGTTAGGTTCTTTAGCTGAACCTACTTTGGTACCTTGGGTAGAACAATTAGACTGCTCAAACAACTCTTTATTGCCCCTGTTTCTAGTGTCACCTGCAATTAATTCTTTGTTTCGCATGCAAATATTTATGAGCTAGCAAATTATTGTCAATGCACATATCACAAATTGAACCTTGGACGTTCTTCGCAAAACAAAATGGAAAAAGAAAAACAGTTGGCACGTTTAACTGAAAAGTATATTTGTATTGATTTTGAATAGCCTGTGAATAGGCGTTTTGTATACAAGAGGCTGGCGTCCTAGTAAGAGGTACGTCGCCGAACAAGAGAGTTTATACAAGTTTTGTACAAAAGAAAATAAAACAGCTGTGTGAAATATGAATGATCCACTGGGTTTCAACCCCGCTATTGCCTTTATAACTCCGAGCGTCTCATCCCTTGATGACCTTGGTTGAAGGTGAAGTTGACTGATCGATGCCGTCTTGATGTAGATACCGGATTCCGGATGCAAAGTGATCCAATGAGACATAGTATTACGCTTTGATCCCTAATTTTTGCCTGGACGGCCCTTTCGGGTTTTCAGTCCACCGGGATACCCATTTTTGCCCAAGCTGCCTTTTCAGGTTTTCGACTTGCCGGGTGTACAGATTTTTTCATTTTCATCCCTTCATTTTGCCCGAACCCTTTTGGTTCGACGGGAAGCCCTAATTTTTGCCTAGACATGTCAGCCTAGCGGGTCTTTTTTCATGCGTAGTATTTTTTAACTATGTCTGCATTGGCGGGGTGAGGAAGGTCGTCACCATCCATGTTGGTTAATATCATTGCTCCTCCTGAGAACACATGCTTAACCACAAATGGCCCTTCGTACGTAGGGGTCCATTTGCCCCTTGGATCACTCTGAGGAAGGATAATTCGCTTGATCACCAGATCCCCGACTTGATATTCCTGTGGTCTGACCTTTTTGTTAAATGCCCTGATCATTCGCTTCTGATACGTCTGACCATGGCAGATAGCAGCAAGTCTCTTTTCGTCAATAAGGTTGAGTTGATCAAGTCGTGTCTGGATCCAATCATCTTCGTTCAGATTTGCATCCTTCATTATCCGGAGAGACGGAATTTGTACTTCGATCGGCAAGACTGCCTCCATGCCATAAACCAGAGAGAAAGGAGTTGCCCCAGTTGACGTCCTAGCTGAAGTACGATACCCATGCAGAGCGAACGGTAACATCTCGTGCCAATCTTTATACGTTACTGTCATCTTCTGCACAATCTTCTTGATGTTTTTATTAGCTGCTTCTACAGCCCCATTCATCTTCGGTCTGTAAGGAGAAGAATTGTGGTGCTGTATCTTGAACTGTTCGCAAAGCTCGGTGATCATCTTATTGTTCAGATTGGTACCGTTGTCTGTAATAATCCGCTCCGGGACGCCGTACCGACAGATGAGGTTGTGCCGAATGAACCGTGCCACAACAGTCTTGGTTACCGTAGCATAGGATGCTGCCTCAACCCACTTCGTGAAATAATCAATTGCCACTAGGATGAAGCGATGTCCATTGGATGCCGTAGGTTTTATCTCACCGATCATGTCTATGCCCCACATTGCAAATGGCCAAGGCGCAGTCAGAACATTCAGGGGAACCGGAGGAACATGCACCTTGTCTGCGTAGATCTGGCATTTATGACATGTCCTAGAATGTTGGTAGCAATCAGCTTCCATGGTGGACCAGTAATACCCTGCCCGTAGAATCTTCTTGGCCATGGTATGTCCACTGGAGTGTGTACCAAAGGTCCCATCATGTAGCTCCTCCATAATTCTTTCCGCTTCACTCTTATCTACACAACGCAGTAGGGTCGAATCCTAGTTTCGCTTGTACAAGATGCCGTTGCTAAGAAAGAACTTGGCTGCAAACCTCCTCAGGAATTTCTTATCATTGACAGATGCTCCTTCAGGGTATTCCTGAGCTTCTAGATATCTCTTCACTTCGTGGTACCAAGGCTTCTCAGTTACCAATTCAGTTTCGAGATCACAACAGTATGCCGGTTCGTCCAGTTTCCAGATGGTGATCCGGGGAGCTTCATTATCCCATTTAACCTTGAACATTGAAGACATTGTAGCTAACGCGTCCGCCAGCTGATTCTCTTCTCTTGGAAAGTGCTCAAATGTTATCTCTGTGAAGTGGGGGATCAGGGCCAACACGCATTCTCTGTAAGGAATCAAGTTTGGGTGTTTCGTATCCCACTCTCCTTTGATCTGATTGATCACGAGAGCGGAATCTCCGAAGACACTCAGAAATTTGATCCTCAGGTCTATCGCAGCTTGAAGACCCATAATACACGCTTCATACTCCGCCATGTTGTTGGTACAGTTGAAACACAGCCGGGCGGTGAGTGGAGTATGAGTGCCTTGTGGAGATACGATTATGGCGCCGATACCATTTCCCAAAGCATTGGAGGCTCCGTCAAAGTACATAGACCATCGGGATCCTGGTTCAGGTCCTTCATCCGGTCCAGGTATTTCACAGTCAGTTACTATCATAATGCTTTCATCTGGAAACTCGAAGTTCATTGGTTGGTAGTCATCCACAGCTTGATGTGCTAGGTGGTCTGCCAATACACTTCCCTTGATGGCTTTTTGGGTCGTGTACTGAATGTCGTATTCCGTCAAGATCATCTGCCATCTTGCAATTCTCCCAGACAGAGCAGGCTTTTCGAATATGTACTTTATAGGATCCATTTTTGAAATCAACAAGGTAGTGTGAGTCAGCATATACTGTCTCAGCCGGCGAGCAGCCCATACCAAAGCGCAGCAAGTTTTCTCAAGCAGTGAGTATCGGGTCTCACAGTCGGTAAACTTTTTGCTAAGGTAATAAATGGCATGCTCTTTTCGGCCAGACTCGTCATGCTGCCCCAGCACACACCCCATTGCGTTGTCAAGCACTGTCAGGTAAAGTATCAAAGGTCTCCCTTCAACTGGTGGCATAAGGATGGGTGGTTCTTGGAGATATTCTTTGATTCTGTCAAAAGCAACCTGACATTCATCGTTCCAACGTACTACCTGATCTTTCTTCAGCAGCTTGAAGATTGGTTCACAGGTAGCAGTCAGATGAGAGATGAATCGAGCAATATAATTCAGACGTCCTAGAAAGCCTCTGACTTCCTTCTCCGTCTTAGGAACTGGCATCTCTTGAATGGCTTTGACCTTAGCAGGGTCCACTTGAATTCCTTTATCACTGACCACAAAGCCTAGCAACTTTCCAGATCTTACCCCGAAGGTGCACTTGTTCGGGTTCAACCTCAGCTTGTATAGTTTCAAACGGTCAAACAGTTTCTGCAGATGATCAAGGTGCTCTTCCTCAGTCTGGGACCTGGCAATCATGTCGTCCACATACACCTCTATCTCGTGATGAATCATGTCATGAAATAAGGTAACCATGGCACGTTGGTAGGTTGCCCCAGCATTCTTTAACCCGAACGGCATGACCTTGTAACAGAAGGTGCCCCACTGAGTAACAAAGGTAGTCTTTTCCATGTCTTCAGGTGCCATCTTGATCTGATTGTAGCCTGAAAAACCATCCATGAAAGAGAACACTTTATGCTGAGCTGTATTATCAACAAGGACATCAATGTGGGGTAGAGGGAAGTCATCCTTGGGGCTGGCCCTGTTCAGATCCCTGTAATCAACACACATCCTGACCTTGCCGTCCTTCTTAGGTACCGGCACCACATTAGCAACCCACTGAGGGTAAGAAGTTACTGCAAGAAACCCGGCATCAAACTGCTTCATAACCTCGGCTTTAATCTTCTCAGACATCTCTGGACGCATCCGACGAACCTTTTGCTTAACCGGAGGGAAATCTTCTTTAGTTGGTAAATGATGGACCACAATGTCGGTATCTAATCCGGGCATATCTTCGTAGGACCAGGCAAAGATTTCTTTATAATCATGCAGCATCTGAGTCAACCGTTGCTTCACGCTGAGTTCTAGGTTAGCACCAATCTTCACCTCTTTCTTGTCTTCCTCCGTACCCAAGTTTATTATTTCCACTGGCTCTTCATGGGGTTGAATTGCCCTCTCTTCCTGTTGTAACAGTCTTGCAAGTTCACCAGGCACTTCGCAATCATCTTCACCTTCGTCGGCGGCTAAGTTGATCGGATTTTCGAAGTCATAACTGGCAGTAGCAGAGTCGTTACTAGTGAGATCCAGAGTGGATTGAAACCTGTATGAGTGAGTGTGTGTGTAAATACAGCTGTTTTGCAATATGTAAAGAAAGGAAAGAAAAGGAGCGCAAAATTTGAAATGTGAAAAACGTCCAATGCTTTTATTCATGATATATGATAGTGACAAACAAAAAGCCCTCATAAATAAAACCACGGTGCCCCGGGTAAGACACCGGGCCATATAGTCTCAAATTATTGCTTATTACAAATCAAAAAACAAAGAAATTCATTACTGGGAGACAAAAGTTATGGGTGTAAAATCTTTAGCAGTCCAATTGGTCAATCCACCGTCGGCCGTTGGGTAGATCCAGCTATCGAACTTTGACTCTTCTATTTCATCTTCCTCTCCAATAGCGTTCACTCCATGCTGAGTGATGAGCAACGGAGGTCTTCCAATTCTTGCCTTGCGCACCGCTTTCTGAGCTTCCGTGGTGAAACCCAGCCCAAACTTGTTAGTCTTAGGAGTAAGATCAGGGAGCTTGCCCCAATTTGCACATTCACCTTTTTCGATCACAGCCCGGGCGTCCTTTAAGGAGGCCATCTTCATAGGAGAAACCTCTTCATCTTCTGCTGTTGCCAAGGTTGGTGGTACCTCCTCAAAATGTTGAAAGGGGGTTTCAATGAACTCCCCATCCATTTCCACGTATCTGAAAGAGTTGAGGTGACTGACCATGTATTCCTCCTCCCCTTGCACTGTTACGATCCTCCCCCTGACCGGGTACTTGAGCTTCTGATGCAATGTGGAGGTCACCGCTCCAGCCTTGTGGATCCATGGGCGACCCAACAAACAAGAATAGGACGGATGGATGTCCATCACATAAAATTTTGAATCAAATACTTGTGACCCAACCCTGATTGGGATGTCCACTTCACCATGCACCATTCTCTTGGACCCGTCAAAGGCCCGGACAACAATGCTACTTGGTTTGAGCTCTAGACCTTCACAATCCAGCCTATCCAGAGCCTTCTTGGGCAGCACGTTCAATGAGGAACCTGTGTCAACCAGCACATGAGCAAGAGTAGTGCCCCTGCATTCAATGGAGACATGCAGGGCATCATTATGGTTCTTCCCCTTTGCTGTCAGATCGGCATCAGAGAAACCCAGGCCATTATCAGCAGTTAGGTTGGCCACACAATCGGTGAACTGGTCAGCAGTCGTATCTTGGGGTACATGGGCAGTCTTTAAGAAAGCAATCAGAGCCTTTGCATGGGCCTCTGAACACAGCAGCAGTGACAACATGGAGATTTTAGAGGGGGTGTGCCCCAGCTGTTCCACAACATTGAAATCACTTTTCTTTATTATCTTGAGAATTTCTTCCATTTCCTGCTTGGAAGCCTCAACAATGGTCTTTGGTGCCTCCGTCCTGGCAGGCACATCAGCAGCCGTTCCCTTGCCCCGAGTATCAGATGACTCAGCAGCAGGGGTGGATACTTGGTCAGAAGGAGAAACAGGCACTCTGGCAGGTGTGAAGATCAAAGGCCTATGAATTGCTGGAGGAGCAATGTCTGGCGAGAACAGTCTTCCACTACGAGTGACCTTAGCAGGCCCGGTGATGTTGGAGACACCAGTATCAATGTTGCACTCTTGTTTCACACCCAGAACATAAACATCCGCCCCATAGTGCCATGGGACAGCCTTATCAGATTTGTAGGGTATAGGCCCCGGAACAGTAATGGTGATGGGAACATTCTTGTGAACTGACAAAACTTGTATAGGCTTCTTTGAAGGAGCCTCGGAATAGTTGTTGAAGATGGTAACGATTGACACTTCTTCAACAGGAGCAGCAGGAATAACAGTCTTTTCAAACAAAATCTCTCTATTATCTATCAGGTTTTGGATGCCTGACTTCAACAGAGAACAACCAACAGGGGAAGCAACACATAGAGGGCAACTTTCGCTACATCCCGGAAATAAACCGGCTAGCAACAGATTCCTCTTGACCATCAGCAACGGAGTAGCAACATCATCCACCGAAGCTACATACAAACTCTCCTCAACAGCGTTCACTCCATGCTGGGGCATGGGAGCATTTACAACATTCGGCTTCTCGGGCGCCTCAAACTGTATCTCCTTGGCATCAATGAGGTCTTGAACCTTATTCCTTAGGGCCCAACAGTCATCTGTGTTATGCCCCGGGCTATCAGAGTGATAAGCACAGCGAGCATTTGGATTGAACTTGGGAGATGCAGTGTTGGGAAACTTTGGAGCTTCCTTGACAGTCACTAAATTGGTGGATAGCAACTGTGGCAGGATCTGTGATAAGGTCATGCTTAACCGGGTAAACTCTCTCCGGGGTCTTTCAAACTTTTGTGGATTAGTTAGCCGAGGAGCGGCAGCAGGTTTGGCAATCATTACCGCACTGACAGATTGGCGGTGTTCAGGTCGCTCTGTTCTCCGGGAGTTATATACAGCACTAGCCTCCTTTTTGAAGGGCTTCTTCTCAGTACTGGAGGAGGCAACTTTCTGTATCTTCCCCGATTTTATACCGGCCTCAATCCTTTCACCAGTCAGGATTAGATCGGTAAACCCAGCAGAGGAATTACCAATGAGATGATTGAAAAATGGACCAGACAGGGTCCCCAAGAACATATCTACCAGTTCCCTATCCGTCAACGGTGGCTGCACCCTGCCAGCCAGGTCTCTCCATTTCTGAGCATATTCCTTAAAACCTTCACCCGACCCTAGCGACATACCCTGGAGCTGGGTACGCGTAGGAGCGAGGTCGGCATTATACTGATACTGCTTGTAAAAAGCAGTGGCCAGATCCTCCCAGTTACGAATGCTGATCCCATCTAGCTGATAGAACCAATCGAGGTGAGTCCCTGAAAGACTCTCCTGGAAGAAGTGGATCCAAAGGTTCTTGTCTGCTGTGTAAGGCTGGATCTTCCTTACATAAGAACGGAGGTGCATCTTAGGACAAGAAGCCCCATCATACTTCACGAAGGCAGGTGTTTTGAACTTGTGCGGGATCACCACTCCAGTAGATAACCCCAAGTCTCCGAAATCCAATCCAGGTACCCGTTGAACTTCCACAGCCTTTAATTTGTCTTCCAGCTGTTTGTACCGGTCTTCAGCAGGAGGGTACTGGTCGTCGTTGAAGTCTGTTTCAGTATCAGAGCCCACAGGAGTAGTGACCTCCCTTTCATGGTGACTACCTTCTGTCACAGATGGAGGAGTCCTTTCAGCTTCAACAACCAAAGTGTTCCCGAGTCTACGCCCAGTGTTAAATAGCACAGTCCTCCTCTTCTTCTTAGTCTTCTTCAACAGCATGGTCTTTAACTCTTGTTGACCCTGAGACAAGCCCTTGATCAGCTCCTGAAATTGGGCGTTTTGCGCCTGAAACTGGACGTTCTGCGCCTGAAGAGCCTTGATAGCCGCATCGGTTGATGATTCAGGAGGGTTCATGATGCTGAAATAAACAGCGAAGAACGGTAAACAACCTGAAAAGAAGAGTATTTATGATGCACATGATGAATGATATGTGTTTATGCAATGCATTCAAGAGTTCGAAATTTCAAATTTGTTGTAGACCAAAAGGAACACACTTTATTATTAAGAAAATAATTGTTTGAATACATCAAAGCCTCATGGGCAAAAATACAAAAAGATCAAGTCACATCCAAAATATGTTGCGCATCTTCTCTGGAGCTATGTAAGTGTTGAGATTCCTTTCCTCGTGCAACAGGCGAGTGAGCTCCAAAACCTTCTTTTCACTGGCATGCAAACTAGTCTCAAGAGAATTCCTCTCTTCTTTAAGCTGGATCCAACTCTTCTGCATCTCTTCCCAGGATGTGGGCATATCAGGGTGCTGAATAACATGAGACATCTCTCCTTCCAAGGCAGGCTCTTTAATTACTGGAAGCATGTGAGGATAAGGCATCACTAATTTCTGAGAGCGGGCTCGTACCCACTTGAGGTAAGGCTCCAAAGGGATGGAGTTCCTGTGCCCCAGTGTCTTGCTGTCTATCCTACTAGGCATCCTCCAAGCTCTGATAAATCTCTGGCGAAGTCCTTGAGTATCGTTGTCGAAGTCAAAAACTATGTCAGGTATCAACATGTCATGAGGACCATCCCTCCGAGCATAACCAAATTGTCTCCAAGCCAGGCATGGACTATAAGTAATACCCCCTCTGATTCCAAGTAAAGGAACATTAGGATACTCCCCGCAACGATCAATGATAGTGACATCTTCTCTGGACCTAGGACACCAATGTATATCTGCATGTGTAAGAGTCATCAACCGTTGTGACCATCTCAAACCCCGCTCGTTCTTCAGGACTGATTGTGGAAGGTGCGAAATAAACCACTTTCCCAGGAGGGGAGTGCAACACATAAGGACACCTCTTTTTCTCATGGTTCGAGTGTAACATGAGTGAAGGAGGTCCCCCAGCAACGTAGGTATAGGATTCCTGGACATAAAGATCTGGACAGCACTGATATCAATGAGCTGATCTGGGTTAGGGAACAACACCAAACCATAAACAAGAAGGGCCACAACCTGTTCAAAAGCTTGTAAGTCAAGAGAGTTCCAACATTCATAGGCCTTTTCAAACAGAAACCTGGCTAAGAACCCTTTGATACCACTTCTAACTTCCCAATGTCCCTTGAGGTCAGATGACTGCAGGTGCAAGGCTTTAGCAATCTCTTCAAGCTTAGGTTCCTTTTCTGTACCGTTGAAGGGTAGCTGATCAAGGATAGGGATCTTCAGGAGTCGGGAGAACTCCTCCAATGTAGGTACCAACTGATAATCCAAGAAGGTGAAACAGTGATGCAGAGGGTCAAAGAATTGGAACAGGACTTTTATCATATCTTCCTCAATGTTGGTGTTGACCAAGCTGATGAGGCTTCCATGCCTTTCACTGAATGAAGAGTTCTCAGGAATCCTGGATATAAGCTCCTTAAGCTGAGGAGGGATCCTTACAAGACTGATTGGAATTGTCTTTCTACGAACAGTTTCCATGTCCTACAAAACAAGAACAAAGATGAAAATTCGAACCCCTGAAATGGTTAGTTAATGCCTATGATGCTGGATGATGTCATGATGCTATGATTAAACACACCACAGATATGTACAAAGACAAACATGTAAGGCACACAAGGCACACAAGACAGGCCCTTAAGGTTTAAGGCCAGCATGAGGTCTGGGTAGTACCCTCTTGAAGTTGGTGGGTTCATCCTGTCCTAATCAAAGTAACCGGGTTCTAAGGTTCCCAATATCACGGGATTGCTTTCATTGTTCATCGTTTCGATTTAGCCACTGAACTGGCGACCGAAATATTCCAGGAAAGCAATCCTCAATTGAGTGTAGTATCGAGTATCAACCAACCTCGGACTGCACCAAGGTCAGTTATCTCACTACCCTAAAGAGGCCAAGATGGTTCAATTAAGGTTCCTAAGGTCTGTTGATGCTTCATGACACCACATGGAGGCCCCGTACTCTCCTTGACTGACTCAAGGGTTACCGGTACACACCAAAATGCCACATCAACGTAGCAGACTGTTTCAACCATGTCGGTATACCCCGCACAGTTCCCTCACAGCCTTGTTGCTACTTTCTAAAAGGTATCCCCAGATCCGGGTTAGGATCTATAGAACTCCCAAGACAGTCCCACAATTTTAAAGCACACAAGTCAAAGCAATTGAAAACACAGTGATCTTAGTCCTAAGGTACACCTCACTTTAAATTAATCCCCAGCAGAGTCGCCAGTTCTGTGATCGGTGGATCTGGAACTGACTGTTTTAAAGCTGGTTCGCGAAATGTCGCGGAAGCAAGAGTCGCCACCGTCTTTTATTTTCTCCAATAGGAAAGGACAAAAGCACAGAAAAATTCCTTTAAAGAGATTGCTCTCGGTTCGGGAGGTAGGTTATAGAAAGGGAAGGTGTTAGCACCCTTTCTATCCATGGTTATCCATGGGCTCTTAGGTACTTGCTCAATGTGTTTTCAGAAATGTTTGCTTGCTTTTCAATTGTGGGTTTCAAAAATATTCTTTGAAAAGTTTCAGTTTAACTCGTACGTCAGAGTGTTTTGAAAAGTTTGTTTTGAAAGTTTTTGAAAGTGTTAGTGTGAAAAGTATTAGTTGTTTTGTTTTTGAAGTGAGCAAGTACCTTTGAGAACCTACCTACCCTAAGGAATTCGTCTGTGTAAATGTCCTTTAAGGTAGTGCCATCCCACCATTGAGAGGTAGGTAGCACCACCATTGGAGGTGTTCGGGTCAATTCGAGTTTTAGGGACGTGGTGATCACCGGAGCAATGGGAAGACACCTTAGAAGCTACCCTCATGCCAGGTTCCCGGACCATGAGGACTTACTAAGACGTTTTCTACTCGATGACCACCTTTCGAAAGGCAACAGTGAGGCGTACCCTAGGGGTGGTGTGTGCGAATTGTGTGTCATTTTCAGTTTATTGTTTGTCTTGTCATGCAATGGTGATCTAACGATTTGATTTTATTTTTGGGCATTCATTCTTTCATGCATATTTATTAACAGTTAAAAGTGCGGGAATTTAAATCTAAACTATTACAACTGGCGCGGGTCCACATCGCCAAAAAACCGAACCCGATTTGACTGAAAATAAATAAAGCGAATAAATAAAAGTGCGAGAAATAAATCTAAACTTATTACAAGGCTTTGGGGCATATACAGAGGTATTTAAACAACGTAAAATAAATGCGCGAAATAAAGACTAAACAAAATTAGGGCGTTGGACCCTTTTACAAATAATTAAAATTAATCAAGGAAATTAAAAATTAAATGAAAAATAATGTTTTTGTGTTTTTTAGGTTTAAAAGAAAAAAGAGAAAAGTTAATTAAAATTAAAATCCTAGTTCTATCATTTTTTAAGTTTATTATGAAAAAAGATTTAATTTCTAACCTAATTAAATTCTAAACTAATTTATGTACAATTTTTGATTTATAGAAAATAAATAATAAATAATAATATTGTGAGAAAAAGGGAAAAAATTAAAAAGGATATAAAAATTAATAATTAACCTAATTCTACATTTTTTTGGATTTTTATTATGAAAAAAGAATTAAAATTAAAACTAAGACCTAATTAAACTAAATGAGTTATATTTTAATTTATTAAAAAAAAGAATCAAAATTAATTATATTTTTTTTTTCTTTCTGTATTTTTTAATGTTTTTGCATTTTTGTAAGAATTAATTAAATAAGAAAATAAAACACAAGTGAATTTAAAAATAATGGAATGTAAAGAAAATTAGAAAAAAGAAAAAAAAGATATAACCAGGGAGGTGTGGATTTGAATTGGAGGTGCAGTTTTGAGAAGCCTGGCCCAGTTATTTGTGAGAATTGGTTGACTTTTTTGATCCAGTGCACGCCTGTTGACTTGATGTATGGTGCACTCTTCATCTTGGCCATGGATCTGAGGCCCTGGGACACGTGGAGGTTGAATCCTGATGGAGTATGGTGAGCATCAATGTGAGCGTTGCATGGAACCTGGAAAGGAAAAATAATATTGAATTTTTGCAGGACCTGGGACTTGAACCCAGGTCATTGTGGTCAATAGCGTGTGTCCCTGCCAGCTGAGCTACCATGCATTAGTTACTATATTATAACGCATAAAAAACAAAAAGGAAAACTAGGCGCATTAATAATTGGGCGCGCAGAATTTAAAACATCCAACCATTGTACGCCAGCACATCATCGTCCTCGTTCCCTTTTTTTTTCTGAAACACACAAGCCATAAGCAACGGTTTTAACCCGTTGCTGTAGAAGGCCTTTTAGAAAATAGCGAATGGCTTGTTTCCTAATATAAATTAGGCGCGAATAGGTAGATCTCTTCGTCCAGACGCATGGAGTGTAATGGTGTTGCTCTGAAGCTCTAATTTTACCTCTACTCAAAATCCCCAATTTAAGAACACTGGAACCCTAGAATTCGAAAATGGCAAGTTCATATTTATGGCACCAAAATGAAATCAAATGCATTGGTCAGTTTGGAAACATCATTGTGAGTATGAATATGTAATTAAAAATGCAAAAGGATGCTTAGAATCAAGAACACGAATTCAAAAATTTTGCTGTACAGTTTCACTTGTAACTACCAATTCAAGGAGCTTTGATTGAGGTTATGAATTGAAAATCGTTCAGAATTATCTCAGGAAGCTATTGGTACAAAAATTTTGGCTTGAAAAGATCCCCAGCACTGATTTCAGATTTGCAATATATGTCCAAATTTTCAAAGTTCCAATGGCTTTTTCAGCGAGCTTTTTGCTATGTTCTAGGTAGGGTTGGACTCAGTGATCATCATAGAATTGAATAGGCTTGCTAACTCTCCTTAATTCATGCTTGTTAGAGAATTGGCCTTAGGGTTTGTCCATTAACCATTTTTTCCTAATTTCTAGCCAAAACCTAGACCTAGTGTGTAAATGAACCTTGGCCTGATTTTTGAGTTGGTTCATGATACATAGAACTTGTCCAAGTTCATATGACACCATTTCATTGATTTTTAAATTTTATTTGAATTTTCAATGAATTAAAATGAATTAAATCATCAAAAATTAAATAAAATAAAAAAGTCAACATTTGGTCTTGAAATCAACCATGGGCCACGTGTGTGGCATGACAAGGATGGACAAAGTGAGAAAAATGGGGCCCTTTTGTCAAAATTGGATTTTCAAGGATAGTTGACTTTTGCCATTTCACAAAAATTTCCCAACTTCTACAAGGCATAACTTGCTCAATTTTTAAGCTTTTCACATGTTCTTGGACATTTTGGAAAGGTCTTTGAGTCCTTTAACCAATGCCTTTGGTCCCATGTCATTTTGATTTACCAATCTCAAGTTATGGCCTTTGACTTAAAGTCCCTTTTTGTTGACTTTTGAAAATGACCTGTAATGTTGAAATTGATAACTTTTTGTGAGAGCATTTCTTGGACTTGAAGTATGAAGAGGAGTTGTAGGAAATGTTTTTCTCTTCAAAATGAGCTTTGGATGGGATTTTTCTGATAATCCATGTGAAAGTTATGCCCTGGTCAATTTCAGTTGACTTTTTCAGCTGTCCAAATATAGCAACTTTTGCATCTTTGATGATTTCTGAGCCAAATTTTGAGAATCATGATCAAGCATTGATCAAATGATGTTTGTGGCTTCAAAATGATATATTGACCAAAAATTTGAACTTTTGACTGCCAAATGACCATTTTGCCCCTACAGTTGACTGTAGTGCAATTTAGGGTTTTGACTGTGCAATTTTGAGCTGAATGCCTTGAAACTTGATATGGGGATGCTTGACCATGTTTATAAGCATATGAGACTTGATTGGGCCTTTGAAAACTTCCTTTTCTTGATCAGAACCTAAACCCTAGTTTTGACTGTGTAGGAGACAGTTGAATGCATAACCCTTGGGGGGAATTTTGAGACCTGGCTTGGCAATTTCTTGAAGAATATGGGAGGGCAAATTTTGGGGTATAACACCTTACACACACCTACACTCACAAATGCAGGTACCCATCCATTCCGGATTCCATGGGTGACTATTCTGCTTTAGCCTTCGGTAACTCTGAAGATTTGGTCAATCATGCTGAGTACGAAGTTGACGAAGACTGTGAAGTGCCGGGAGAGTTAGCCAGGCTTTTGCAACAAGAAGAGAGGGCTATTTTGCCTCATGAAGAGTTGCTAGAAACCATCAACTTAGGAACAAAGGAAGACAAGAAAGAGGTAAAAGTGGGTGCCAACCTGGAACCAAGTGTCAAAGAGCGCTTAGTGCAGTTGTTGAACGAATATGTTGAAATCTTCGCCTGGTCTTATGAAGACATGCCGGGACTAGATACAGATATCGTGGTTCACCGTCTCCCTACAAGAGAAGACTGTCCACTGATCAAGAAAAAGGTCCGCCGAATGAGGCCCGACATGTCTGAGAAGATCAAAGCTGAGGTAATGAAGCAATTCAATGTTGGATTTCTGGCTGTTACTTCCTATCCACAGTGGGTTGCTAACATTGTGCTTGTGCCTAAAAAGGACGGCAAAGTCAGAATGTGTGTGGACTATTGGGACTTAAACAGGGCTAGCCCTAAAGATGATTTTCCACTGCCACAGATCGACATCTTGGTTGACAACACAGCTCAACACAAGGTATTTTCCTTCATGGATGGATTCTCGGGATACAACCAGATCAAAATGGCCCCCGGGGACATGGAGAAAACTACTTTTATCACGCAATGGGGTACCTTCTGCTACAAAGTGATGCCATTCAGACTGAAGAATGCAGGGGAAACCTATCAACGCGCCATGGTAGCTTTGTTTCATGATATGATACATCATGAGATCGAAGTTTATGTAGACGACATGATAGCTCGATCACAGACAGAAGAAGAACACCTTGATCATTTGCAAAAGCTGTTTGCCAGGTTGAAGGAATATAAGCTCAGATTAAACCCATGCAAGTGTACTTTTGGAGTTAGGTCTGGTAAACTTTTGGGATTTATTGTCAACGACAATGGCATTAAGGTTGATCCAGCTAAAGTGAAGGCTATACAAGAAATGCACGCCCCCCGCACTGAAAAGGAGGTTAGAGGATTCTTGGGACGCTTAAACTATATCGCGAGGTTCATCTCTCACCTGACATCTACCTGTGAGCCAATTTTCAAACCGTTGAAGAAAGATCAGGTAGTTGAATGGAACAATGATTGTCAAGCTGCTTTTGATAAGATCAAGGAGTATTTACTAGAACCTCCTATTTTGATGCCACCCGTAGAAGGAAGACCGTTAATCATGTATCTGACTATTTTGGATAACTCAATGGGGTGCGTACTGGGCCAACATGACGAGTCTGGCCGAAAAGAGCATGCCATTTATTACCTTAGCAAAAAGTTTACCGACTGTGAGACTCGCTACTCACTGATCGAGAAAACTTGTTGTGCTTTGGTATGGGCTGCTCGCCGGCTAAGGCAGTATATGTTGACTCATACCACTCTGCTGATTTCCAAGATGGATCTGATCAAGTATATCTTCGAGAATCCTGCTTTATCTAGAAGAATCGCTAGATGGCAAATGATCCTGACTGAGTATGACATCCAATATACTACCCAAAAAGCTATAAAGGGGAGTGTACTAGCTGACCATCTAGCTCATCAAGCCGTCGAAGATTACCAATCTATGAGATTCGATTTCCCTGACGAGGACATCATGACATTGGACAACATTGAAGGTAACAGACCATATGACGGACCTGGACAAGGATCCCGATGGACCCTGTACTTTGATGGTGCTTCAAATGCACTTGGAAACGGTATCGGTGCGGTACTCATTTCTCCGGAAGGTTGCCATACACCCTTCACTACCCGACTTTGTTTCAATTGTACCAACAACATGGCTAAATATGAAGCTTGCATCTTTGGTCTCAAGGCTGCTATAGACTTGGGAATCAAATCTTTGGTCGTATTTGGGGACTCGGCTTTGGTTATCAGTCAAGTCAAAGGAGAGTGGGACACCAAACATCCTAATCTTATCCCATACAAAGAACATGTCTTAACATTGTTGCCTCATTTCGAGCAGATTACTTTCGAACACTTCCCGCGAGAAGAAAATCAGTTAGCCGATGCTCTGGCTACAATGTCTTCCATGTTTAAACTTAACTGGGATAATGAGGCTCCCCAAATTACCATCGAGCGAATGGACGAACCTGCGCACTGTCATGAGATTAATACCGAAGAAGTAGTGGAACAACCTTGGTTTCATGAAATCAAAAGGTATCTCCAGACTAGGGAATATCCTGAAGGAGCTTCAGTCAATGATAAAAAGTTCTTAAGGAGATTTGCTGCCAAGTTCTTCCTAAGAAATGGTATCCTTTATAAGCGCAACCATGATTGTGTTCTACTTCGTTGTGTGGACAAGGTTGAAGCAGAGTTGATCATGACCGAAATACATAGTGGCACATTTGGCACCCACTTGAGCCGACATACGATGGCTAAGAAGATTCTAAGGGCAGGCTACTACTGGTCTACCATGGAAGCTGATTGTCATCAACATTCCCGTACCTGCCACAAATGCCAAGTCTATGCCGACAAGGTACATATTCCTCTTGTTCCTCCTGACAGCTCCTTGGTCGTTCGCAATGTGGGGCATTGACATGATGGAGAGATCAAGCCTACCGCATCCAATGGGAATCGCTTCATCCTGGTGGCTATTGACTACTTCACCAAGTGGGTCGAAGCAGCTTCCTATGCCTCTATTACAAAGAATGTGGTTGCCCGCTTCATCAAGCAGAACCTCATATGCCGGTATGGTATCCCCGACAGGATTATCACAGACAATGGTACAAATTTGA
Organism: Vicia faba; assembly: GCA_948472305.1. Taxonomy (NCBI): domain Eukaryota; kingdom Viridiplantae; phylum Streptophyta; class Magnoliopsida; order Fabales; family Fabaceae; genus Vicia; species Vicia faba. Next base: position 1,673,542,367 of record OX451736.1, on the reverse strand, counting down.
ACAACACTATGATCACCGCTCTATGCGAGCAGTTCAAGATTTATCAACACAATTCATCTCCCTATCGGCCGAAGATGAATGGTGCTGTTGAAGCTGCGAATAAAAATATCAAGAAGATCATTCAAAAGATGACAGTCACCTATAAAGACTGGCATGAGATGTTACCATTTGCCCTGCATGGATATCGTACCACGACACGTACTTCAACAGGGGCAACTCCTTTGTCTTTGGTATATGGCATGGAAGCTGTTCTACCTATGGAAGTTCAGATTCCTTCCTTGAGGATTATGAAGGATGCCGGTTTGAGTGAAGACGATTGGATTCAGACCCAGCTTGATCAACTTAACTTGATCGACGAGAAGCGACTTACTACTGTTTGTCATGGTCAGACGTATCAAAAACGGATGATCAAGGCTTTCAACAAGAAAGTCAGGCGTCAGGTATATCAAGTCGGAGATCTTGTAATCAAGTGGATCATCTTGCCGCAAAGTGATCCCAGGGGAAAGTAGACTCCTACTTACGAAGGACCATTCGTGATCAAGAGCATCTTTTCTGGTGGGGCAATGATTCTGACCACCATGGACGGTGACGACTTGCCGCACCCTGCGAACGCAGACATAGTCAAAAGATACTACGCATAAAACGACTCGACAAGTTGAAAACCCAAAAGGGCGACTTGGGCAAAAATGGGCATCCCGGTGAATCGAAAACTCGAAAGGGCGGTTCAGGCAAAAATTAGGGATAAACAAAAAATCTGTACACCCGACAAGTTGAAAACCCGAAAGGGCGACTTGGGCAAAAAAGGGTTTCCCGGTGGATCGAAAACCCGAAAGGGCGGTCCAGGCAAAAGTTAGGGAATTAAAGCGTATGACTATGTCTCGTCGGATCACTTTAAGAACAAGCTCTTCACCAATAAGCTCCAAGCTTCTGATCAATCCAGTCATCGATGGACGAAGCAGCGAATGGACAAGATATTCAGAGTTGTGAAGGCTATAGCAGAATGAGAACCCCATGGAATTATTACACATAACCATCTTTATGTTGTATAAATTTTTTCTCAATTTTTACGACAACATTCTCTTACTAGGATGTCTGTCTCCTTTGTACAAAGATACTTACGAAAGTTAATACAAAAATACTTCAAAGTTCAGAAACTTGCTTGCCTTTCTTTTCTTTTTACACTTATGTTTTATTTGAAAAACGTCCAAATGTTTTGTTAAAAAGGCATATGTATTTGAATATGATCACTGCTTACAAATAAAACGAATTTGAGAAAGGATAATTACTGATAGGTTGAAGGTATAGGAAGATATCCTTATGCTATTTTAGAAGAAATCCCCTACAATACATCATTCAGATCCTCAACAAAGCTAAAAATTTGGAGTATAATTCCCCAGCGGAGTTAAACTTCAAAGATCCCCAGCGGAGCCCGAAAGCCCTGAAAAAAACCTATCCCCAGCGGAGCCAGAATATTCTAAACCTTCTTCCCCAGCGAATTCAAATTTCCAGCTATCAACCCCCGGTGGGAACTGTTCAACTTCCTCCAATTTCCCCAGCAGGCTATCTTAAAAGTCTGAAAACCAAGCAGATAACAGTTAACTTCTCGGCTTATCCCCAACTAGGATGCTTCCCCAGTAGTTTGGCGTACAACCCAAGCTCCTGCTTTCACCGGCCGAGTAAATATTCTCCCCACAGAGTTATCTCCTAACAGATCGAAGATTCTCGGTCTCATTTCTCCAAGCAGAAGCCTCCCAGGTTTTAACTCCCCAGCAGAGATTTTCAGAGTTTTCCCTATTTCCCAGGAAAGTCATGAAGGATTCTCATTCCCTGCAGAAGTTGTCAAAGGCCTTGTTAATCCCCACAAATCGCCAAGGATTTTCAATCTCCAATAGTGGTCCCAGGATTTCTCCTTCTCAAACAAACAAAAATCTTTAATCCCCAAGCAGTCAGCAAGGATCTCTCATCTTCAGCAATCAAAGTTTTTTGAATCCTCAGCATTGGTCAAGGATTTACTTTCCCCGGCAGCAGTCAAAGATTTCATTACCTCCATTTATCAGGGATTTATTTTCCTCAGCAAGACAGCTAATCAGCTTACATGCACATCCATTACATTCATATATCATAAACATTGATGAAACACAATTCATTGCATCATACATATCATGCAACATAACTTTGTGTTTTAGCTAACATTTTACCCTTTTCAAGATAAGATTAAAAGGCTATCGTTAACAATTATTCTGATACAGTATGGATACACCCAGACACGGTGGTCATTCTATTACTCATTCATAACTTCAAGTCAAAATATAGTACAAATACACCCCAGACACGGCGGTCATTCTACTACTCATTCAGACTTCAGCAATCCGATACAGACTAGATACGCTCCAGACACGGAAACCATTCTATCTCTCATTCAGATTCAACTATCAACTACAAGTTCAGATACGCTCCAGACACGGATGCCATTCTGGCCCTTACACCAGAAGTTTGATTCTCCGCAGTGCAGTCACCACATAAGTCATTTTGTCACTTATTCAGATCCCAGTTACAGTCTCAGATACACTCCAGACATGGAAGTCATTCTGCTACTCATACAGATCTCAACTTCAGATACAATACATATATACTCCAGACACGGAAGTCATTCTGCTACTCATACAAATCTCAACTTCAGATAGAGTCCAGATACGCTCCAGACACGGTTTCCATTCTGCCACTCATTCAGAACCTATCCCCAGCACACAGTTTCTCCATACGCAAATTTTTCTCTGTTACCCATTCAGAATACAAATACACTCCAGACACGGCAGTCATTCTGATGTTCATTCAAGAATCAAATACAGTTACAACTCAGATACGTTCCAAATACGAATACCATTCTGATGTTCATTCTACTGGTTTTCAAAAAACAAGTCTCGGATGGCATCTTTAAGCCCATCTCCAGCAAGATTCTACCTTCTTTAAATGGCATCTTTAAGCCTATTCCTTCAATAATATTTTGACGAGTGAGAAATTTACGGGCACTCTAGTGTCCAATCCTCTTTTACCTTCGAGTCGCGAAAGGCAAACTTGCCAATCTAACTCTTCATGTTCAAGAAGATTGAACAGGGGCAACTGTTATACCCCAAAATTTTCCCTCTCATTTCATCAACATTTCTCATCACAAGACTCTTGGAATTCAAGATCAAGCTAGGGTTTGCTCTGCTCAAGACACCTCTTTGCACTGTTGACCTAAATTAGGGTTTGAGTTTGCACAAGGATGTTTTGACCTACAATGCCCAAAGTGAATTTCATACTTCATGTTGGACTCACAAGTTTGTCCATACCAAGTTTCAAACCTTGAATCAAATTTTTGCCCAGTCAATTGGACAGTTGACCTAGAAATCAACTGTATTGGGGAAAAAGTCAACAGTGGCCAATTGATAGTCAAACCTCATGAATTTTGAACCACATCAACATTATGAACTCATATGAATCATTTGATCAAATTTGGATCACAATTCCACAAGAAATTTGATCAGATCACCAAAAGGGCAAAATGGTCATTTTTAGGGTTTTGACTGTACAAAGGCAATTTTTGACTGTTTGACCTAGACAATGGCAAATCAAGCTCAAACATGGACTCAAGGACTCAAGGACATCATCTTGACCCATTCAACAAGTTCAAAAGATCTCAAATGCATAAGATTGACAAATGAATTTTTCAGTCAACTGATCAAAATTTAACTATATATTGAAAAGTCAGACATTGACTTTTTGGTCAAAATCAAGTGCCAAGGGTAATTTTTCATCAAGGAACGTCAAATTATGAAACTTTTTCATCAAGAAACCCAAAATTGCAAATTAGGGTTTAAAATGGAAAATTTTCATAACTTAGAAATTTTCTAAGTTATAAAATTTTCTTATTTTTTCCTAACTTTGTCCCATTTTTTCACAAAGATTCAAATGGATTCAAACAAAAATTACAACATGAAAGTTGTAGTACATCACAAAGTCTACAAATTTTATTCACAAAGTTTTCTCAAAAGAAGCTTGGATCTCAAGTTATGATTTTTGGAACAAGGGTCCCTAAAACTTTTAACTTAGAGAAATTTTGCCCTAGTTTAGGCAGGATTTTGACCCATCTTCTTGGCCATTTTTCACATAGTTCCACTTGGAGTATTAAGTTTCATTTTAAATATGGATTATATTACATGTTGCAAGCTTTCCAAATTGTCCAAGAACTTCTCAAACACCTTTGTGGTTAGGGAGAATCGAATGCTTGAAGTTGGCAAAAACTCACTTTGTAACCATGGCCAATACATGTTCATACCAAGTTGCAAATCTGACCAAACTAGCTTAGTACATAATTACAGGTCTCTAAACCCTTCAACACTCAAAAATTGAATGCAAATACATTGGTTAGAGGCATTGTCCTGATCAAGGGAGCATTATACATTGAATAATTCCATTTTGGGTATAAAGATCACATTCCATTTTCATAAAGCATAACTTTTGCAAAGTTGTTTTTCTTGAGCTTTGAACTTCTTCCTTTGCAGCAAACAAGTTCCATAAACTTAGGCAAAGGTACAAGGAGTTGGTGCATGCTTGGAGATAGCCTGTACAGGCCTATCTCATTTCACTTCAAACTTTGCTTTCAAAACAAGTCAAATGGCCAAAAGCTCATAACTCACACATCTGATATATTGAACTGAAGCAAAGTTTTCAAACAAGTTTCACACATTCTTGTAAGCCATAAGCACGAGCCCTTGACCTCTCAAACCTCCTCTTACTCAAAAACCACATTTTCTTGCAAAACAGGGCCAGTTCTGCAAATCACAAGCCACAATCAAATCCCCTCGTGCGTTTTGTCCCAAATCACTTCAAACACATTCCAAACAATATACCTAAGCTATTCAGACCATTCACAAGTTGCTGTAACTCCATTAACACACATCACCATTTTTGTTTGAAAGCTTTGCAGGTTGAGTTCTGTAGCACGATTCAGGCCACTTCAAAACAAACTAAGCATTGGGAAAGGTTCAGGGGACATCAAGCAAGCTCAAAAGAACCTCAGACCCCATTGAAAGTTGCTGCATTGTCCAACTCGAATTCAACTGAAACAGGTATTTCATGAACTTCTATCTCTCTATTTAGGAACATTTAGACTTAGGTTTGTGAATGAAAGATGTTGTATTCATTGCCCTGAAACCATACATGTGCTTAGTTTTCATTTATATTAATCGTGCTAGGAGAATTTCATCCATGAACTTTCTGAAAAAACTAAGAAATTAGGGCCAGAGAAATTCACTCTGGTCTTTGAGAGTTAGCTTAAGTTTTTTATATGGTTAGATTCGTGATTTGATGCTCTACAAGTTTCATGTTTTGAGTTTTGTCAAAAGATCACAAATACAGGAGATACAAGTTTGTACACGCATGCACGCGTTTTTTAAATTTCTGGAGGTTGAAGATGAAGTCTGGACTGGGCCTGGATTTCTTTGCTTCCCACACCTCCCAGTTTACTTTCAGCACCCCCTGGCCCATTTCTTTATATTTTTATTATTTTTGCATTTTTATTTCATTTCTGACTTTATTATTTTATTTCCAAATATAAAAAATGCCTAAAAATATTTTCATAAATTTTTAAATTTATTTGGTATTTATTTTAATTATTTCCAACATTAAAATGTTTAAATACTTTATATTATTTTGTTTAAACCTAAAAATAATGTAAAAAATATGTTTATTTTCATTTATTATTTTTATACACATTTGAAAATATTTTCTTGAAATATATACATTTTTGTAAATAATTTATTTTATTTTTTACACACTTAATATATATATATATATATATATATATATATATATATATATATATATATATATATATATATATATATATATATATATATATATATATATATATATATATATATATATATATATATATATATATATATATATATATATATATATATATATATATATATATATATATATATATATATATATATATATATATATATATATATATATATATATATATATATATATATATATATATATATATATATATATATATATATATATATATATATATATATATATATATATATTATTAAAAGCATAGACTAAAAAACACAAAAATAATACATTTTATTTTTATTATTATTTTATTTTAAAAAATACTTTTTTTCAATATACTTTTATTTTTTGTACATATTGATACATTTTTGTACATAAATATTAAATAATACCATTTCTTTAAGGAATTAGGGTTTACCCTAAAAATAATTAAAATTAACTCTTTATTTATTTGTTTACATTTCTTTCCATTGAAAATACTTTACATACCTAAAAAACCTTTTACATAATACATTTTATTTATTTATTGTATTTATTTAAATATTGTATATTTAAATATTATACCTTGCAAATTCAGTTTGGTTGTAATAATTTAGGGTTTAATTTCTTGCAAAATAATCCCCTATTCAAATTTGTACCCCCCTCCCTATATCATGTTGTAATAGCTTAGAGTTTAAATTCTCGCACTTTTACGCTTTCAATTATGCCATGATTAGAGAATTATGGTTTGTATGCAAAATCAAAATCAACAAATAGTTTGACCTAATCAAAGACAAAAATGCATGAAAAACAAGCACAATGCACACTTGCACCCCTAGGGTTTCAATCCACTTGTTGCCTTCAAAAATGGGCCATGGTATGCATGTCAAGTATTTTGGCAAAACAAAAATAAAACAAAGATCCTAGTCCCTCGATGACGCTATCTTGGTTGCCTAAACAAAATGATCTAGTCCCTCAAGAAAATTGCCAAAAATACTTGACACTATTGCTATCATGGTCTATACGGTGACCCGCGCATGTCCCGTTTAACATCCTAACACAAGGTTGTTCACCAAATACAATGGTGAAACAACACTGTTAAAAGGGTTAAAAACATAAGAAAGATCTTTGAGTAAAATAGGGTAGATAACTCTTAGTTACTTGATCAAAGCTTGTAAAAACATCCTTGCTATTTTTAAAACACACTTCACAACACAATTTCAAAACCCTACTTTCAAACATTGAAAAATTTTCAAAAGACAAATACACCTTTGTATACATTCAAACAAGAGTCATTACAAAGGTTGCCACAACGATGGCCTCTTTTCAAAACATCTTTCAAAATCACACACAAAGCACCATTTCAAACAATTGAAATGCACCATTTCAAACAATTGAAAAGCAAAGCAAGTGATCTAAGCAAGTAAATAAGAGCCCATGGATAACCATGGATAGAAAGGGTGCTAATACCTTCCCTTTCTATAATCTACTCCCCGAACCCAAGAAAACATCTCAAAGGTCTTTCCTGTGCTTTTTGACCTTTCCTTAGGATAAAATAAAAAGTCGGTGGCGACTCTTGCTAAACCGAAACATTTGCAAACACAAACGCAAAATCCCAAGTCAGTTCTCCCACCGTATCACAGTCGCCAGTTCTGTAATGCGGTGGGAGAACTGACTTGTTTGTTTTGCGCTTGATCGCAATTGTGTGGATAGCAAGAGTCATCACCGACTTTTCTTTTATCCAAAAGGAAAGACTGAAAAGAACAAGAAAGACCTTTAGAGATGTTTTCTTGAGTTCGGGGGATAGATTATGAAAAGGGAAGGTATTAGCACCCTTTTCATCCGTAGTTATCTACGGGCTCTCAGTTGCTTGCTAGATCACTTGCTTTTATTTGAATATGCTTGTGGTGTGGATTTTGAAAGTATTTTGAAAATGTCTTTGTAATGGTTCTCGTTTCTATAAGAACGCTTACAATGTTTTGTTTCGAAAATAGTTCAAAGAGGTGTTTTTGGAATGTGTTTTTGAAAGTGATTTTGAAAATGTGTCTTCTTTGTAATGGCTCTCGTTTTCTATAAGAACGCGTACAACGTGTTTGTCTTTTGAAAATGTTTCAAGATGAAAGTGTTGGTGTAAAAATGATTTTTTATTATGAGCAAGCGAGCAACTAGGAGTGAATCTACCTACTCAAAAGGTCTTAGATGTTTTTTTCCTCCTCCTTTAGATGTGGCTATCTTACCATTGATTTGGTAAGAAGCCCCATCATTGGATGTGAAGGGACGGGCATGGGACGTTTGTACAATCATAGAAGGCAACTTGTGAGACGCCTTAGCAATTTTTCGTAAGGGACTAGATCGTTTTACCGAAGGCAACATCGAGGGACATCGAGGGACTACGATCTTTTTTATCGAAGGGCCTTTGCTAAAGCGTCCCATATTCGAGGGACATGACTTTGTTTCCGAGGCAACAAGCGAGGTTTCCCTAGAGGTGCGCGTGTGAAAGTGTGTTTGATTTGCATGCATTTAGTCTTTGATTAGGGGTTATCTATTTGTTGTTTTTATCTTGTCATACATACCCGATCTTACTAGCAATTATATGAAAACCGGTAAACTTGCGGAAATTAAAATCCTACGTTTATTATATCATTAGGGGGATGGGGATACAGTTTGCAAATGGGGATGAAGTAGGTGTCTAATTATTACAACCATATCGAATAAGTGGACAGTAATAGAGTATATATGTATATAATACAGAAACAGTGTAAAAAGAAATAAAAACAACACTTTAAACTATTATGTGTCGACACATGCTGTTATGCATCGACACATAACTTTCCTTGCCCCTGCCAAACCAAATCAACTCAGTATGAGTCGACACATAATGGGACGTGTCGACTCATTTCCTGCTTGTGTCGACACATACGCGTTTTGTGTCGACTCATGCACATTCCATCTTTCTGTTTTGGGACCTGGATAGCAGTATGAGTCGATGTATATGGTCATGTGTCGACTCATACCCTATTTTTACACTTAGAATGAGTCGACCCATATGGGTATGTATCGACCCATGTTACAGTTTTTTGTCTCTATCACCATTCTTTTGCATGTGTCAGTCAGCTTTCAACATATAAATGATAAAAATGAACAGTAAGGAAATGATTAACTTCAATAGTAATGATTACTTCATCTTATCCTCAGAAATAAACCAACAATAATGTATGGAAAATGCAAGGTTGAGATGACTTACCTTGCAACTGCACTTTCGATTTTGAGTCTGAAACCCTTCAAGATGTTGTGTGGACTTTAATGGAACTCTAGGAAGCTGCTAGACTTTCCTTTGTGTTGAAGGTTACAGGATCAACTCCCAATAGTCAAGTTTATGTAATACTGTCTTTTGTTTAGAAGGTGAGAATAAGAGCACTACATATACTGTTCTTGAGCTTGAGCAGTATCTATGTGATATGAAGTGTTTTTGAGGATTTATGGGAGGGTTAGCAAGGTTTTATAATAGTGGGTTGTGGATCTTTTCTGTTTTGATGAGTCAAAACAGAGTTGAAGATGAATAGAGCTTTTATGGATGAACTGGGTTTTATGAATGAGCTGGTTTTAACAAAAAGTTTGTTTTTTCTTTTCTCCTTTTCCTAGAAAAAAATCCCCCCCCCCCTGTCTTATGAATCAGTCCCTTTTGTAGCTCCTTGACTGAGGTTTAGGAGGGAAACAAAATAAGTTGTTTTGAACTATTTTTGCCTACTGCTTTGATGTTTTTTTCACACAATTTTCTTTTGCCATTTTGTTGTTGTTATGATGCAGGTTGGAGCAGGCTGCATAGAGCAATTTTGGACTGGTTTTTTAGACTGTATAGGATAGCATATACAGGTTTTGTGACAGGTTTGCGGTACAGCATAGCACAAGATTTTATAGGACAGCAAATGAACATGTTTTTGGAATGTTGTGGCAATTCATAGAAGTAGCATATCATTTTTTGTTTAGCTATAATTTGGACAACATAGTTTGCAGTATGAAACAAGTTTGGTTTGTGGAGCAATTTATGCACATTGTGTCAAAGACAAAGCATTGTGGCAAGGTTTTGAGTCAAAGGGAAAAGTTCAAGCAATACAAAGTTTAGGATTTGTAAACTTGCAAAAAATGTCACTTTGTGATAACTTGAATTATTTATAACATCTTGAACTATTTTAATTGTAGTGACAAAATGTCATGAAGCAATGAACTTAACTTAGAAAAATTTCCAAGTCTTGCAAAAGTTGGATTTTTGACTTTCTTGATTTTTGATGATCAAATTTCATATTTTGGATGTCTTGATGAAATATGTTTTTTAGGATTCAACTTTGGTCAAAAAGTTAAAGTTTAACTTTTTTAGTGTACAATTGACTTTTTCCCACCAGTTGACTGAATTTTGTCTATCAATCCACTGATCTCAGGAGATGAATTGAAATGTGCAATTAGGTCAAAATGACGCGCTCAGATCCTTAAGATCATGCTTTCAACCAATAAGTCAGGTATTAGGTAAAAAATCAAAGTTCGATCATTCTCAGTCACAACCCTAATTTTGTCCAGTTTGTCCATGTGAATTTCTTTCTTGGGAAATTGTAGTCCAAGACTTAAAACTTGATAGAAGCAAGCCTGAGAGTCTAGGAGGATCATTTGAGAAATGAGAGGGCAAATTTTGGGGTACAACACCATCATTCAAGATTTCTACAACATCTTGAAATATGAAAATAACCTTCATTTGTGCCACCCATCATTGATAGTTTTCACCTTTGAAAACCGGTAGATTCGCTGGAAACTGTATTGATGTTGTTGATCCGTTTGCCATTAGATTCTCTTTGGATCGCAAATAAGCTATGATACCAATTTGTTGGAACCAAGGATTCAAGAAAGATGATATTGTGAAAAGAAGAAAAAGGAGAGAGAGAGAGAGAGAGAGAGAGAGAGAGAGAGAGAGAGAGAGAGAGAGATAGAGATGAGTTAGTTATGTATAACTAACTATCTAAAACTGAAATGTATTATTTGCTGCTACTGCGCTTGTTATTACAAACACAATGACCCTTTATATAGGCAAAATAGCTCAGACCCAAATACATGCTAAAAGCCCAAATAACTACATAACAAGAATTAACCAACTAACATATTTAAAAACAAATTATCCAATGAACGAAAACTACCGTATGTCAGAAGTCTTTAAGCAAAATTACCAGATATACATTGATACAAGGGTGCATATTCTCCAACTTTCAAAAAAGTTAATTGGAATGGTAAAAATTGCATGATAAATTATTTGATATGTGAAAAAGTTAAAATTGGAATATTTTAAAAATTGTAGGGATGAAGGGATAATTGTAGGGGTATGGGATGATATTTTCTCTTGTAAAGTGAAGATTGTCTTCATTTATAAACATATGTTAAATAGATGTGGACTCTTAACACTTTTTTTACTGTTTGGTGCATGAATATAAATGATGAATGGTTCAATAGAAAAACTTAATAGCAGATTGTTCAATAGATTTTAAACTAGACTCTAAAATTATCTTAAAATATAGATTAGATCTAACTCATTTCAACAAAATTGATATGATGATGATTGTCTCTATTTATATAAGGGTGTTAATACTTGAGATAAATAATTAACATAAACATATAGAAGGTGGATTAAGAAACTCCAAGCCAAGCCATGACTCACATTCCACTTGAAGCCTTCAAGCTCCATTCCTCCATGACAAATCTAGATCATTAAGAGTTGATATTTTTCAATCCACCCCCCAAAAAAGGGAGGGGTTTAGGAAAGTAAATTTCTGGTTGTGTATTTTAA
>OX451736.1:1672673211-1672925711 GCA_948472305.1 Vicia faba | reverse complement strand
TAAACTATAGTGAAATCTCTTCCATGTTGGCAAGGGAACTGGAGTACTCTCGGACTGTGATGGGAACCAGAATATATCCGGGGTTATTTATTTTTCTGCATCTACCGCTTTCATATTCATACACAAACCAGAAAAATAAGAACATCATCGCATACAAGAATAAAAATCTGCAATCCACTTTATTTAGCTCCATCTTAGACGCACTCAAAAACCAACATTTGGTATCAGAGCAGGTTATAGGTAACATGTTTCTAAAGGTCTAGAATGGCTTCTGCAAATCAAAATCCAGTTTTTAGAGACGGTGGTAGTAACAATAAACCTCCATTGTTTTGTAGTGAATACTTTGATTTTTGGAAAATTCGCATGAAGGCTCATTTAGAAGCACAAGGAGTAGAAATATGGGATGCTGTCCAAAATGGTCCATTTACTCGGACATGTGTTGTCAATGGTGTTGGAACATCAAAGCCTAAAACATCATCGGATGATGATGATAAGAAAAAGGCCTTTTATGATAAGAAAGCAATCAATCTTTTTTAATGTGCACTTTGCATGGATGAATTCTTTCGTGTTTCGGCATGCACAACGACAAGGCAAATTTGGGATACATTGGTTTAAACTCATGAAGTAACCGTTGAAGTTAAGAGGTCAAGATTGAATACTTTAAGCCAAGAGTATGAACTTTTCAGAATGCAGTCCCGAGAGATAATTCTCGACTTGCAAAAGAGACTCGTTCATCTAATGAACCATTTGATGGCACTCTGTTGTACCCCAAAATTTGCCCTCCCGTTTTTCAAGAAATCACAACTTCAGGGTTTTCCCTGACTTTTCAAGATTGACTCAAGAATCGGTCAAATAGGCTTTTCTTTATCAGTAAATCCAGAATTAGGGTTTCCACTGATTTTGTTGAGATTGGCTCAGGAATTAATCAAGCAGATGTTTCTTTGACAGTAATCCAGAATTAGGGTTTCCACTGATTTTGTTGAGATTGGCTCAGGAATTGATCAAGCAGACGTTTCTTTAACAGTAATCCAGGATTAGGGTTTGCGATCAACATTTCTCAGAAGAAATTGAATCCACAGTAATTCAGTTGACTGTTATATCATTTTTACGATTGTTCGAGATTACTGGTTATTTCTCAAAACCTAAATATCTGGGATAGGAACTGAGGCTTTTGATTGAAACTTTGAGGCATTGGTTTGATCAGTAGAGTGAGAAGTGTGTGGAATGCTTGTTTGTTTAACTGTACAAAGCATATGATTAATTGGAACGCCAAGTATATTGTGATTAATGCGAGATTGCGAGACTGCAAAGTTTGTTGATTATTCATTTCATCTGGATTAAAGTCATTGGGATACATTTCCAGTTATTTTAATTTAAGAGACTTAAATGATTAAATAGACAGTACAAGGAAAGATTGGAATATTTGACAGTAGAAAATTCTTATTTGACAAAGACTTTTTATTTATTTATTTCAAATATTGTTACAAATTTTATTCAAATATTGTAAATTTATAATTTACAGTGTTTACAATAATATTTATTACAATAAATGAAAAGAAAATAAATCTAAAGCCTAAATCTCTTGAAATCTTTGATCTTTACTGCGTCCTCCATTATTCAACTGGTACTTACCTGCAAAGGACAGAAGAAAAAGGAAATCAGTGCAATTAACTTAAGAGCATTTTTAAGAAGATAAATAAAAAAGTCATCATTAAAGCTTGTTGGCTGGAATCAGATTGTTATTGGGTTCATCATGTTTTACTTGTTCTCTTTGCAAATCACAAGAACATTTCTCTTCTTGGTTCACAAAGAGGAAAGTAAAAATAATTTGCAAGCATACAATTAATTCAAAATGCAAAGATATAAGGCAGCAAGATAAAGTAAACTGAATTCCCAAACTGCATTAGTCAACTAAGTCAGCATGAGCAAGCATGGCAAGCTAACTACAAATGCAAACTAATGTCAAACTAAGTTACCAAGCTGTCAAAGCAGAAAAGCTGTCCAAGAAAGTACATAAGCTGTAAAAGAAAGTACAATACAGAAAATATGGAAAGAAAGTACAACAATGCAGCAAGATAAACCAAGTTACAAGCAAGAAGGCTTGTCAATTTTCATCATCATGTTCTGCCCAACAAGCTTTTCAGAATAATATAATAAGCAATTTAAAAATGATTTTATGGAGAGAGAAAGAGAGAACCAGAAAAAGGTTTGCAATTTTGGCAGGCTGTAAAAGATATAAGAGAACAAGACTGTAAACAGTCCAAAAAAGAGATAGAGCCACAAACTGCAACTCAATTCAAACTTGCCTAAAACACTGCAAGTTACCAAGCCTGCATAACTGCAACTTAAAAAAAACCTGCCTAAACTCATCAAACTGCAGTCACAAGAACTGCAAGTTATCAAACCTGCAAAACTGCCTCAAACTGAACCTGCACCCAAGAAGCAAGCCCAAAACCTGTAGCCTGCCTTACAAACACTAAAAACTGCCTCCAACTGAAGCCTGTTTCCAACCACACAAGATACTAGAAGCAAGCAGGCTAACAACAAGCCTGCCTTCCCAAAAGCTCAAACAACAAACCTGTAAAACTAAAACACTCATTTACAAACCTGTAAAACTGCATAGCCTACCAAAAATCCAAACAAGTTCAAAGTTTACAAATCACACAAGCCTGCCTTCAACAGGCCAAAACTCAAAACCATTCAAACCTATCCAAACTGCCTAGCCTGTAAGCCTGCAAACTCACAAACTTACAGCCTGCAACTCAAACAAATCCAAACAAGTCAACTAACAACCTTATCTCCAACATGAGAAAGGAAGAACTTGTAGAACAAGCAAAACAACAATACTGACTTTCAGGTTCACCATCACAAAACATCAGCAAATTCAAATCCAAGCTAACAACAAGCAATATTTCAGAATACATATGTTCATCATCAAATAAACAGGGTATTCAAAGAAGAAGAGAGATTCAAAAGCGATAAACAAATCAGAAACAAATATTCAAGTCTCAGAAAACATTCATCATCAACCTAATCATCAGAATATATTCAGCCTCAACTCGAATCAGAACGACAAGCAAATTTCAGTTTCACCATCATCAAATAGCCAACACCCAAAGAAGAAGAAGAAGGGAAGAGAAACAAAGGAGCAAAAATCTCAGAACATACATTCATCATCAACAGAAATCAAGCTCAGTTCACAACAAATAAGTTTCAGAATACATATGTTCATCATCAACAATCAGTAGCCAACAAAGACAAACAAAGAACAAACAAGTTCATCATTGTCAAGCGTTCAGAAGCAAGGGTTCTCAGAGCAAAATCATCATCAAACCTTCAAAGATAAGTTAAAAGATACAAAATACCAGATACGCATCATCCTCGTCCTCCTCCTCCGGCCACCTAGAGCGCCGCCGTTCCAAGCCCTCTTTCCTTCCATCCATTCTCCAGAAACGAAGCACCAAGGTATTTTCCCCCCTCAATTTTCCTACGTCTCATGCATGAAACATCAAAGATTAAACATTGCAAAACAATAAAACATACAAGAATCACAAACCTAAACTGTAAAAAAAAACGCATTTAGAACAAGAAGAAATAGTACCCTTTCGAACCATCGCTTTGCGCCGTCGTGGAGAGAAGAGGATGGAGGCAACGCTCTGGTAGCTTGGAGGCGGGAGAACGAATCCAAAGTTTCATTTGAGAGAGAGACAAAGAGAACGAAGAAGACGAGAGGAGCGGCGCCGCTGTACAAAACTGAAAACCCTAATTCCTAACCAAATGAAACAACCCTAAAATTTGTTCAACCTTCCACATGGGCCTTCGCCCAAACAAAACCCTTAAGCCCAAGTTTTTCTAGTCAGTGCACCCTCCCTTCCAATCTAATTCTTGTTTGGGCCATAATCTAAAGCCCACATCTTTCTTTCAAGACATTTGTTTTTTTACTTTTTTTTAAGTGAATACAAATACTAATTTTGGCTTTATTTTTTAGTTAAAATATTTATTAATTTTGTTTATAATAAAACACCAAAAAAGAACAGTCAGTTTAATTTAATAATCTTTGGTTTTCCTTAGAATTAGTTATTGGTTAATAAAAAATGTGTAAATAATAGAATTTTTTAACTTAAATAATTTTTCTTTTCTTTAAAACTCTTTGTTTATATAATTAACAAAAATACAAAAAATAATAATAAATACTTAATCTTTTTTAGGTTACAATTTTTATTTGATCATTTGTAAATAAATACACGCATCTCATATTTCTTTGATTTTCATTACCTTACACTGTGTTAGAATTTTACATTGAAAATGCGACAGTTCAATTTGGTTGTAATATATACTTGGACATTATTGTTCTGATAAGACTCATCCCCATTTGTAAACATTTGTACCCCCATCCCCGGATGCTTATTTGTAATAACTTAGACTTTAAATTCCCGCAATTTATCGCTTTCAATATATTGTATAGTAATTAGGGTTTGTATGCAAAGATTCAAAATCAATCGCTAGATAACCTAATACAATATAAATGCATGAAAATCAATACACAATTCACACTTGCACCTCTAGGGTAACCTCGCTTGTTGCCTCAGAAAATGCAATCATGTCCCTCGAGTATGAGACACTCTAGCAAATGCCCCTTCGATAAACAAAGATCGTAGTCCCTCGATGACCCTCGATGTTGCCTTCGATAAAACGATCTCGTCCCTTACAAAATTGCTAGAGTGTCTCACAAGTTGCTTTCAATGATTGTATACGATGACCCGCGCCTGTCCCGTTTAACATCCTAACGCAAGGTTCTTCACCAAATACAATGGTGAAATAACACTGTTAAAAGGGTTAAAAACATAAGAAAAATCTTTGAGTAAAATAGGGTAGACAACTCTTAGTTACTTGATCAAAAAATTGCAAAACATCCTTGCCATTTTCAAACACACTTCACAACCCAACTTCAAAACAATTTCAAAACAACTTTCAAAACATTGAAATATCTTTTCAAAAAGACACACACTTTTGTATATATTCAAAACAAGAATCATTACAAAGGTTGCCTAGACAAGGCATCTTTTTTAAAACATTTTCAAAACCACACACACAAAGCACCATTTCAAACAATTGAAAAGCAAAGGCAAGTGATCTAAAAACAAGTAACTAAGAGCCCATGGATAACCATGGATGAAAAGGGTGCTAGCACCTCCCTTTTTCATACTACCCCCCGAACCCAAGAAAACATCTCAAAGGTCTTTCCTGTGCTTTTTGACCTTTCCTTTGGATAAAATAAAAATTCGGTGGCGACTCTTGCTAAACCGAACAAGTGGGAATACAAACGCAAAATCTCAAGTCAGTTCTCCCACCGTATCACACACTCGGTAAGACTTTTACTAATGATGAATTAAATCTTAAAGTGCTTAGATCATTGTCCAAGGAATGGAAACCAAACGTGACGATTATATCAGAAAAGAAAAGACTATCAAAAATGACATCCACAGAATTGTTCGACAAACTTCAAAAATATGAAATCGAAATTGGAAAGCTAGAACAACATTAGATTCAAGATGAGGATTCCAAAGGAGTTGCATTGAAAGTTAATTCAAGGGAAGAACTTGACGAAGATGATTCAGAGGAATTCATGCATCTTGTAAAAAGGCTCGATAGGTTTTTCGCCAATAATGATAAATCTTTCAACTTTTCAAAAAGTGAGAAACTTTTTAGAAAGAAAGAAGGTCCTTCGTCACTACACAAAGTCAGATGCTATGAATGTGGAAAAGGGTGACACATAAAGATGGAGTGCCTAAATATATCCAAGAAAAATGCTTACAAGGGAAGAAAATTCTCAAAATCCAAAAAGTATTACATTGAAGAAAGTAATACAAGTTCTTCATCCAATTCGGAAAGATAAAAATATGAAAATGTTGCGTTTATGGCATTACAACATTCCGATGGTGAGAAGGAAGAAAAGGTTACTAATTTTTATCCTAAGAAAAGAGCTGCTAAAAAGAAAACTTATGTTACAAACAACTTTCTTCCTACTTGTTTATATTGTGGTATTATTGGTCACACATATAATACTTTTCATGCAAGAAATTTTAATGTTACCAGTGAGAATTATGTGTGGGTCAAGAAATGAACTAACCATGAAGGACCCAAATCACTTTGGGTACCTAGCAAAACTTAATTTGTTTTGTAGGTTTGCTTGAAGACCACTTCAAAATATTTGATATCTTAATAAATGGTTGATCCGAGCATATGATGAGAGGTATAAGCAAATTTTCAAATCTAATAGGCCAAGGGATGTGTCACATATGAGGACAACATCAAATGAAATATTCTTGGCAAGGAAAAGATAAGCACTAACTTTCATATCCAATGAAGAAGTACTTCATAATTAAGGATTAAGACAAAATCTTCTAAAGGATAAGTCAACTAATATCATGCTATTCTTATATTTTGATTATGATATTATTTTGTTTCCTTTTCCCTTCCTTTTTGCTAATTACAAAGGGGGAGAAGATATATGTGTATGCTTTGTCTCTATTTCTTGTATAATTTTTTCCAACATATTCAATTGATCAAAGAGAAGTATTGATCAAGGGGGAGTTATCATTAATATGGGAGTGTTGTACCCCAAAATTTTCCCTCTCATTTATCAAGTAATTTCTCACAAGATCTCCTTTGGTTCAAGACTGCACAAGGGTTGATCAGCTCAAGACACCTCCTTAAGCATTGATGACTAAAATTAGCGTTTGAGATTGCACAAAGATAATTGAACTTTTAATGCCTCAAATTACTTTCATGGATCATTATAGACCCTCAAGATTTCTCATGTCAAGTTTCAAGTCTTGGATCACATTTTTGCTCAGTCAATTGATTAGTTGACCTAAAAATCAACTAAATTGGGGGAAAAGTCAACTATGGTCAATTTACAGTCAAAATCCATAATTTTTTATCCATATCAATATTGTGGACTCATATATATCATTTGATCAAATTTGGACCACAATTCCTCAAGAAATTTGATCAGATCATCAAAAGGGCAAAATGGTCAAAATTAGGGTTTTGACTAAGAAAGGGTAATTTCTGATTTTTGACCTAGAAAATGGTTAATTGGTTTGAGACATGATCTCAAGGTTTCAAATGAATCATTTTGACCTAATGGTATGACCCAAAACTTCCCTCAAGATCAATTGATTGATAGTTGATTTTCAGTCAACTGATCAAAAGTCAAAGTTTCCAAACTTAGAAATTTTTCTGTGTTGAAAACTTCATATTTTTTCACAACTTTGGGAAAAATTTTCACCATGATGCAAGATGATTCAAAGGAAACTTTTAACATGAAAGTTTTAGATCTCAATGAGATATAAAACATTTCTTTACACAACTTCTCCTAGAAATGCATGGATTTCAAGTTATGATTTTGTGAATACATGTTCATGAAACTAAACACTTAGTGAAAATTTTGTCCTAGTTTAGGCAGGATTTTGACCTAACTTCATGGCAATTTTTCACATAGTTCCAAGGGGAATTTTCAAAATTTATTCAAAGAGGGGTTGTAGAGCACATTACAAGCTTTCTAAAATGTCTAAGAACTCCTTGAGATCATGTTTGAGCAAGGAGACTCGAAGGCATGAAGTTGGCATTTCATTCTTGAATTATAGGTCAATTCCATGATGAACAAGAATGTAAATCCATGCTAGGCTGCACAATATTTGCTTGCAGGCCTAAAAATTGTTTGGCACTCCATAATTAAATGTTTGCACAGCTGTTAGAGGCTTCAACTTAAGCATTTAATGCATTGCCCATGCTTATTTCCATTTTAGGAAGAAAGTGCACATTGCCATTTTGGAAAAGTAGCTTTATGCACAAAATCAGTTCTTGAGCTTCGCAGTTGTTTTCTTCTGATCACACACAAGCTATAACCTAAAATAAACTTATCTCAAGCCTCTAACAAGTCAGCCCATGCTTGTACTATACCTTAAAACCATATTCCCACTTTTCTTCAAAATCAAGTAACATAGCAATCAGTCTATATCTTGTACTTCTGACCCTCTAAAACACTCAAACCTTCTCCTTACTCATGCACAAGTTGTTTGCATCAAAAGATACACATACACAAGCCCTCAAACTCCCTAGAAATCAGAACTGTATCACAAATCACCATTGTTGCATATTCTGACCAAAAACTTGAAACTCACACCTCCCTCATGCGTTTCCAAGCCTTTTGGTTCCTAAAGCTTCTAAACATCAAATACAACTAATCTCTGACCCTGTTTCATAACTGTAACACCTCCATCATCAAGTTCCATTTTCAAAAATAGAACTTTGCAAGTGGACTTCTCTAGAACTCCTCAACTACTTTCAGCTCAAGCCAAGCATCACATTAGCTTCCTGGGAACTTGAGGAAGCTAACTTAATCACTAGAACTCATTGAAAGCTGCTCAAACTTAAAACACGATACCCTCTTTCAAGGTGAGTTTTTTTGACTTTTGAACTATTCATATAAGCATTGTTAGACTTGTATTTGTGAAGATATAATATAGATATCATTGCTCTGAAACTATACATGTCCATAGATTTCATTTATGTTGCTTGAGCATGAAGAATTTTGAGTTTAAACTTGCTGAAACATTTAGGTCAGAATTTGGTACTTTCATAAATTCATCTTTATCTTTGAATGTTAGCTTAAATTAGTTACATGGTTGGATTCGTGGTAAAAAAAAATACACAAGTTTCATGTTTACATTTTTGAAAATGGTTGAAGAATGAGCAAGTTACAGATCCTTTGGCTGGAGGTTGAAGATGAAGTACAGTCAGAGCAAGTTTTGTGTTATCTATTTATTATTGTGCCAATATTAATTGATGTATCATCACCCCAGTGGTTAAAGCGCACGCCTTTCACCAAACGGACCTGGGTTCGAGCCCCAGCGTCCGCTTTGCTCCTTTTTTATCCTATTTTTTCTGTTTCTTTTTTGTTTGAACAGGTTTGGGGCCTCCAACATGGGCCTGGTTACTTTTTCTTCTTCTCTTTCTGACCTCTGTCTCATTTCAGCACCCCCCGGCCTAAATTCATTTTTATTTTCTTTTTCTTATTATATCTTATTTCTTTTCCTTTATTATTATTATTATTATTATTATTATTATTATTATTATTATTATTATTATTATTATTATTATTAGTATTATTATTAATATTAATATTATTTTTATTGTTATTAATAAAAACCCAAAAAAATATTTTATTTATTATTTTACACTTATTTATTTTATTTTGTTTTATAAAATCAAAAGAACAAAAACATTTCTTAAAAAATTAATTTCTTTCTTAATAATTAATATTTAGGTTTAATTATTATATTATATTATTTTCTTGTAAATTAAAATCAATTTAGAACTTAGGACTTTTATTTAATTAATTTTACTTACTAATTTAATTAAATTCACAAAAATCCTAACAAACTTGTTTTCTTTAATAAATTAATTTCTTTTATTAACTTAATTTTAATTTTCTTATTCTAGTCAATTATCTTATTTTAATTTAATTAAGTCAAAAAATTTAATACAAAAAAATTCATTCCTTATCTACTCATACTTGTACATTATATTCATTTCATTTCATGTACATTTATTCAAATTCAATATGGTTGTAATAGATAAATAAGGTTTTAATTTCTTGCAATACCCCATTTGTAATTTGTACACCTCTTCCCTAATGATGTAATAGCTTAGTATTTTTATTTTCTGCAATTTAATGCTTTATATACAAATGCTAGTAATTAGGGTTTGTATGGAAAGATAAAATCAATGCTTAGAAAACCTTAATTCAAGACAAAATAATGCATGTAAACCAATACACTTGCACACTTACACCCTTAGGATAAACCCACTTTGTTGCCTTACAAAAATGGCCATATTATGCATGTGGGGTATCTTAGCAAAAACAAATAAAATACAAGATCATAGTCCCTCGATGACGCTATCAAAATTGCCTTTCAAAAATGATCTTAGTCCCTTAAAGAAAATGCTAAGATATCTTACAATGTTGCTAATCATGGCTATACGATGACCCTTGCCCGTCCCTTTTACATCCAAAGATAGGGTTTCTTACCAAGTCAATGGTAAGATAACAATGTCAAAGAAAAGAGGAAATAAACATGAAATACTTTTTGATTAGGTAGAATGTTCCTAAGTTGCTTGCTCACTTTCAAACTAAAACATCCTTGCTATTTTCAAAACAAACACCAACACTTTCAAAAAACATATTTCAAACTTGAAACATTTTTCAAAAGATTAACACTTTGTATACATTCTTATAAACGAGAATCATTACAAAGTTTGCCTAGACGATGACGCCTTTTCAAAATACTTTCAAAAACCACACAAAGCATATTTTCAAACAAATGCAAGTGGTCTAGCAAGCAACTAAGAGCCTATAGATAACTACAAATAAAAAGGGTGCTAATACCTCCCCTTTTCATAATCTACCCCCCCCCCCCCCCCCCCCCGAACTCAAGAAAACATCACAAAGGTCTTTCCTGTCCTTTTCAACCTTTCCTTTTGGATAAAAGAAAAGTCGGTGGTGACTCTTGCTAACTGCAATATTTGTGATCAAACGCAAAACAACCAAGCCCGTTCTCCCACCGCATTACAGGGAGCATATTGCATTTTCAAGTGATCCAAAGCGTTTCACATAACAAGTGTTTGTCATCATAAAAAGGGGGGGGGGGGTGTAGAGTCATGTTTCAACAAATTTATGTTTTGATGATTACAAACATCATGATCAAGGCAAAAGGAATTATCAAAAAGAAGAAGAAAAAGTATCTACTCAAAATGGACTTTTGGCTTGCATGATAAGTTACTCCTAAAGAAGACTTTGGTATTTAATCTTCAATATGATACAAGACTCCAATTCAATATAGTATGTTACTATAGTGCTCAAAATATGTCTAACATTATACATACATGTTTCATGGCTTTTAATATTACTAGCATTGCATTTCCAAGTGTTGTACCCCAAAATTTTCCCTCCCATTTTATCAACATTTTATCAATATTTTCTCATCACAAGACTCTTGGAACTCAAGATCAAGTTAGGGTTTGCTCTGCTCAAGACCCCTCCTTGCACTGTTGACCCAAATTAGGGTTTGAGTTTGCACAAGGATGTTTGACCTAAAAATGCCCAAAGTAACTTTCATGCTTCATGGTGGACTCACAAGTTTATCCATACCAAGTTTCAAGCCTTGATTCCAATCTTTGCCCAGTCAATTGGACAGTTGACCTAAAAATCAACTGTATTGGGGGAAAAGTCAATTGTGGCCAATTGACAGTCAAACCTCATGATTTTTTACCCACATCAACATAATGAACTCATATGAACCATTTGGTCAAGTTTGGATCACAATTCCACAAGAAATTTGATCAGATCACCAAAAGGGCAAAATGGTCATTTTTAGGGTTTTGGCTGCACTAAGGCAATTTTTGACTGTTTAACCTAACCAATGGCAAACCAAGCTCACATATGGACTCAAGGACTCAATGGCATTGTCTTGACACATTCAACAAGTTCAAAGAATCTCAAATGCACAGGATTGACAGATGAATTTTTCAGTCAACTGATCAAAATTTAACTGTATACTGAAAAGTCAAACTTTGACTTTTTGGTCAAAATCAAGTGCCAAGATTCATTTTTCATCAAGACATGTCAAATTATGAAACTTGTTCAACAAGAAACCCAAAATTGCAAATTAGGGTTTAAAATGAAGAAATTTCATAACTTAGAAATTTTCTAAGTTATGAAATTTCCTTATTTTTTCCTAACTTTGTCCCATTTTTTCACCAAGATGAAAATGGATTCAAACAAAACTCAAAACATGAAAGTTGTATTCCATTGAAAAATCTACAACTTTGATTCACAAAGTTTTCTCAAAATAAGCTTGTAGCTCAAGTTATGATTTTTGGAATAAGGGTGCAAAACATTTTTGACTTAGAGAAATTTTGACCTATTCTAGGCAGGATTTTTGTCCAACTTCATGGACATTTTTCACATTCTTCAACTTGGAGTTTCAATTTGCATTACAAAGATGGATTGTAGTACACATTACAAGCTTTCCAAATTGTCCAATAACTTCTCAAACACCCTTGTGGTTAGGGAGAATCAAATTTGCAAAGATGGGCAAAAGTCACTTTGTTCATAGCCAAATACATGTTCATAACATTGGCATTTTCAACTCAGCATGATTTATGCTAGCTTACAGGCCATTAATCCTCTTCACACTCAATAATTAAATGCCAAACCATTGTGTTCAAGCATTGTTTTATGCATTAAGTCATTACATAAAGAATTAACCTTTAAATGGAAAAAGCATATTTGCCATTTTGATAAAGAGGTGCTTTATGTCAAATTCACAATCCAAGAGGTACAAGCAAAATCTCTGAGGCAAGAGTTGGTAGGCAAATCCCACTGATCAAGAACAAAGTATGCAGCATGTTTGAGGACTTGGTACAGGCCTATATCACAAGTTGACATCTCCTTGCTTACAAAAAACAGAAAACTTGCAAACTCACTCCAATCTCCCATTCCTGAAAACACCAACTGAAGCAAACTTTGTAAACTCTTTTCATACACCCAAGCTGACCTAAAACACGAGTCCTTGATCCTCAATATCTCCTCATTCATAAAAACACCATTTTTCTGCAAGAAACAGGGCATTCCTGCAGTTTGACTTGGCCAACATCATTCACTCGTGCGTTTTTGCCCAAACAAGTTCCAATACACTCCCTACCATCCATTGAAGCTATCCCAAGCCTTAGATACAAGCTGTAACATCCATAGCCTAGTTTGCCATTTTCACTTTTCAGTTTTGCAGGTTGACTTCCATAGCTTGATTCAGAGAGATTCGAAGCAAGCTAAGCATATGGGAAGCATCTTGGACTTCAGGCAAGTTGTACCAAAGTTCAAACTCCATTGAAGATACCTCCATTGCTGTACACGACTCAAGCTGAACAGGTAAAAATATGAACTTCTATCTCTCTATCCAGGCATAGTTAGGCTTAAGTTTGTGAAGAAAGCATGTTCTACTCATAGCCCTGAAGCCATCCAAGTAGTTACTTTTCATTTATATTGTGTGTGCTGTGAGAATTTTGGACCTGAACATGGAAGAAAACTTAGGTCAGAAATTGGGGATGGAGAAATTCTCCCTCGTTTTTGAGAGTTAGGTTAAGATTTTTATATGTATGAATTCGTCTCTTGATGCTCCATAATGTTTGTGTTATGAGTTTTTGTTAAAAGTTAAGGAATCAAGAGATAGCAGATGTAGAAGGAAGCGCGCGTTTTCTTGTTCAAACATGTGCTGGAGGTTGAAGACAGAGTTGACTTGGGCTGGGCCTGAGTCAACCTACTTTTTGCGCCCCCTTTTTTCAATTTGCACCCCCTGGCCCATTGTGTGATATTTTATTTATTTTTGATTTTTTCTTTTTAGATTCTGACTTATTATTTTTGCCTAAATATAAAAAATATAAAAAATATTTTTCCACCCATTTTTGCATTTTATTTGGAATTTATTTGTTTTATTTGAACTTATACATGTAAAATAAATATAAATACCTTTTTATTTAAAACATTAAAAATGACACAAAAATATATTTTCAGCCCTTGTTTTTATTTGCCTTTTGAAAACATTTTCTAAAAAAATATATTTGTTTTGTAAATAGTTAATATTTTATTTTTATATATACTTAGCATATTAAATATATATAATATAAATACTAGTACATTTATTAGAATATTTAGGATAAAATATGAAAATAATACATTTTTATTTTTATTAATATTTGACATCAAAAATACTTTTTACAATATACTTATTTTTTATTCTTTTGTATAAATTAATATGTAATATTGTATAATATTAATAAATAAATGTTATTTATTTAGAAAACTAGGGTTTTGCCCTAAAGACCATAAAAATATCAAAAAATTAACCTTTTTATTTTTGTTTATATTTTACATTGAAAAATACTTTTACATACATAAAAAAACCATTTTTGTGCATAATACATTGCATTTTGATATTTATTTACATTGTAAATATTGTACATTTAAATACTTGTATATTCGATATGGATGTAATAGCCTAGATTTAAATTTCTTGTCAAATACCCCTATTCAAACATTTGTACCCCCATCCCCATAATCATGTTGTAATAATTTAGGATTTTAAATTTCCGCATTTAAAAACTTTCAAATTATGCCATGATAGACCTAGGGTTTGTATGCAAATCAAAAATAACAAATAGCTTGACCTAATTCAAAGACAAAATGCATGAAAATGGACAACACAATGCACACTTACACCCTTAGGGTTACTCCACCTGTTGCCTTAAAAAATGGGCCATGTTGCATGTTGAGTGTCTTTGGCCAAACAAAAACAAATCTAATGATCATAGTCCCTCGATGACGCTTTCGAAGTTGCCTAAAAAATGATCAAGTCCCTTAAAGGAAAAAATTGCCAAAGACACTTGGCACTATTGCATTCATGGTCTAAACGATGACCCGCGCCCGTCCCGTTAACATCCTAACACAAGATTGTCCACCAAATACAATGGTGGAACAATACTGTTAAAAGGGTTAAAACATAGAAAAAATCTTTGAGTAAATTTAGGGGTAGACAACTCTTAGTTACTTGATCAAACTTGCAAAACAAATCCTTGCCATTTTTCAAAACACACTTCACGACACAACTTTCAAAAACCTTGAAACATCTTTTTAAAAAGACAAACACCTTTTGTAAAACATTCGAGTAAAGAATTGTTACAAGGGTTGCCTATACAAGGCATCTTTTTCAAAACATTTTCAAAACCACACACACAAAGCACCATTTCAAACAATTGAAAATGCAAGGCAAATGATCTAAGCAAGTAACTAAGAGCCCATGGATAACCATGGATAGAAAGGGTGCTAATACCTTCCCTTTCTATAATCTACTCCCCGAACTCAAGAAAACATCTCAAAGGTTTTTACTGTGCTTTTTAACCTTTCCTTAGGATAAAATAAAAGGCGGTGACGACTCTTGCTAAACTGAAACATTTGCGAACACAAACGCAAAACCTCAAGTCAGTTCTCCCACCGTATCACACCAAGTCATTAAAAATATTATTTCACTTTTTCATACAGTGGTAACCGGTTACAGGTTTTTGGTAACCGATTACAGGCTTCAACATTTCAAATATTTTAGGTTATATGCACCGGGTAACCGGTTACTGTATTATGGTAACCGGTTACCGCTGAAACGAATTTGCAAAATAATATTGTTTTAAATGTTGTTTGTTTGTTGCATTTATCCATGAACCATTGAACTTATACATTCTTTTAGATCCTTTTGAAAGGGTGCAATATATGTATATAATTCAAGTGGTTCTGAAGTAGAAACAGGCACACAAAATAACAACAATCACAACATACAATTCAACATTTTATTTCTCATTTTCAAACAAGTGCATTGATTACTATTTTGATTTTGCATGAAACTTTTACTCTTACATTTTCAAATACATCATTGGAAAATTTTCATCATATACATTGAACACTTGTGTAATATATTCATTGAATTATTATCTTGAAAGAGAAGAGATCAATACTTTGTATTGACATTGATTATCAACTTTCATTTCTACTTCAAGAATTTGTTTCTAATCATTTTTTTCAAAGTAATTGTGGTGTAACCTTGCTGTCCAAGATTGTTGGAAGCAATAGAGTATTAAGGGAGATTATTATCTTTTTACTTTGTATTGGTTACCTTGTTTTCAGGATTGTTGGAAACAAGTGTGTGCATTGAAGAAGATTGTTCTTCTTGCACTTAGTGTTCAAGATCTTAAAGGATTTAAGAGTCTTTGATCTCTCTATAGATTAGATAGTAAGGAATTACCTTATGTGTGACTAGGCTTGTACAATCATTATAAACTATAGTGAAATCTATTCCATGTTGGCAAGGGAACTTGAGTACTCTCAGATTGTGAGGGGAATCGTAATATATCCGGTGTTATTTTTTTTTTTTTGCATTTACCGCTTTCATATTCATACACAAACCAGAAAAATAAGAACATCATCGCATACAAGATTAAAAATCTACAATCCACTTTATTAAGCTCCGTCTTAGGCACACTTAAAAACCAACATATTTCAACCGACTCAATTAGATTTCACATAGTATCTTCTATCTATATGTGATTCAATTAATTATAATATATATATATATATATATATATATATATATATATATATATATATATATATATATATATATATATATATATATATATATATATATATATATATATATATATATATATATATATATATATATATATATATATATATATATATATATATATATATATATATATATATATATATATATATATATATATATATATATATATATATATATATATATATGGTTTCATCTCTTTCTCCTCCCCTTTTCAATTCCTTGAATTAGTAGATTGGATGTTCAATAAAAAGGCTTCTATGTTCAAAACTCCTCTTTATAGTGTTTTCCCTTGATTTCAAAAAGTATATGTTTGATTTCCATTAACTATGCTCAAAGTTGCAAAGACTCACATTGATTTTCCTATGAATGAAGGTTACTGCATAATAACAACATCTCAGGAAAAATACCACTAGAACTTGGAAACATTCCTAAGCAGATCTTTCAAGTAACATGGGTAAACATAGCGTTTATTGACAGTCGGCTCATACAGCTGAACTTTAACAAATTAATTGATATAGTGCAGGTTGCTTTGTGGTGCTTCCAACAATGGAAACATTATCACAGAGAATCCTAACATATTCTACAATGCAAACTGCTTTATTAATTTGACTATGTTTTTACATCTCTATTCTAGGAATTCTTAGAAAAGATCCTAACATATTGGTTGCTCGCTGAAATGAGCCACTACAAGTTCTACCTTTTTCATTGAGTCCCGATAGAAATATCATTATTTTTAGTTTTTACAGTCATTAGATCATAGTTTCTGTGTTTGAACATATTTTGATATTAGTATTATGATAATTTAAAAAATACTAAAGGTGTTTGAACCTTGAACTTTGGAAAAGATGTATTTCTTTTATGTTGCTTGGTTGTATCTTTTAAGGATGTATTATAATAAAAGAACTTATTTTACTGATTTATTATAAGTTAATGATCTTTTTCTTCTCATTAGAAGATAGGAGGAATCGATCCAGAGCTTTGTAAGTTGCTTAAAACTGAATCTTCCATAAACTTTGCGATTTCCCCTGATGTACTTTCTGCAACAATTTAAAATGATATTTCCAGTGGTTTTATACCCTTTTTATCTTGTGCTAAGGTGAGATTAAGTCTTATTATATTTGACGTGATAAATTACTTCGTCATGCATTACATACTTAATTGTCCAACTTTGTTTCTGCGTGTGTGCGTTTCCTACAACGAGTGTGGTTGTGGCCGGATCCAAAATGGTTGATGTGTTTATCGACTGAAATGACAATGGAATTTCTTATGTGATATTTTGATGTTTGGTGGAAAGAGAATTGGTTGTTGAAGAATAACTTATTGTAAGGATGAATTTGTGGGTGATTTAGGTGGAGGGTGTTATTTTACTATGACAAAACAAAATGAGGGTTGATGTTGGAGTGTTTGACTTATGCATTTTGTGAAGGTAACATGGTAATGATGCTGTAAAAATTTTGTTAATGTAAATTTTGTGTATGATGGAGATTTGATTAAAATTTGATTTAATTCATCATCTAAGAGCTCAAATTTATACATATGAAAAGATTAGACGTACCAGGTTGCTAATTTATGAATGTTTTGGGGTGCATTTAGAAAGGTTTTTGGTGTATTTTCTTATGGTTAATAGATAGAAACAGTAATAAATATTAACAAACAATAATATAATACTACTACTTAATAATATAATACTCATAGAAAAAAAATTAAAAACTGAAATAAAAAATAGGAAATAGTTAGAATTAAAAAAAAAAGAAAAAAATTTAAAACTGAAACCATTACTTTATCATATTTGATGATAATTTTCTAAAATGAATTATAAAATATATTTTTTTAACGTAAGAATTTTTATCCCATACCACACACTGGTATATACACTAATATATATATACACTAATTAATATATATATATATATATATATATATATATATATATATATATATATATATATATATATATATATATATATATATATATATATATATATATATATATATATATATATATATATACTACACGGATTCTACAATTACATTTTTCAACTTAATCTTCAACAAGACAAACTTAAAGTGTTGATTCTAATATAACATACACTTATCAAATAAATCGTTACCAAAAGAAGTCTTAATGACATGCAATTCTAAAAGACAATAAAGAACAATCTAAAATGCGATTTCTATGAAATTAAAAATCAGTGAGAGGGAGAAGTACATCAGGATTTACAGCGGTTCAACTATCATCCTGGCTAAGTTTTATCCACTCTTTGATGGTTGCCCATCAAAAATTTTAATCTTCAAATATTATTTGTGACAAATTACACGAGCTTTAGTGCAATCACAATTTCCAAATAACGCTAAAAATATAAAAATCTTCTACCTAAATCCCTTGAATCGTACACAGTCTCCAACTTAAATTATTAGCGAAATCTTTATGTAAAATCTTCTTGAATCCTCCGGTCCCAACAACCTTTTCCAAAGTCTTCATTCTGAATCAATATTTCTTTGATCTTATCGGCATCTTGAGCATTGGTCTGTCCGAAGATAGAGAAGAAATCTCACCTTGTCTGTGTGCTTCCACATAACACTATCAAGATTAATCTGGAGAGAAGAACCTCCTTTTTTTCAATGGAATTGTCAAAATCAGCCACAACACCACACATCTTGTAAAACTCTGAAATCTTCACAAAATCTTTAATGATGAAATTCTGGTATCAGATATGTGATGTCGAATGAGATGTCACGACACAAATATCTGTTTACAAGTACAAAGCAGTAATAACAAAAGCAGTAAAAACACAAGAGATTTCTCACCCAGTTCAGTGTACAACAACACCTACTATGGGAGCTACCAAGCCAAGGACAAGTCCACTAAATAGTATCAATTCATAGACTCTCAGTAAATAACCAGTTTACGATCTAATCACTTAATCACTACCCATGCTATACTTCTACCTAAGACTCACCTAGGTATGAGATCCTCCTCAAATCCCTTCAATCACTTACAGTGAAGAAACAACAGAAATACTAAGTTTAAAAACTTCAATCATTCAATGCTTAAGAGCTTATGAATGATACACAATTAACAAACCAAATAAAAACACAAGTATTAAATCAATACTAGAGTGTTTGACAATTAAAAGACTTAGAATTTTTAAAACAGAAAGAAAGTATTCTTCTTTAAAAGTTGTAGTGGTTTGAATAAGGAAGCAAGTTCTTATATATGCGCAGATGTGGGCTTGGGCTTTAAAAACCAAATATTCAATCCTTTTGAATATTTCCATAAAAACAGGTCAAGATAAAATCCATGCATTTTGAAAAACATTCCTCCATATTTTTCACAGCCCGTGAGTCCCAAATCTTGAATTATGGAGCGCAGGAAATCAGGAAACAGAAAAACATAAATTGATGTTGGCTGAGTTCAGTTCAGGAGGCAGATGTCAAGACATATGCTTTGAAATCATCCAAAACAGTTTGCTACAAATGTCAATACATTTAGCAAAATATTAACAACATGTTATTTTACCAAAATTGCTGCCAACAAACACTTACAAACTCCTCCTTTGGCAAATTTTGGCTAAAACATTATCAGAGCATATTATCAGAGCAATACCAGATTAGCAGCATAAGCAAAGCAAGCAAAGCAAAAACAACTCAGTTAGCAGTTAGTTGTCAGCAGGAAGATGTCAAAACATCTTCTAAGACATGAGGCTCCCTCTCAGTCAGATGTCAGTCAATGGTCATTCAGTCACTTTCTCTCCCCCTTTTTAGTCATAATATGTCAAATAAAAGGATGCATTCAAGAGTGTCTCAGTAATTTAGGTACAGACCATAGAAATCAAATGTCAAGCCCATGCAATTTCTAAAATGAAACAAAAGGGTCAAATGAAGAAACATCAATTAGTCTAACTGTCATCTGGAGCAGTTGACTTGGCTGAGCCAAAACTTCCTTCCTCACTAGAGTCTTCACCTTTAGAGTTCACTATATCATTGTTGTCTTTTTGCAGGTCCTTAATCATATTTTCAAAGGTTAGCTTCCTTGCTGAGTTAACTCTGATCACATCATCCAATTCCTTGCAGGATTCTCTTAATTCCTTGATCATGTCATCCTTCATGGAGGTCTTTTCAGCAGGAGCAGGTGTCAAAACAATGTCTAGGACATATTTTCCTTAAAAGAGTTTAAAATGAAGGGTTAAGGCAGACTTCCTCTTGCACACTACATCATTTCCACTTAGAATTCCAGGATGCTGATTAAGAATAATTCCACATATGAGGGAAGGAAAATCAATTGGCATCTTAATGGAACAAGTTCCTGCATGCTTACTAGTCTGATCAAAGATGTAGGTACCATAATAAAAAAGTTTCTGGTTTCCAACAACATAAATAAACTTTCCTAATCAAATGGAGATGGTTGAAGTGTGATTAGTGGGAACCCAATTTTCAGATCCAATCCTATGTAAAATAGCATATTTCACACTCATCTTACTGACATGAAGTTGATTTTTCATGGGCCACTCACTTGCTTGATTGGCAGTGATGACTCTGCACACTTGATTATCTGTTACTTCCAGCTCATAATAGTCATATTCAATCCTATCCAGATATCTATTTATGATAGCAGGGGAAAAATCTACACATCTACCCCTAACATACACCTTTCTATACTCCTTACTTTTTCGATCAACACAGTCAATAGGAATATTAACAATGAATTCTTTAACAAGAGTCTCATAGCATTTGGCAAACTTGGTAACAGTTTTCATCAGTCTAGCATAAGATATCAGCTCCATGATTTCTTTGCATTCCAGAGCACCAACTCCCAATTTTCTTTCCAGGGAAATTCTTCTTTGAAACACATACTTCTATTTTTTAGCATTCCCAACAAAATGGAAGGAAATGTTGTCAAGGGGAGCATCAGGAACCCTAACAAAAATCTTCTTGCTTGCGGAATTTTTGATAGGAGAGGTGTCCTAGACATCTTGATCGACATCATAGTCCGAGTCAACTTCTTCAACAACCACAATTTTCTTTTTACTTTTAAATCTTTTTACAACATCATCATCATTATCATCATCGTCATCATCATCATCATCATCATCATCATCATCTGTGGAGATAACATGTCTAGCTTTTCTTTTGCTAGAGGGAGGAACCACTTTGCTTCCTGACTTTGGGGGTACATACATGATTTTCTTCTTGGTTGTTTCGATAGGGGGTGTGACACTTCAATCCTTCGCTTTCCTGGATTTGAGTCTTCTTGCAATACTAGCCACAACATTAGTAATGAGCTCATTGTCAGACAAATCTTCTATATTTACTACATTCTCAGCATTTTGACCTTCTGCATCCTTGGAGGAAGTAGCATCTTGTTCAACATTTTCCTTAGCATCTTGTTCAACATTTTCTTCTTCCACTTCTTTTAGATCAGAGGTAGTAAGCTTCCCAAGTTTGCTTGCAGCAACACTTTTAGGATCATTTCTTTTGTCAACAGGAGGGGGCATACGAGCAAGAGGGGTAGAAATCCCAGGAACAACAAAGCCTTCATTTAACACTCTGTTTACTAGCCTTCTAATGCTTCTATCAACATTAACAACTTCTTCTTATGTCCTATTGCCAGTAGCAGTAGAAGAGTTACCCTTATCATCTTTGGATTTCTTAACAGGTGATGATCTAGGTTTCTTGACCTTCTTATCAAGAGGTGGGATGGTTGTTAGAGGAGTAGAATCAAGTACTCTATCAAGGGAGAGATTCTCAATAGTATATTTTGAAGAAGACGACGTATGATGTTGAGACATCTTTGAATATTTTTGAGCAAAAGGATGAAGAATGACTAGTGTTCTTTTTCTGTAGAGGAGAATGAAAAATTTGTGAAAGTAGAGGGAAGTTATTTCGTAACGTGTGGGAAACACTTTGAGACATTCCTGTAATGATTGCTTTCAAAAATTTATTTGTTGGAAACACAAATGATATAATATCACTTTAATGATATTCCCACACACCTTTAATTTCTAAAAACCCTTATAAAGGCAAATCCCTAATTTTCCTCTTAAGTTCTCAAACTGATTAGCATCCAAAGCCTTAGTGAAAATATCTGCCAGTTGCAATTCAGTGGCTACATGTTCTAAGACAACAATATTTTCTTCAACAAGCTCTCTTATGAAGTGATGACGAATATAAATATGTTTGGTCCTGCTGTGTTGAATGAGATTCTTTGATATGTTAATGGCACTTAAATTGTCACAGAATAATGTCATGACATCTTGTTTGACATTGTATTATGTTAAAATTTGTTTCATCCACACTAACTGAGAATAACTGCTTCCTGCAGCAATATACTCAACCTCTGTAGTGGACAGAGACACAAAATTTTGCTTCTTACTGAACCAAGATATGAGATTATTTCCCAGAAAGAAGCATCCTCCTGGTGTACTTTTTCTATCATCATCACATCCTGCACAATCAGCATCATAAAAACCAGTTAAGACAAAATTAGATCCATGAGAGTATATGATACCATAGTCACTTGTCCCATTCACATATTTAAGAATCCTCTTCACATGGTTGGCATTGCTAGTTTTAGGATCAGCTTGATATCTTGCACACACCCCTACAACAAAGGCAATGTCTGGTCTGCTAGCTGTGAGATATAAAAGACTTCCTATCATACTTCTGTAGAGACTTTGATATACACTTACTCCTTTTTCATCTTTAGTCAACTTCAGATGTGTGGGAGCAGGGGTTCTTTTGTGACTGGAATTTTCCATATCAAATTTCTTCACTATATTCTTGGCATACTTGCTCTGAGATAAAAATATGGAATCTTCCATTTTTTTAACTTGCACACTGTGATCGGTGGATCTGGAACTGACTGTTTTAAAGCTGGTTCGCGAAATGTCGCGGAAGCAAGAGTCGCCACCGTCTTTTATTTTCTCCAATTGGAAAGGACAAAAGCACAGAAAAATTCCTTTAAAGAGATTGCTCTCGGTTCGGGAGGTAGGTTATAGAAAGGGAAGGTGTTAGCACCCTTTCTATCCATGGTTATCCATGGGCTCTTAGGTACTTGCTCAATGTGTTTTCAAAATGTTTGCTTGCTTTTCAATGTGGGTTTCAAAAATATTCTTTGAAAAGTTTCAATTCAACTCGTACGTCAGAGTGTTCGAAAAGTTTGTTTTTGAAAGTTTTTGAAAGTGTGTCGGTGTGAAAAGGTTTCAGTTTGTTTTGAAATTAGAGCAAGTATCCTTGAGAACCTACCTACCCTAAGGAATTCGTCTGTGTAA
This sequence comes from Vicia faba, assembly GCA_948472305.1. Taxonomy (NCBI): domain Eukaryota; kingdom Viridiplantae; phylum Streptophyta; class Magnoliopsida; order Fabales; family Fabaceae; genus Vicia; species Vicia faba. Next base: position 1,672,902,181 of record OX451736.1, on the reverse strand, counting down.
AAGTCCTTTAAGGTAATGCCATCCCACCATTGAGAGGTAGGTAGCACCACCGTAGGAGGTGTTCGGGTCAATTCGAGTTTTAGGGACGTGGTGATCACCGGAGCAATAGGAAGACACCTTAGAAGCTACCCTTATGCCGTTGATCTTTTATTCCGAGGCAACTTTGTTTTAGGCAACTAGATCAATGGACACAAGGACTCACTAAAATATCCTCTACTCGATGATCACCTTTCGAAAGGCAACAGTGAGGCGTACCCTAGGAGTGGTGTGTGCGAATTGTGTGTCATTTTCAGTTTATTGTTTGTCATGCATTGGTGATCTAACGATTCGATTTTATTTTTGGGCATTCGTTCTTTCATGTTATTGTTTAACAGTTAAATGTGCGGGAATTTAAAGTGCGGAAAAGATAAAAGTCCTACGCTATTACAAAGGGCGAGGGTCTACAACGCCAAATTAATCCAGACCCATTTTAAAATAAATTGCAGAAAAGAAATGTCTAATAGCTATTACATGGCTTTGGGGCATATACAGAATTATTTACACGATTATAAAATAAATGCGCGAAACAAAATAATTAAAGCGACGGGCGTTGGACCCTTTAAAGGAGTTAAAATAATTAAGTTATCTAAAATTAAAATTAAATGAAAATGGTATTTTTGTGTTTTTTAGATTTAAAAGAAAAAGGAAAAAATTAATTAAAATTAAAATGCTAATTCTAATGTTTTTTAAGTTTATTATGAAAATATTGACTTTTAACCTAATTTAACTCTAAATTAATTTATGTACAATTTTTAATTTATGAAAATAAATAAATACTATTATTATTCTGAAATAAAAGGAAAATTAAAAAAGAAAATAAAAGTTATTAAACCTAAACTCTATTTTTTTGGATTTTTAGTTATTGTGAAAGTATTAAAATCTAACCTAAAATGCAACCCTAGTTTAATTATGAAAAATACTAATACTATGGCAAAAAACAAGGAAAGTTAAAAGGAAAAAGTCATTAACCTAATTCTATGTTTTTGTTTTGATTTTTATTAAAAGGAATTAAAGTTGAAAATCTAATTAAGACTAAGTATTTACATGTTATTATTTATGAAAATAATTATAATATAAATTATATATTTTGGCATTTTTTGATTTTATGATGTTTTTATTATATTTATGTAAAAATAATTAATTAAATAAATAGCAAATAAAAGAAATAAAAAAAAAAGGAAAAGTTAAGAAAGAATAAAAATTAATAAGGCAAACCAGGGGGGGTAGACTCCAAAATTGTGAGGTGAGGCCTAGCAAATCAGGCCCATTAAACTTGTGGAGCTGTTGACTTTTCCAGCTTGGGTGCCAGCGTGTTGACTTGCCTTATGGTGGACTTTCAATATTAACCCTTGATCTGGGACCATTAGGCACGTGGACTTTTGGATCTTGAAAGATATGGTGCGCCTCAATGCTTATGCTGCATGGGAATTCAAGTGGAAAAATAATATGAGAAATGTGTGAGACCTGGGGTTTGAACCCAGGTCATGAGAGTCCCTAGCGCGCGTCCCTGCCAGCTGAGCCACTTGATTTCATTTAATATAATATGGTTAACAAATAATAAATATTAAAACCAACGCCTAATAATCAAACGCGCGCAAATTTGAATGGACGAACCACGCCTTGCCACGATGCCTTCTTCTTCACATGCCCTGTAAAACAAAACAAATGAGCAACGGTTTTGCAACCGTGGTGTTAGGCAGGCTTTCAAAAAATAGCGATTAGGTCCCTGTAGCTCATAAATTTGTCGCGAGCATATCTTCTTCTTCGTCTCAAAATGCTGAGTTCAACCATGGTCTTCAGGAACCTTAATTTTTCCTCTATACAAAATCCCTAATTTAAGAAAACTGTAACCCTAGGATTCGAAAATGGTGGATTAGCGTATGATTAACAAAAATGAAATTAAACACCATGAATAGTTTGGAAACTTGGTAAGGAACATGAATATGTAATTAAAATGCAATGATCATGCTTAGAATTGAAAACACGATTTCAAAAAATGTTCTGTACAGTTTGAGCTGTCGTGACTGCTTCTTCGCGTTTTGATTGAAGTTAGGGGTTGGGATGTGTTCAGAATTGCCTCAGGATGCTAATGGTATATGAATCAAGGCTTGAAAAATCCTCTAAACTAGTTTTCAGTTTTGTGTTTTTGTCCAAAATTTTTCAATCCCCCAATGCTTGTTTGAGCGCAGCTTATAATGTCTTAGGCTTAGGGTTTGACTTAGTGATTATGCTGGAGTGGAATTGGCTTGCTAACTCACCTTAATTCAAGCTTGTGAGAGAATTGGTCTTAGGGTTTCCTCCATTAACCAAGTTTCCTTCTTTTTAGCCAAAACCTAGACTTAGTGTGCAAATGAACCCTAGCCTGATTTCTTGAGTTGGTTCATGATACATAGAAATTGTCCAAGTTCACATGACACTATTCCATTGGTTTTTGAACTTTATTTGAATTTTCAAAGATTAAAAATGAATTAAATCATCAAAAATTAAATAAAATAAAAAAATCAATATTTGGTCTTGAAACTAATCATGGGACACGTGTGTGGCATGACAAGGATGAACCAAGTGAAAAAAATGGGGCCCTTTTGTCAAAAATTGGATTTTCAAAGATAGTTGACTTTTGCCATTTCACAAAAATTTCCCAACTTCTACAAGGCATAACTTGCTCAATTTTTAAGCTTTTCACATGTTCTTGGACATTTTGGAAAGGTCTTTGAGTCCTTTAACCAATGCCTTTGGTCCCATGTCATTTTGATTTACCAATCTCAAGTTATGGCCTTTGACTTAAAGTCCCCTTTTGTTGACTTTTGAAAATGACCTGTAATGTTGAAATTGATAACTTTTTGTGAGAGCATTTCTTGGACTTGAAGTATGAAGATGAGTTGTAGGAAATGTCTTTCTCTTCAAAATGAGCTTTGGATGGAATTTTTCTGATAATCCATGTGAAAGTTATGCCCTGGTCAATTTCAGTTGACTTTTTCAGCTGTCCAAATATAGCAACTTTTGCATCTTTGATGATTTCTGAGCCAAATTTTGAGAATCATGATCAAGCATTGATCAAATGATGTTTGTGGCTTCAAAATGATATGTTGACCAAAAATTTGAACTTTTGACTGCCAAATGACCATTTTGCCCCTACAGTTGACTGTAGTGCAATTTAGGGTTTTGACTGTGCAATTTTGAGCTGAATGCCTTGAAACTTGATATGAGGATGTTTGACCATGTTTGTAAGCATATGAGACTTAATTGAGCCTTTGAAAACTTCATTTTCTTGATCAGAACCCAAACCCTAGTTTTGACTGTATAGGAGACAGTTGACCTGCACAACCTTGGGGAATTTTGTGACTTGGCTTGGCAATTTCTTGAAGAATATGGGAGGGCAAATTTTGGGGTATAACAGTTGCCCCTGTTCAATCTTCTTAGACCTGAGGATGGAGATTGGCTGACGTGCCTTTTGTAATCCGAGGGTAGAAGATGATTGGACACTAGAGTGCCCAGAAATTTGCGCTCACATGGTAGCAGTGTGGTGGGGGAATGGGCTTATAGATGCCATTTAGAGATTGATGGGTAGGATGATGGGCTTATAGATGCCATCTGGATGTTGATCGCGTAAGAGATTCCTTAGCGAGAACCTGCATACCTGCAAAAGAAAATGAGTACCTGACACGTCGCAGGAGCTGGTTTTCAGATGCTTGGTATAGATATGTCCTGACTGGTTACAGGAGCTGGGTCTGGATCTTCAAACGGTGATGAAGTTGTCTCTACTGACAGGTTGTTTCCAAGGACGAGTGGTCTTTAACGATGGGTGTCTATAGCGACTAGTGTCTATGACGAATGTCTATAACGACAAGTGTCTACACTGACGAGTGTCTATCACGACGAGTGTCTATCACGACGAATGTCTATCACGACGAGTGTCTATCACGACGAGTGTCTATCACGACGAGTGTCTATCACGACGAGTGTCTATCACGACGAGTGTCTATCACGACGAGTGTCTATCACGACGAGTGTCTATCACGACGAGTGTCTATCACGACGAGTGTCTATCACGACGAGTGTCTATCACGACGAGTGTCTATCACGACGAGTGTCTATCACGACGAGTGTCTATCACGACGAGTGTCTATCACGACGAGTGTCTATCACGACGAGTGTCTATCACGACGAGTGTCTATCACGACGAGTGTCTATCACGACGAGTGTCTATCACGACGAGTGTCTATCACGACGAGTGTCTATCACGACGAGTGTCTATCACGACGAGTGTCTATCACGACGAGTGTCTATCACGACGAGTGTCTATCACGACGAGTGTCTATCACGACGAGTGTCTATCACGACGAGTGTCTATCACGACGAGTGTCTATCACGACGAGTGTCTATCACGACGAGTGTCTATCACGACGAGTGTCTATCACGACGAGTGTCTATCACGACGAGTGTCTATCACGACGAGTGTCTATCACGACGAGTGTCTATCACGACGAGTGTCTATCACGACGAGTGTCTATCACGACGAGTGTCTATCACGACGAGTGTCTATCACGACGAGTGTCTATCACGACGAGTGTCTATCACGACGAGTGTCTATCACGACGAGTGTCTATCACGACGAGTGTGTATCACGACGAGTGTCTATCACGACGAGTGTCTATCACGACGAGTGTCTATCACGACGAGTGTCTATCACGACGAGTGTCTATCACGACGAGTGTCTATCACGACGAGTGTCTATCACGACGAGTGTCTATCACGACGAGTGTCTATCACGACGAGTGTCTATCACGACGAGTGTCTATCACGACGAGTGTCTATCACGACGAGTGTCTATCACGACGAGTGTCTATCACGACGAATGTCTATAACGACGAGTTGTATCAGAGGAATCTTTAGGCATTGATTTAAACTGGATTTGTATTCTTTGACCGGATTTGTCTCTTATGACAGGATTTGTCTTTTCTGACGGTGTTTTGTCTATTTTGACATAGCTGATCATTCAACTGTATCCTTCCTGAAAGGTAAAGGTCAGTTATATGCAGTACGTGATATGAATCAAGCAACGGCATAAATGCAATTGTATGACATGATGCGTACATGCATGTGTCATGATGTACGAAAATGTGATGTTTATGAATGTATGCTTTCGTCTAGGAAAATAAATCCTTGACGGGTGCCGGGAAGTCACTCCTGGGCTGATGTTGGAGAATAAGCTTTTGCTTCCGCTGGGGATGATAAGACTTTACTGAGGACGGTCTTTTCCGTGGCTATTGGCTGAGGATAATCCTAGTTATATCTTATTAAGGAAATAACTCTTTGAATAAAGCCGGACGACGCGTTCGTGTTCTGCGGGGAGTGAAAATATCTGGGTCGCATACCTATGATGGACAGAGCAACCGGATCTTTTAGACAACTCCTTATTGCCCCAGTTTCAGTGGGGGGAGGCACTTGTGGGAGTACTTGACGAGTCTTCTGGTAGGCAGGTGCCGAGATGCTGGGACATACTCGTACGCTTTGATCCCTAACTTTTGCCTGGACCGCCTTTTCGGGTTTTCAGTCCACCGGGATACCCATTTTTGCCCAAGCCGCCTTTTCAGGTTTTCGACTTGCCGGGTGTACAGATTTTTTTCATTTCATCCCTTATTTTTGCCCGAACCCTTTTGGTTTGCCGGGAATCCCTTATATTTGCCTAGGTGTGTCAACCTAGCGGGTCTTTGATTTTGCGTAGTATTCTTTCGACTATGTCCATATTTCTCAGAATGTGGGGAGTTGCCCCTGTTGGAAATACTTTGTCATGCCCCAGATAATGGGCAATGCTCCTACTGTGCCTCTTGATTGGAGGTACTTCTGTTCACAAGATATTCATCGTGCGAATTTCCCTGCTGTTCAGACAAAAATTCATATGCAAACAAAGTTATTTTAAGAATGCAAAAGTCTATGTCTGTCTTGAATATTTTAAAAATGCATTTTGTTGTAATACAATACGGTGTCAACTCAAGATTTTACAGCAAACCTTCAGGAGTCAGGATACCTTCGTAACAGTATGCTTTCGAACTAACCCATGCTTCAGCTAGGACTTTTAAGGGTTATATCGTGGCCTGGTTCACGGTTTAAGAAACAAAGGATAAAGGCCCAAATTATTTGTACCCACCCGCTCTTTCGTGATGTTCTCCAACCCTAAACTCAGTTGATCATACGTTAGACCTTGTTTGAGTCTTTGCTCTGATTTTCCGGTGATGGTTCAAACATTGATGATTTATTCTGACTAGGCAGTCATTTTTTTGTTGAGGGTTTGTGAGACCTCTTTCTTGATTTTTGTTATCCCTTTTTTGCCTGAACTGTTTCCTTTTTGGAATTACAGTCAGCGGGATGCCCCAGTTTCGTAAGTCTCTTTTCATAGGTTTTGACTTCTTGGGCTTTTCGTTTATGATTTTTTTTTTTGATAATGACTGCCTGTCCTTATGATTGTTCGGAACCATCACTGTCTTTTGTTTTTTTGAAAAAACTCATTTGGTGCCATTCATTGTGCACTTGGATCAACTGAGAGAACTACCCTGCCCCAGGTTATGATTAAGGGTTTTGATTTTCGAAAATAAAACTCCTACTTCTTTGGCTCTGATGGGTTGGCGAGGGATTATCATCCTTATAACTCCAGTGTTTAGGGGTTGAAACAATGCCTGTACCTCATCAGCGGGGTCTGTTCAAAAGCATACTGTAAATCGTGGTATCGTTTTCGTCATCCTCCCTCAAGAGGCTTAGAATTATTAGTCGAACGTTGATCATCAGAAAAAAAATATGAAAATAATTTGCACATAGTGAATATGAAATAATTACTTCAAACAGACATGTGTAACGCATTAATGAAATAACCAAGTTTGACATGAAATAAAATGTTTGAACAATTGAAAGAAAATTACAACTTGAATATTTGAATGAACAAAAACTAATCCTAGCCATGTCTTGGCAAGGGAGCAGTGATCATATTGGGAGCCTCTGGAGAGTCGAGCTGGACTTCCTTTGCGTCAATCAGATCTTGAACCCTGTTTCTCAAAGTCCAACAGTCATCTGTAGCATGCCCCGGGCTGTCGGAATGATAGGCGCAGCGAGCATTGGGATTGTACCTCGAGGGTGTCCTGTTAGGATTCTTTGGAGGGTCCATGAGGGTTACCAACTTGGTTTCCAGCAACTGTGGCAATATTTGTGACAAGGTCATGCCGAGGGGAGTAAATTGCCTCTTAGGTCTCTCTTCCCTTTGTTGATGGTGACGCTGAGGAGCACCGGCCGGTTTTGCGATAGCTAATGCGTTGACAGCACTAGATTCCCTCCTGGATGGTTTCTTTTCAGTGTTCGAGGAGTCACCATTCTGTATTTTCCCTGACTTGATGCCCGCTTCGATTCTTTCTCCGGTCAAGATTAGATCTGTAAACCCAGCAGCAGAATTCCCAATCAAGTGGTTGAAGAATGGACCAGACAGGGTCCCCAAGAACGTGTCTACCAACTCCCGATCAGTCAACGGTGGCTGCACTCTGCCAGCTAGGTCTCTCCACCTCTGAGCGTACTCTTTAAAACCTTCACTTGCACCTAACGACATACCCTGAAGTTGGGTACGTGTGGGGGCAAGGTCGGCATTATATTGATACTGCTTGTAAAAAGCAGTGGCCAGATCCTCCCAGTTACGAATGCTGATTCCATCCAGCTGATATAACCAATCGAGGTGAGTCCCTGAAAGACTCTCCTGGAAGAAATGGATCCAAAGGTTCTTGTCTGCTGTGTAAGGCTGGATCTTCCTTACATAAGAACGGAGGTGCATCTTGGGACAGGAAGCCCCGTCATACTTCACAAAGGCAGGTGCCTTGAACTTGTGTGGAATCACCACCCCAGTAGATAACCCCAAGTCTCCGAAATCCAGTCCAGGCACTTGCTGAACCTCCATAGCCTTTAATCTGTCTTCCAGCTGTTTGTACCGGTCTTCAGCAGGAGGGTACTGTTCGTCGTTGAAGTCTGTTTCAGTGTCAGAGCCCACGGGAGTAGGGACCTCCCTTTCTTGGTGACTACCTTCCGTCACAGATGGAGGAGTCCTTTCAGCTTCAACCAAAGTGTTCCCGAGTCTGCGCCCAGTGTTAAATAGCATAGTCCTCCTCTTCTTCTTAGTCTTCTTCAGCAGCATGGTCTTCAACTCTTGTTGACCCTGAGCCAAGCCCTTGATCAGCTCCTGAAATTGGGCGTTCTGCGCCTGAAATTGGGCGTTCTGCGCCTGAAGAGCCTTGATAGATGCCTCGGTTGATGATTCAGGGTTCATAGTGCTGAAATAAACAGCGAAGAACAGTAAGCAACCTGTCAAGGGGATACCTGTAATGCAACGAGATGTATGACATGCATGCAATGATTTCAAGAATCTCGTGGGGTAAACAAGAAAATAGTTAGCATTGGAAACTGGTGGCTTGATTGAAGGTACTTCATATTGTTGAGAGTCCTTCTCCAAGGGTCAAAAGCTCACCATATCAAGTGGGTCATAGCCCCTGACAACCTGGTCTAGAGGAAAATAAATCCTCTTTGCCCCTTGCTGGGACAGTTGATTCGTCCTGACCTGCATCACAAGCCCTTGAGATCCTTGAAATGGGTTAGGATGTATGCAATGGTATGATGTCATGGTATGCATGGGGTGATGCCAGTAACCCTATTATGAGTCCTAATTAAGGACTGAAACAAACCTGCAAGAAACAAGTGTTAGATCACAAGCATGCAGATAGTCAAGTACTAAGGCACACAAGTCACACAAGAGAGAGCCCTTAGGTTTAGGCCAGCATGGGGTCTGGGTAGTACCCTCTTGAAGTTGGTGGGTTCAACCTGTCCTAATCAAAGTAACCGGGTTCCAAGGTTCCGAATATCACGGGATTGCTTTCATTGTTCATCGTTTCGATTTAGCCACTGAACTGGCGACCGAAATATTCCAGGAAAGCAACCCTCAATTGAGTGTAGTATCGAGTATCAACCAACCTCGGACTGCACCAAAGTCAGTTATCTCACTACCCTAAAGAGGCCAAGATGGTTCAATTAAGGTTCCTAAGGTCTGTTGATGCTTCATGACACCACATGGAGGCCCCGTACTCTCCTTGACTGACTCAAGGGTTACCGGTACACACCAAAGTGCCACATCAACGTAGCAGACTGTTTCAACCATGTCGGTATACCCCGCACAGTTCCCTCACAGCCTTGTTGCTACTTTCTAAGAAGGTATCCCCAGATCCGGGTTAGGATCTATAGAACTCCCAAGCAACCCACAATAATAAAGCAAGCAAAGAAAGCAATTGAAAACACAGTGATCTTAATCCTAAGGTACACCCCACTTTAAGTTTTACTCCCCAGCAGAGTCGCCAGTTCTGTGATCGGTGGATCTGGAACTGACTGTTTTAAAGCTGGTTCGCGAAATGTCGCGGAAGCAAGAGTCGCCACCGTCTTTTATTTTCTCCAATTGGAAAGGACAAAAGCACAGAAAAATTCCTTTAAAGAGATTGCTCTCGGTTCGGGAGGTAGGTTATAGAAAGGGAAGGTGTTAGCACCCTTTCTATCCATGGTTATCCATGGGCTCTTAGGTACTTGCTCAATGTGTTTTCAAAATGTTTGCTTGCTTTTCAATGTGGGTTTCAAAAATATTCTTTGAAAAGTTTCAATTCAACTCGTACGTCAGAGTGTTCGAAAAGTTTGTTTTTGAAAGTTTTTGAAAGTGTGTCGGTGTGAAAAGGTTTCAGTTTGTTTTGAAATTAGAGCAAGTATCCTTGAGAACCTACCTACCCTAAGGAATTCGTCTGTGTAAAAGTCCTTTAAGGTAATGCCATCCCACCATTGAGAGGTAGGTAGCACCACCGTAGGAGGTGTTCGGGTCAATTCGAGTTTTAGGGACGTGGTGATCACCGGAGCAATAGGAAGACACCTTAGAAGCTACCCTTATGCCGTTGATCTTTTATTCCGAGGCAACTTTGTTTTAGGCAACTAGATCAATGGACACAAGGACTCACTAAAATATCCTCTACTCGATGATCACCTTTCGAAAGGCAACAGTGAGGCGTACCCTAGGAGTGGTGTGTGCGAATTGTGTGTCATTTTCAGTTTATTGTTTGTCATGCATTGGTGATCTAACGATTCGATTTTATTTTTGGGCATTCGTTCTTTCATGTTATTGTTTAACAGTTAAATGTGCGGGAATTTAAAGTGCGGAAAAGATAAAAGTCCTACGCTATTACAAAGGGCGAGGGTCTACAACGCCAAATTAATCCAGACCCATTTTAAAATAAATTGCAGAAAAGAAATGTCTAATAGCTATTACATGGCTTTGGGGCATATACAGAATTATTTACACGATTATAAAATAAATGCGCGAAACAAAATAATTAAAGCGACGGGCGTTGGACCCTTTAAAGGAGTTAAAATAATTAAGTTATCTAAAATTAAAATTAAATGAAAATGGTATTTTTGTGTTTTTTAGATTTAAAAGAAAAAGGAAAAAATTAATTAAAATTAAAATGCTAATTCTAATGTTTTTTAAGTTTATTATGAAAATATTGACTTTTAACCTAATTTAACTCTAAATTAATTTATGTACAATTTTTAATTTATGAAAATAAATAAATACTATTATTATTCTGAAATAAAAGGAAAATTAAAAAAGAAAATAAAAGTTATTAAACCTAAACTCTATTTTTTTGGATTTTTAGTTATTGTGAAAGTATTAAAATCTAACCTAAAATGCAACCCTAGTTTAATTATGAAAAATACTAATACTATGGCAAAAAACAAGGAAAGTTAAAAGGAAAAAGTCATTAACCTAATTCTATGTTTTTGTTTTGATTTTTATTAAAAGGAATTAAAGTTGAAAATCTAATTAAGACTAAGTATTTACATGTTATTATTTATGAAAATAATTATAATATAAATTATATATTTTGGCATTTTTTGATTTTATGATGTTTTTATTATATTTATGTAAAAATAATTAATTAAATAAATAGCAAATAAAAGAAATAAAAAAAAAAGGAAAAGTTAAGAAAGAATAAAAATTAATAAGGCAAACCAGGGGGGGTAGACTCCAAAATTGTGAGGTGAGGCCTAGCAAATCAGGCCCATTAAACTTGTGGAGCTGTTGACTTTTCCAGCTTGGGTGCCAGCGTGTTGACTTGCCTTATGGTGGACTTTCAATATTAACCCTTGATCTGGGACCATTAGGCACGTGGACTTTTGGATCTTGAAAGATATGGTGCGCCTCAATGCTTATGCTGCATGGGAATTCAAGTGGAAAAATAATATGAGAAATGTGTGAGACCTGGGGTTTGAACCCAGGTCATGAGAGTCCCTAGCGCGCGTCCCTGCCAGCTGAGCCACTTGATTTCATTTAATATAATATGGTTAACAAATAATAAATATTAAAACCAACGCCTAATAATCAAACGCGCGCAAATTTGAATGGACGAACCACGCCTTGCCACGATGCCTTCTTCTTCACATGCCCTGTAAAACAAAACAAATGAGCAACGGTTTTGCAACCGTGGTGTTAGGCAGGCTTTCAAAAAATAGCGATTAGGTCCCTGTAGCTCATAAATTTGCCGCGAGCATATCTTCTTCTTCGTCTCAAAATGCTGAGTTCAACCATGGTCTTCAGGAACCTTAATTTTTCCTCTATACAAAATCCCTAATTTAAGAAAACTGTAACCCTAGGATTCGAAAATGGTGGATTAGCGTATGATTAACAAAAATGAAATTAAACACCATGAATAGTTTGGAAACTTGGTAAGGAACATGAATATGTAATTAAAATGCAATGATCATGCTTAGAATTGAAAACACGATTTCAAAAAATGTTCTGTACAGTTTGAGCTGTCGTGACTGCTTCTTCGCGTTTTGATTGAAGTTAGGGGTTGGGATGTGTTCAGAATTGCCTCAGGATGCTAATGGTATATGAATCAAGGCTTGAAAAATCCTCTAAACTAGTTTTCAGTTTTGTGTTTTTGTCCAAAATTTTTCAATCCCCCAATGCTTGTTTGAGCGCAGCTTATAATGTCTTAGGCTTAGGGTTTGACTTAGTGATTATGCTGGAGTGGAATTGGCTTGCTAACTCACCTTAATTCAAGCTTGTGAGAGAATTGGTCTTAGGGTTTCCTCCATTAACCAAGTTTCCTTCTTTTTAGCCAAAACCTAGACTTAGTGTGCAAATGAACCCTAGCCTGATTTCTTGAGTTGGTTCATGATACATAGAAATTGTCCAAGTTCACATGACACTATTCCATTGGTTTTTGAACTTTATTTGAATTTTCAAAGATTAAAAATGAATTAAATCATCAAAAATTAAATAAAATAAAAAAATCAATATTTGGTCTTGAAACTAATCATGGGACACGTGTGTGGCATGACAAGGATGAACCAAGTGAAAAAAATGGGGCCCTTTTGTCAAAAATTGGATTTTCAAAGATAGTTGACTTTTGCCATTTCACAAAAATTTCCCAACTTCTACAAGGCATAACTTGCTCAATTTTTAAGCTTTTCACATGTTCTTGGACATTTTGGAAAGGTCTTTGAGTCCTTTAACCAATGCCTTTGGTCCCATGTCATTTTGATTTACCAATCTCAAGTTATGGCCTTTGACTTAAAGTCCCCTTTTGTTGACTTTTGAAAATGACCTGTAATGTTGAAATTGATAACTTTTTGTGAGAGCATTTCTTGGACTTGAAGTATGAAGATGAGTTGTAGGAAATGTCTTTCTCTTCAAAATGAGCTTTGGATGGAATTTTTCTGATAATCCATGTGAAAGTTATGCCCTGGTCAATTTCAGTTGACTTTTTCAGCTGTCCAAATATAGCAACTTTTGCATCTTTGATGATTTCTGAGCCAAATTTTGAGAATCATGATCAAGCATTGATCAAATGATGTTTGTGGCTTCAAAATGATATGTTGACCAAAAATTTGAACTTTTGACTGCCAAATGACCATTTTGCCCCTACAGTTGACTGTAGTGCAATTTAGGGTTTTGACTGTGCAATTTTGAGCTGAATGCCTTGAAACTTGATATGAGGATGTTTGACCATGTTTGTAAGCATATGAGACTTAATTGAGCCTTTGAAAACTTCATTTTCTTGATCAGAACCCAAACCCTAGTTTTGACTGTATAGGAGACAGTTGACCTGCACAACCTTGGGGAATTTTGTGACTTGGCTTGGCAATTTCTTGAAGAATATGGGAGGGCAAATTTTGGGGTATAACACACACCAAGAAAATAGGTTAATTCACCAACAAGACTCATCTCAAATTCTGACTGCATTTGCTTGACAAAATGTTGAACCATCTCATTTGACATCCCACCAAACACAATATCATCAACATAAAATTGTGCAATCATGATCTTCCCTTCTCTTGATCTACTAGTAACTCCTTTGTTTGGATCTCCTATGGTAATCTCCTTAGGATGATATTTCTGAGTTCTAATTGAAGGTCCTTTATTGAGATGACTAGGCTGGGGATCTTGTTGAGGAGGATCAGAATCAATACTTCTGTTATTTGATTCTGTCGGACTATCAGGTAAAGATGTTCCAACATCTTCCGAGACATCTTCTTCAACATTCCATCCTCTATTATCAATAATAACATTTATTGACTCCATCATAACTTTGGTTCTGGAGTTAAAAACTGCATAAGCTCTGCTATTTGTAGAGTAACCCAGGAATATTCCTTCATCACTCTTGGGATCCACCTTCCTCCTTTGTTCACGATCAGCTAAGATGTAACATTTACTTCCAAAAACACGAAAGTATTTAACAGTTGGTTTTCTTCCCTTCCACATTTCATACAAGGTGGCTGAAGTGCCTTTCCTTAGAGTGACTCTGTTATGGGTATAACATGCAGTACTCATAGCTTTAGCCCAAAAATAGTAGGGTAACTTCTTAGCATGAATCATGGCTCTGGAAGATTCTTGGAGAGTTCTGTTCTTGTGTTCCACAATCCCATTTTGTTGAGGAGTAATAGGAGAAGAGAATTCATGGCTGATTCCTTTAGAGGAGCATAAGTCAGCAAATTTATTGTTCTCAAATTCCTTTCCATGATCACTTATGATTCTTATGACATGACTTTCCTTTTCCCTTTGAAGTTTTTGACATAGATCTTTAAACACTTTAAAAGTTTCTGATTTTTCTCTAATAAAGCTTATCCATGTGTATCTAGAAAAATCATCTACAACAACATAGACATACTTGTTACGACCAAGACTTTCAACCTACATAGGTCCCATCAAGTCCATGTGAAGAAGTTCCAAAACTTTTGATGTAGTGAGACGTTGGATCTTCTGATGTGACATCTTAGTTTGCTTTCCAATATGGCAGTCACCATATATTCTACCTTCTTCTATCTTGAACTTGGGAATCCCTCTCACTGTTTCTTAAGATATAATTCTTTTCATACCTTTCATATGCAAGTGCCCCAATTTTTGATGCCATGGTTTAACTTCATTCTCTTTGGCTAAAACACATGTTGAGGAGAGATTCAACTCTTGAGGAAACCACATATAACAATTGTCTTTAGATATGATTCCTTTTATAATAACTTCATTATTTTCATTGCACACAAGACATTCATCCTTGGTGAAGTTAACTTTGAATCCTTGATCACACAATTGGCTTATACTTATCAGGTTAGTTATTACCCCTTTAACAAGTAACACATCATCAAGCTTAGGGACTCATGAATAATCAAGCTTACCAACACCTTTTATTTCACCTTTTGCTCCATCACCAAAACTCACATAACTAGTGGAATAAGATTTTACATCCACCAACAGATTATTGAAACCTGTCATGTATATAGAACAACCACTGTCAAAATACTAGTCGTCTTTGGTTGATACTCTGAGGGAGGTGTGAGATATGAAACTAGCAACATTAGACTTGGGAATCCATTGTTTCTTCTTTTTGCTATTTTGTGGAATCTTATCAGTCTTGGGAGGAGGAGTAGTCTTAGGATACCCATACAACTTGAAACATAAGGGCCTTATATGACCAAGCCTTCCACAATGATGACATATCTAGGGCCAGGGATTTTCCTTGGTGTGATCAAAATTTTTCTTACCCTGATGTTTGCCATGATATCCTTTCTTGCTATGATGTTTAAACATTTGATTCAACATCTTAGGTTTAGATTTGGCCTGAGTGGAATGTGATGAAGGTTCTTCTGATTTAGGTTTCTCTTTCTCATTAAACCCTAGACCACTCTTGTCTCCAGTCACTCCCCCCACTTGAAGAATTTTATCTAGTTTTCCAGATCCATTATTTAGCATCTTGAGAGATTTGACCATTCTATCAAGGTTTGAATTTAATGAAGTCACTTCACTTTCTAGATTAGAAATAGTTTTTAAATGTTCTTCCATTTCTTCCTTCAACTGGGTTATGATGACTTTCTGTTTCTCCCCTTAAAGGAACACTTCTACACTTATGAGACATAATTTTTTGTATGAAGCAGCTAACTCATCAAAGGTTAGTTCCCCACCACTAGACTCTTCATCAGATGCATATTTGCCTGTTAATGCTTTAACATATTTGGAAGATTCTTCAAGATCACTCTCTGAGTCCTCTTCAGACTAAGTAACAGACAAATTCTTCTTTTGTTTCTTAATATATGTAGGACATTCGACTCTAATGTGACCAAAGCCTTCACATTTATGAAATTGTACTCCCTTCCCTTGAGTGGATTTTTCTTCAGCCCTTTTTCTTCCAAACTCATTTGACTTATGGATGTCAGATGAGATGTTCTTGACATTTGATCTTTGGTTCCTATCCATTCTTTTTATCACTTTGTTAAACTGTCTTCCAAGCATAGCTAAGGCATTTAATATTCCTCCATATGTATCCAAATCACAGTCTTCCTCTTCATCTTCAGTATTTGATACAAAGGCTATGCTTTTGTTCTTCTTTTCAGATCTTTCATTGATGCTTAATTCAAATGTCAGGAGGGATCCAACAAGTTCATCCACTTTCATTTTGTCAATGTCTTGAGCTTCTTCTATAGCAGTCACTTTCATATCAAATCTCTTAGGAAGAGACCTGAGCATCTTTCTCACCAATTTGTCTTCTAGTATTTTCTCTCCTAATGCACTGGATGCATTAGCAATTTCAAGAATGTTCATATGGAAGTCATTAATACTTTCATCATCCTTCATTCTCAAATTCTCAAATTTTATGGCGAGCAACTGAAGTCTTGACATCTTAACTTTGGACGTGCCTTCATGAGTAGATTGAAGAATTCCCCATGCATCCTTAGCTACTTCACACGTGTTCACTAATCTGAAAATATTCTTGTTAATTACATTGAATATAACACTCAAGGCTTTAGAATTTCCAAGAGCAATTTCATCTTCTTCTTTAGACCAATCTTCTTCTGGTTTTAACTCAGAAGTAGGTTCTCCATTTTCTCCCAATTTGACAGGGTGTTTCCATCCTTTTAAAACAACTTTCTAAGCCCTACTTTCCAAGGACTTTAAAAAGGACACCATACGTGGTTTTCAGTAGTCATAATTACTTCCATCCAGAATGGGTGGTTTGTTCACATATCCTCCTTCCTTGTCCATAGTACCAGAAAGTATCTTTCCTGGATCTCACCCAGATAAAGAGCAGGATGCCTGCTTCGATACCAATTGAAATTCTGGTATCAGATATGTGATGTCGAATGAGATGTCACGACACAAATATCTGTTTACAAGTAAAGAGCAGTAATAATAAAAGCAGTAAAAACACAAGATATTGTTCATCCAGTTCAGTGTACAATAACACCTACTCTGGGGGCTACCAAGCCAGGAACAAGTCCAATAAATAGTATAAATTCATAGACCCTCGGTAAACAACCAGTTTACAATATAATCACTTAATCACTACCAGTGTTATACTTCTACCTAAGACTCACCTAGGTATGAGGCCCTCCTCAAATCCCTTCAATCACTTACAGTGAAGAAACAACATAATTACTAAGTTTAAAAACTTCAACAATTCAATGCTTAAAAGCTTATGAATGATGCACAATTAACAAACCAAATAACAACACAAGTATTAAATTAATACTAGAGTGTTTGACAATTAAAAAACTTAGACTTTTTAAAATATAAGGAAAGTATTCTTCTTCAAAAGTTGCAGTGGTTTAAATAAGGAAGCAAGTCCTTATATATGTGCAACTGTGGGCTTGGGCTTTAAAACCAAATATTTAATTCTTTTGAATATTTCCATAAAAACAGGTCAAGATAAAATCCATGCATTTTGAAAAATATTCCTCCATATTTTTCGCAGTCTGTGAGCCACAAATCTTGAATTATGGAGCGCATGAAATTAGGAAACAAAAAACATAAACTGGTGTTGGCTGAGTTCAAATCAGGAGGCAGATGTCAAGAAGACATCTGCTTTGATATAATTCAAAACAGTTTGCTACAAATGTCAAGACATTTAGCAAAACATTAACAACACATTATTTTGCCAAAATTGCTGCCAACAAACGCTTACAAATAAAATTTTAAAATTCAACAAATTAATCTCCTCAACAATCACAAATCTCCAAAGATGAGATATAGATTCGTGTAACAATGGAAAAAGAATGAGGTAGAAAATGAAAGAAATTATTTGCAAGTTTTCAAGAAAGACTCAAAACTATTTTGAAAATCTGAGAGAATAAACAGTTTGTTAGTTTTCAAATAAATATTGGAAGTGTATGTTTTCTAATATTATGAAGGTTTTGAGGGAAAATGATATATATGTATTGAAGACCTAGAATAAAAATGAGAGAAAAATGGTGTATGATTCGAGTCAAAAGCAAGAGTTATGATTAGAATCATAAAACCAAGTGATATGAACCAAGAAGCAAAAAATATATGAAACCCATTTGTATTATTCAAGTCACAAGATCTGTGATTCGAGTCACATGATTCAAATCATACAAACTGGTGATTTGAATCAGAGTTTCAGAAACAACCAGGAGAATTTGCATTTCAGTGTGATTCAAATCAACCAATCATGTGATTCAAATCAAGCAACCCTATGATTTATATCAGAGTGTTGTGATTCGAATTAGACCTTCTTGTGATTCGAATCATGAAAACTAGAAATGCATTCCCGAGCTCTCTATGAATCTAATTCGAGTCAGACCAACTATGTATTTCGAGTCAGACTAATTGTAAGGTTAGCACTCTAACGCTCAAGTCAATGAGAGAATAAGAAGTAATGTAGAAGTGATAACAGATTTAAATACCTGAAATGTCGCGCTCTATTCCTTATATCATGTTAGTGGTTAAAATTGTCGGTGTGAGAGAAGATGTATTGTGCGGGTGACTGATAAATCTAATCAGGTAATTATTGATACATCTAATAAACAAAAATCATCTTGTCTTGGTGGACTGGGAGAGTACATACTCTATATACTCTTTCGCTTGGTATCGCTCTTAGACATTTTGTTATAGGCCTCATGAATGGCCCAAAACAAAAGTTTTTATATAATTTTTTTTTAAAATCTATATTTTTTAAAGATAAAACAAATTGACCCTATATTAACAAATTGACCACATATTTTATATTATTTTAATTATTTAATTTTTATCAACTTTGATTTTAAAATTATGTCAAAATATCTTTTTTTTCTTCAAATTGAAATCTATTATTAGATCGGAAGCACACACTCTAATTGAAACAACTCAACATTATTTATGCCACATTACTCGTATTCCTATGTGACACCTTTTAATTTTCATCTTCACTTCTTAAAATTTAAAATCACAAATTTTACAATATCATTAATAAAAAAATTAAAATAAATATTTTTTAGAAAAATAACATACAATACATTTTAACATATTAAATATATTTAAATATATTATTTCCATAAAATGTATAAAATATCTATTATAATATATTAAATCAGAAATGTACGGTCTAAAAATAAAAGAAACAAAATTTTATTGTATCATTTTAATATAATATCTTTAAAATAAGGTTAAATTCTTTTTATTCTACATTCTTTATATTATATCAGACAAATAAACTAAAGACAAATAACAATTTTTTATTTTATATTTTTCACATATAAGAATATAGAATTTATAGTTTGCTCATTTTTTTATGATAATAATCACATCGAATATAATAAAAAAATATAGTATTTTCTAAATAACTCTCATATTTCAATTAATATCAATAATAAAACCACATAAAAATTTATAACACCATTCGTAACAAATTAAAATAATTTTTTTCCTTAAAAAAACAAATTAGTAAATTCACTTGCAATTAAAATGCTTTTATTTATTATATAACTAATGTTTATCAATGTAAATATAATTTTGAAAATTTTTTAAAAGTTTTATTTGATAATATTGGAAAATCATATTTAAACTTTATTTAGGACTAAAAAAAAAAGAATATCATAAAAAATTTAACATCAAATATCTAAAAATGAGATAAGTACCAAAAACATATGAGAATCAAAACTAAAAATAAATAAATAAATAACAAGAAATATATTTTTTAATTATTTAATTTTTCAAAATTATATTTTAGATATCATTCAATTTAAAAGCATATATTTTTTATTTCAAGTAAAATATATTTTTTATTTGTAACTAATTGATATCATAGTCTCAATTACAAATTTTCATAATAAATTATTAAAGATATAAAATTATTAAAGATATTTATTATAAAAATAATTTTTAATATAAAAAATCAATAAAAAAACAAATAAAATTAATCTAGTCCTATTGGTATATAATATATTGTGTTTTTGTGAGCTGCATGAGCATGTAAACACAAAAATAGCCAATTCATTCCTTTTTCACTATTTTTATACCTTACAACTACTTTGTATCTTGATTTAGTTTTCTTTTTCCTTAAATATCTCTCTCAACAAATTAACCAATTTAACAATTCTTCACGAAGAAGTATTCCCTATTGGCCTCAACCCTTCCACAGGGTAATGTGGTTCCATCACCCTCCAGCTTCCCAAGCCTTCATGTTTTTCATGTTCTTCTCTTGAAGTTCCAAATCTTCATTAACAATATGAATAGCATAAAAACAAGCAAATTTTCTTTGTTTCTCTGATGCTCAAACCTCATTTAATGTTGCTTATATAGGTTCTATATTTCACAATAATTTGTATTAGAAATGGATAGGAAATCAACACTTCTAATGAAAAAATATGAGGTAGGACGCATGCTTGGGCAAGGAAACTTTGCCAAAGTTTATCATGCAAGGAACATAAAGACAGGACAAAGTGTTGCCATTAAGGTGTTTAACAAAGACATGATCATGAGGGTTGGTTTGAAGGAGCAAATCAAGCGCGAAATCTCGGTGATGCGCCGCGTTAGACATCCAAACATTGTCGATTTCTACGAGGTCATGGCAAGCAAAACAAAGATATATTTTGCAATGGAACTCGTGAAAGGCGGCGAGCTTTTCAATAAAGTGTCCCGAGGGAGGCTGAGGGAAGATGTTGCTAGGAAATATTTCCAACAGCTTATCGAAGCTGTTGATCATTGTCACAGAAGAGGGGTTTATCACCGTGATCTTAAACCGGAAAATCTTCTCCTCGATGACAATGATAATCTCAAAGTCTTGGATTTCGGCCTTAGCGCGTTGTCCGAATCAAAAAACACAGATGGTCTTCTTCATACAACATGTGGAACTCCGGCTTACGTTGCACCCGAGGTTATCAAGAAAAAAGGCTATGATGGAGCCATGGCAGATATTTGGTCTTGTGGTGTTATTCTCTATGTTCTATTAGCAGGTTATCTTCCTTTCAGTGATAAAAATCTAATGGACATGTATAAGAAGATTGCGAAAGGAGATTACAGGTTTCCTCAATGGTTTCGCCCTGACGCGAAAAGGCTTCTTAATAGAATTCTTGATCCTAATCCAAGAACAAGAATTACTATTAACAAGATAATGCAGAATAGTTGGTTTAGAAAAGGGTATAAGCAGATTGAAGGACCAGAATTACCGCCTTTATCGCCCACGCGAGGCGATATCTCTGATGTTTATAATGCATTTGATGATGTATTATCAACATCAAGTTCTAATGAAACTCCAAGAGCAATGTCTGTCAAAGACTATGAAGAATTTCCTATGAAACCGTATTGTTTCAATGCATTTGATATCATATCACTCTCTTCGGGATTCGATCTTTCTGGTTTATTCGAGAAAGATACTAGTGAAAGAACACACGCAAGATTTTCTACAAAAAGACCACCTTATGTAGTTGTGTCGAAACTCGAAGAGGTAGCACAATTAGATGGTAGATTTAAGGTTATGAAGCAAAATGGGATTGTTAGGCTGGAAGGAACTGAGGCAGGGTTAAACGGACAACTCAGTATAGATACAGAAATTTTTGAAGTTACTTCTTCATTGTACGTTGTTGAGGTGAACAAAATTGCTGGAGATATATTGGAATATAGGAGATTCTGGAACCAGTTCTTAAAGCCTTGTCTAGATGAAATTGCTTGGGTTTGGCAGGGATATGAGCAGTACATATAGTTCATCCTGCAACCGCAATTGCGACTGCAATATAATAGATTTTGCGTTGCCCGCATTTTCATGCAATATATATTGGTACCAAACTTAAAACCAGGTCAATATTAGCATTGCAAATATCGGTAGGCTTCCTTTTTTTCTTACACATGTTGTAATCTTGTTCTCAATGCTCCATATTTCATGCACTTTTTCTTGATATGTAATATTGAAAAAGAAAATATGTATATAAATATGGTTTCTTTTTCTTAGATTAAAATTGTACCCAACTTTGTGGCTTGCATGTAGCAGTTTGAACATTTAATGCCTGATGAGTGTTACTAACAGTTTTCTATTACGTGAGAGCAAAACTCAAGTAATGATCAGAATCATGGTTCTAAAATAGGGTCAGCTTATTCACTGTAAAAAATACTTCCGACCTGCCGGATTCGAACCAGCGACCTAAGGATTTCAGCTTCCAACTACAGTCCTCCGCTCTACCAACTGAGCTAAGGTCGGTTGTTTGAAGATATCGAAACTTCAGATTATATTACTATTAAGTTACATCTTTTGACATCCATGATTTTTGAAGCAAAGTTTGGCATCCTTGTAATCAATTTGGATTATAAATAGTTAGGATTTCCATTTTATACACCTGCTGGAATATGTGGCTGAGCAATGAACACCACCTTGAGATACCTTCTTGTTTTCGTTTTCATTGTCAACATACAAAAGGTTGGGGTGTAAAATAAAATTGCCATGTTTCTGGCGGATAATTTGTTTGTTGTGGATTTGGATCATCTACGATTGTTGCACCGTGTAAGAGTGGATTGTAGAACCGTTGGATTTGAATCCAAAACTATGTATCAGACCCAATGAAACTAGAGTCTGCTCGTGCAGTGGCCATATAGAATCCAAACGAGACACAACTACTCAAAGAAGAAAATAAAATTGTCTCTTTAAACTGTTTGGAAAAGTAACTTTTAGAATTTAAGTTGAGTCTAACTCAACCTTTCAATACAACTTAAAATATGAAACATACATCCCATTTATAAACACATTTGTGAACACATTTTTAGATTATTTTTTCTATTGTGGAACTCTCAATAAATATTTCTTTTTAGTAATATTACAACCGCCCCCAAAAACCTTTTAGAGTATCAAAAACTTTATAAAAAAAAATAGTTGTTGAGACGTGCATGATCCCTTTGCACTCTAACTTTTTATTTAAAAAAACTTAAAAAAATGCATTCGTTTCTAAATTTATTTTTGTGTATGTATATAGGAATTCTATGTCCACTAAGTCAATTTTGAAAAAATATATGATTCAATTAGTTAAAATTTTATGGATTATAAATTGATCAAATTTAAATTCAGTGAGAAACGAAGGGCTTGGGTGAAAGTCTTTTCTTTATTGGGAATCTTGCGGTGTTGGTTAATGTGTGTCCTACCTAAAAAATTAGCATGTTATAGTTTAGAAGAAGATTGTGAGTTTATAAAGAATGTTCCTTTCAAGGGTGAAAAGTGTGGCTAAGATTTCCTAGGTGAATTGAAATAATGTGTGTAAATCTAAAAGTAGTGGGGGTTAGGAGTGATGGATCTTCGACTAATTAATCTTGTCCTTCTGAAAAAAGTGGAGATAGAGGTTGCTTGTAGGGGATTCAAAGCTCTGGAGGGATATTATGATAGCTAAATACAAAGTTATTTATGTCTCCTTCCATAGCGGAGGGAGGGCTAGGGGTTTCCACTCTTTATCATCTTAGTGGAAAGAGGTATCTCTTCATAGGACAAAAGAGGAGTGTAAATCTGATTGATTTTTTGAAGATATTATTAGAATATTGGGGTTGGGTTTGCATACTTCCTTTTTGAAAGACCCTTGGTTAGGAGCATCCACTTAAAGTTTAAATTTCTTAGTTTGTTCTCCATTTCTCTCCAGCAATAAGGGATGGTGGGTATGGGAACTTGACGTTGAACTTTAGATGGAGGAGAGCCTTATTCCTTAGAGAGTTGACTGTTATTGACGAGTTTCATGCATTACTTAGAGATGTTACCCTTATCTTGAAAAGAGACAAGTGGATTTGGAAGCACACTATGATGATACTTTTTCAGTGGCTTCTGCTTACGTCGTTTATAGAGGGAGTTGAACTTCTTCTATGGCCCCGCTTTCAGTTTAGTGTCAAATATTTCCTCTCATTTGGACTAGTTGGGATCTGTCTAAGATCTTAGTCTTCTCCTGGCAGTTATTGCTAGATAAATTCCTTTATAGAGACAACCTTTTTAAAATATGGGTGTTATCAGACCCTGTTATACTTTCCTTTTCTTTTTGCGAGTTTTCACTTGAAATTGCTTCCATTTTTTTACATGTGAGTTAGCCTCGTTGGTATGGTACATAGTTTTTAGGTGGCTGACATGGCGAGTAGTTAATCATCGTGATCTTACGGTGCTTTTTTAGTCTTTTGTTTCTTTAGGATGTAGGATTAAGTTTATGGGAAGTTACCTTATGATTTGACATGTTGTGATCTGGTCTATTTGAAAAGCTCAAAATGATGTTATCTTTAATGGAGTCACAAAAATAGCAAAAGAAGTGGAGGAGAAGAGTAATTTTGGCTTGAAAATGGTTTTTGGGTAGATTTAGAGTAAACTTTTGCACCTTCATGGATTGGTTAAGAATTCTATCATCTACTTGCACCTTTAGCGGATTGAGTGTTTGCCTTGATTGAGAGTGTGGTGGTGGATCTTCTGCTCCTCTTTTGTTGGACCTGGTCTGTTGGTTAGGGGTGTTTGCAGTGCAGTTTAGATAGTTTTGACTCTAAAAATCATCTGAACCGCAAGAGAAAAAACGTGCGGTTTGGTTTGGTTCGGTTGACTTTTAGAAAAAAATCAAACTGAACCAAACCAAACCAATGCGGTTTGATTCAGTTGGTTCGATTTTTTACAAATATTTTATTGAGCCATACATACACATATAAATGACAATATAACTGTATTTAGTCATTCACACACTATCAAATAATAACAAAACTCATCATATTTGGACAACAACTTCCCATTTAATATGTAAAAACTATATTAGACAAAACTAGAATAATAAACATAAAATAATAGCATAAAAATATACAAAATAATATAATGAAACAAAAAAATAGAAGAAATGAGAGATTAGAGAAGATGAAAAAGAAAGAACATAAGAGATGAGAGATTAGAGAGGTGCAGTGTGTGCGGGTGAAGCATGGTGGGGGAACATAGGTGGGGCATGAGGTTCATCCCTCTGCTCGTATTCTTCTACAGTCTCGTGTCCGTCCCCAAGTGGAACATTAGGAGGTAATAGACCCGTAAAAGGTGGAGCATCTAGATCCTAGGTCCAGTTCCTCGCAATTCGTACATCAGTGTGTCTAGTGCAAGGCAGGACGATTGATGGGATAGCGACACCCCGAACCATAAGTTCAAAACCACCCGCTCTCCTCACCTTGCACAATTTCACATCTTTTAGAAATTTCAAATTAATTGTGCGGGGAGACAGGGGTGCAAGGGTAGCTATCTCAACGTCAAGGTGCAGAGCTATAGCAATAGACGTAACTAGTCCTCCAAAAGCTATGGTCCCTGCGTGTCTCAGGACAACAATCATGTGAGAAATCATAAACGGGACTGAATTAATTCTTCTATTAGTGAGACTATCCTGCAAAAATAGAAGTTCTCTAGCATTTACCTTGTTTGGATTCTCCCGGCCAAAAATAGTACAGGCGAGCATATATCGAAAAATTCGAATAGTCAGGTTATGGATCAATGATGCTAAAACTCCTTCAAAAGAATTTATAGAAGAGTTTGACCATTGACGCCAGAAGGAAAATGCATCAGTGGACCATTCATAATCCAAAGGGGTCTCACAAATAGCGCCATCACCATGAGGAATACCCAATAGAGCTGTTAGTTCGTCGGTGTATATTCATATTCAATATTAAACTGACGGAATTTAACCGTACCGACGGTACTAGCAGTGTCGGGGTGAACCAAATAAATTAGGGAACTTAAGAATTCCCGAGTTAGCCTCTCAAAGGTGGGATCTTTTCTAGTAAAAGTGTCATGCAATCCTAGGATGTCAGCTAAATGAAAAAACTATGATAAAGTCCTAAAGTATACAGACAATCTTCATCGACATACTTGGTTGAGACAATTTCTCGTCCTTGCAATTTTTCAAGGATTTTCCGTTGTCGATCTCCGTGTTTGCCTTCACAAAGAACTTATCCGTTGAACTCCATTATTTCTCCTTTGGAAGAAAATTGAAAAAATGGGTGTTTGAGTGGTTAATGGGGTAGTAGGTGGTTGAGAAAATGAGAGTTATTGGGTGGTTAATGGGGTAGTAGGTGGTTGAGAAAATGAGAGGTTTTGGGGTTGAAAATGGAGAAAGTGGGAGGTTTTTGAAAATCTGCCCGTTATAATCCGAGACCCCATGGCGGGCGCCATGTTCGAAAATTGGGATGGACTCAAATTTCTTTTTTTGTTGGTTTGGGCTTCTTATTCCAATTTCTTCTCGTAGGTGCAAACAACAATTCTTCATTTGGTGCTTCCAAGGATTGGTGTATTGAATTTTTTTCTTTTATGTTTATAATGCGAAGATCATCAATTTCCTGCTGTAGGAGGTCTGCCTTAGTAGAGTGAGTAGCATCAAAAACCATAACCTGAAGAGAGAGGTCTTCAACTATTTGACGAAGTTGGGCTACCTCTCTATGCAGCTCGACAACCTGTGCATAGATGTCGGGTTGCTGAAAAGAGAAATTATTAGAGAATACAATGGTTCTTTCTAGCGATGGACATGGATGATACTCAGGTACCGGAGGTGATTTTCGCTCGTCCACGGTCTCTCCAAGACCTTATAAGGAATATGTCCAATTGGCAGGGTTATGGACATTGGTTATCATGGGATCAGGCAAGGTAAAATAGTAAACGATTTCATTATCAATCAGGAGTCTATACTGGTTGGGATTAAAGTAGACTCTTCTCATCAGCCCACGATCCAAACAGAAATCAATGTCCATTGTAGTATATCCATAGTAGGAGGTAAGGTGAGATAACTTACTTGTATGACCCAAAGCAGAAGAAATCTGAGTCACTGTCCCTTCCATATGGAGGATACCTTCAACAGACTTAGAAGTCATCATGAGATTCCACAGCAGAAAATTTCAACAGGCTACAGGGCGAGACTGGGTCGCACAGTAGAGGAAAAAGATCTCCTCCTCGCTAACATGGGTGTCAGTGTCAGCCTTCCCTAGGAAAGTGTGAGCAATAACCATATGAAAATACCTGAAAGCGGGGTTGTGAATAACAGGGGATAGCTGAGTGGAAGGATTAAGGCTCCCTCCAGCAGTAATATCTCTCTAGAATTTCTCTATGTCCCTAGTCATGAAATAGCCAACTCGTAGCTCAGGTATAACATCAGGTGTGGTCTGGAAGCCTAGCAAGTCGCTAAACTCCCTCTGGGTAAAACAATATTTTATCCCGAATAGTCTGAAAGTGAGATATCCATCCTGGCCATTATAGGGCTCAAACTCGAATGAACTGAGGAATTCTAAGGTGAGGTTCCTGTAGGTCACATTTAGGTCATCTGCATACTCGTTCCACTTTAGTTGGTTGCATAGATACTTGATACTGGCTTCAAAGCCAAGAGTTTCCACGCAAATCTGGTCTGGATATCTGGTCGGTGCCATGGGTCGCTGTGAAAGGACCGTATAGCATTGTCTATGAGTGTCATCTCGGAAGGAAACATGCATGTCATCGAAATGCTCCATCCTGAAAAATGTAGTTAGCAAAGACGGCTAGCAGGTGATGCCTGAAATCATAAATTTTGCAACTGTTAGTATAAAGATAAAAATAAAATTTGATAAAGTAAAAAGTAAATAAATGCAAAAAATAAAAATAAACTCATGGGTTGCCTCCCATGCAGCGCTTGTTTAACGTCGTTAGCTTGACGAGTAAGCTTCATATATCGGAAACTGGTACTGGTGGTTCAATCAGAGTGTGGCTGGAGTTGTTGGTGGGAATGTCACCTCCTTCGTAGTGCTTCAACCTCTGCCCATTGACGATGAATGGGCTACAAGAATTGTTCTTGATCTCGACTGCTCCAGATCTTAGGATTCTAGAGACCTCAAAAGGACCAGTCCATCTTGAACGTAGCTTTCCAGGAAAAAGTCACAACCTGGAATTGAAAAGGAGAACAAGGTCGCATATATTGAAATCTTTCTTTACAATTCTTCTGTCATGCCAAGTTTTGGTTCTTTCTTTATATATTATAGCATTCTCATAGGCATACTGGCGGAATTCCTCCAATTTATGAATGTCAAGGATGCGCTTTTCACCAACAGTCAAATATTCCAAATTCAGGGTCTTAATGGCCCAATAGGATTTATGCTCTAACTCGAATGGTAAATGACAAGATTTTTCATAGACTAATTGGTAAGGGGTTGTTCCAATAGGGGTTTTAAAAGCTGTTCTGTAGGCCTATAGTGCTTCATGCAGCTTCTGATACCAATCTTTTCTGGAAATTGAAACAGTTTTTTCTAAGATTTGCTTAATCTCCCTGTTAGACACTTCTACTTGGCCGTTAGTCTGTGGGTGATAAGGTGATGCTACTCTGTGCTTTAATCCATACTTACTCAAGATCTTATCAAAGATTCTGGATATGAAATGTGATCCTCCATCACTTATAACAAGACGGGGTGTTCCAAACCTCGGAAAAATAATATTCTTAAATAACTTGACTACCACTCTTGTTTCGTTTGTGGGTGATGCAATAGCCTCAATCCATTTAGACACGTAGTCCACAGCTACCAAAATGTACCTATTTCCCATTGAAGGTGGAAATGGTCCCATAAAGTCTATACCCCAAACATCAAAGAGTTCAACTTCCTGGATATTCCTCATTGGTATCTCGTCACGTCTCGATATGTTCCTGGTGCATTGGCATCGGTCGCAGTTGAGAATGCTGGCATGAACATCGCGCCATGAAGTTGGCCAATAGAGGCCTAGTTGAAGAATCTTGGTGTGCGTTTTAGATATACCTGCATGTCCACCATAAGGTGCAGAACGACAATGTTTGATGATTTCTTCTATTTCCTCTTCTGGGATGCAACACCCGAAAATATTATTTATTCCTCTCTTGAATAGGAGCAGTTCATCCCAGTAGAAATGTTTAACATCTTTGAAGAACTTCTTTTTCTGTTGGTAATTTAGATCAGGGGGTATGATATCTGCAACTAGGTAGTTTACAAAATCAGCGTACCAAGGTATGCTCTTCATTACTAAAAAAATTTCAAAATCTTTATCTCTGTAAGGCTCGAAATCATCAGTCTTAGCTATAAGTCTGTCATAGGTGAAATTATCATTTATAGGCAATAAGTCAGGTTTTAAGTGTTCTAATCTAGAGAGGTGGTCAGCAACAACATTCTCTGTGCCTTTCTTATCCTTAATGTCTAGATCAAACTCTTGGAGTAACATGATCCATCTAAGTAATCTAGGTTTAGCGTCCTTTTTATTTAATAGATAACGTGTAGCAGCATGATCAGTGTAAACAATGATCTTTGCTCCAACTAGGTAGGAACTAAACTTATCTATCGCAAAAATTACTGCCAGTAATTCTTTCTCTGTTGTTGCATAGTTGAGTTGGGCGGTATCTAGGGTTCTACTAGAATAATATATAACATGTAATTTCTTGTCTTTTCGTTGTCCTAGAACAACACCAACTGCATAATCGCTGGCATCACACATGATTTCAAAAGGTTGTGTCCAATCTGGGGGTTGCATGATCGGAGCTGAAATCAATGCTTGTTTCAAAAATTTAAAAGCTTCGAGACATTTCTCGTCGAAAACAAATTCAACGTCCTTCATTAGAAGATTAGTCAAATGTTTTGTTATTTTAGAGAAGTCTTTTATAAAACGCCGATAAAAACCAGCATGTCCAAGAAAACTTCTAATCTCCCTAATGGTTTTAGGTGGGATGAGGTTTTCTATAACTTTAATTTTGGCTCTATCGACCTCAATGCCTCTTTCGGAGACAATGTGTCCTAATACTAAACCTTCATTAACCATAAAATGGTATTTTTCCCAGTTTAACACTAGGTTCACCTCTACGCATCTTTCAAGGATTTTTTCGAGGTTGGAGAGACAATCTTTAAAATTGAATCCACACACCGAGAAATCGTCCATGAAAACTTCCATTATTCCATCTAGGTAATCTGCAAATATAGACATCATACAACATTGAAAAGTTGCAGGGGCATTACAGAGTCCGAAGGGAATTCGTCTATAGGCGAACGTTCCATAAGGACAGGTAAAGGTTGTTTTCTCTTGATCCTCAAGGTGAATAGGTATTTGGAAAAATCCTGAGTATCCATCTAGATAACAAAAGTGCAAGTGTCTGGCTAGATGTTCGAGCATTTGATCTATAAATGGAAGAGGGAAATGATCCTTCCCGATTGCTTTGTTTAATTTTCTATAATTTATACACATACACCAACCTCCTTCTGTTTGTTTAGCAATATGCTCACCTTTCTCATTTTCTATGACTGTGATGCCTCCTTTCTATGGCACCACATGCATCGGGCTCACCCAATTACTATATGATATTTGGTAAATTATACCAGCCTCTAGGAACTTAAGAACTTCTCTTTTAACAACATCACTCATTATAGGGTTTATTCTTCTTTGATGTTCTCTTGAGGGTTTTGAGTTTTCCTCTAACAAGATCCGGTGCATGCACACCGATGGACTTATTCCTTTTAAATCGGAGATGTTATACCCTAAAGCTGAGGGATATTTTCGTAAGATCTCTAAGAGTTGAGTTGTCTCGTCTTGACTTAAAATAGCATTAACTATAACATGACGATTCATCTCTTTATCTAAGAATTCATATCTGAAGTTCTTGGGAAGTTCCTTCAGTTCTAAAGATGGTTTCAAAGGGCAAGGCATGGGATCGGGAGTAAGCGATAAACATTCATAGAGGTTGTCATCGATGTAAGGTTCTAAACCTTTAAATCCATCGTCCTCCATAATGGGGGTCAAAGGTAACTTAATATTTTTGTTAGATTCCTCTCGCTTAAGTTCCAATATACACTCGTCAATGACGTCGATGGCATAACAAGTATCTCCTATGACTGGTGCCATTAAGAACTTTGAAAGAATAAATTCTATCTTCTCATCACCCACCTCAAATGTTAATTTTCCTTTCTTAACGTCAATTATGGCTCCGACTGTTGATAGGAATGATCTACCTAAGAGGATTGGGATTTCTTCATCTTCTTTAATATCCATAACCATGAAATCAGTTGGGATATATAGCTGACCAATCTTAACTAGTATGTCTTCAAGTATGCGCATAAGATACTTAACTGATCTATCAACAAGCTGGAGAGACATCTTAGTCGGCTGCAATTCTCCTAAGTTTAACCTTCTACAAACTGCTAAAGGCATAAGGCTGACGCTAGCTCCTAGATCTAAGAAGGCTTTGTCAATAGTATGATTTCCTAAGATACAAGGAATGAAAAAACTTCCTGGATCCTTTTCTTTCTCAATAAGTTTATTTTCTGAAATAAAATTGCATTCGATAGGTTTGGGATCATCAAGTCTACGTTTGTTGGTCAGGATGTCTTTTAGGAATTTAGCATAAGATGGTATCTGAGTGATGGCTTCGGTGAAAGGAATCTCTACATGGAGTTTTTCTATAACTTTAACGAATCTCTGGTATTGATTGTCAAGTTTGGTTTGTTTAAGTCTTTGCGGAAATGGGACTAGGGGTTTGTACGGGGGTGGTGATTTATTAGTTTTATCTTTTAATTCTGGTTCTTTTTGCTTTTCGGGTTCCTTTGGTTCCTCCACTTGGTGTGTAGGCAAAACATTTGTCTTAGGTTGTGAGGGTGTACTCATGGCTGGATTCTTAGGTCCATCGTAAGTAGTCCCACTTTGTAAGGAAATGGCATTAGCTTGCCCTTTAGGATTTGGTTGAGGTTGTCCAGGGAATTGTCCTTCAGGTGTAGTTTGTGGGGCTTGTGTTTGGGCTATCTGCGATATTTGGGTTTCAAGCATCTTGTTATGCGTAATTATCTGATCAACCTTAGTTCCTAATTGCGTGATTAGTTCGCTTACGTGAATATTCTGATTTAGGAACTCTTTGTTTTGCTGGGTTTGAGCTGAAATAAAATTTTCCATGATTTTCTCAAGGTTTGGTTTGGGTGCCGCAGCTTGCATAGGTTGATTTGGTCTTTGGGATTGGAAACCTGTAGGTCTCGGAGGTGCAGAGTTTTGTATTGGGCTATTGTTTTTATAAGAAAAGTTTGGGTGATTCCTCCATCCGGGGTTGTAAGTGTTTGAAAATGGGTTTCCTTGGGTGTAATTTACTTAGTCTGAGCAAGGCTCATTCCACAAGTTACATTCTGCAGGTTGATGTCCTTGGGTCCCACAGAGTTCGCATTCGGAATCTACTGCGGCTACAATATTATGGTTTTGAGACATGTTTTGAACTTTTAAGGCAAGAGCTTCCATTTTAACTTGCATCAGGTCTAGAGAACTTATCTCATATTTTCCTCCTTGGGTCTCCTTTTTCTCTATCGTAGCTCGTTCAGTTCTCCATTGGTAATGGTTTTGGGCCATGTCCTCAATGAGAGCGCAGGCTTCTAGGTAAGGTTTATTCATCAATGCGCCACCGGCGGCAACATCGATATACATCTTTGTGTTGTAATGGAGTCCATTATAGAAGGTGTGGATGATTAGTCATTATTCTAGGCCATGGTGTGGACAGGCTCTTAACATGTCCTTATATCTCTCTCCAAGCTTCAAAAAGTGATTCTCCCAGGTTTTGGTTAAATCTAGTGATTTGGTTTCTAAAAAATTTCCAAAAATTTTGTAAAATTACTTGGCCTCTTTTCTGATTTTTCTATGGTCTTATTTTTCATTTCTTGATTAATTTGAATATAATTGGCATTTTCTTCATTATTTTCCATTTTTTAAAACATTTTTAAACCCTTTAATGAACATATTAATTATATTATTATTTTGTGAATATTTTCTGGCTGTCTTGGGTTGATTTTTTGGTCATGGCTTTATTAACATCATTGGATCCATGGTGTTGAGTTTAACTCCACAAAAAATGGATGAATGATTTTAATAATAGTTTGATTAAATATTAATTCAAATGTGGTTTTTCTTTTTACTCGAATTCCTCTTCATCTCATCCCCTTATTATTGCACTAAATGTTGTTAGAGCATGATCTCTATATCATGTCTCAAAAAAATGGTGCATAGATTGCTATTGACCGGCCTCAAAATAGGTGCGACTTCTATATAAGTCCACTTACGATTGCTTAGCATAGCGCTAAATTTTGTCCTGGTTCGAATAAATGATCATTTGTGGCCCAAACTTATGATTTCAAGCCCAAGTATGTTAATTTGATCTCTTTGATCCAATAACCTTGAGATTCATTGTGTGGAGGCTTTGGTTCTACCAATCCTCTAATGGATCTACAACACCTTTGGTCAATGCGGATCACTTAAACATCGTTGATCATTAAATGGTACTTGTGAGAATTCCAAATGGTTGATATACTTGACAAAAAGCAAATGCAACTTGTTGTGTGGAGGATTTGGTTCTACCAATCCTCTAATGAGTTCCAAATGCAAGTTTCAAGATGGTCATCCAAGTAACCACTAATTATTGACTTGTTTTATTTTTATGCTTTTATTCTTTTATGCTTTATGCACTATTTATTTTTTAGCATTTTACATTTCATGCCATTTTCATCTTTGCTCATTTGAGCACTTATTTTCTTTTCATTTTTTACTTTGCTCACTTGAGCTTTTCTTTTTCCTTTTTCTAAGATACTTAATAACCAACTTAAACCCTAAAAAACTCTTAATGGTACTTGGACTATTTGGTTACTATCCTTGGCATGATGGAGCAGTGGACTTTTTCTTGGACTTTTTCCTGGATACCTTGTGATCTTATCTGATTATTTTGTTTGGAGCTCTTGAGGTTTACCTCAAGACATTGGGTTGCTTGTTTGTTTTTGTGTGCAGGTTTTTGTGATTACACTCTTTGTTTGCAATCTGGAATTCACCCGTATACAGCCGTTACTCTGCCCAATTTTTGTGAAGACTTAATACATTTGAAGAGGTCTAGTATCTTTGCTTGCTTGGTTTCACTCCAAAGAATGGGAATTCTATCTTGGCTCATAATGTCAAGTTTTGGCTTCTTGTTGGTTAGATGGTCCTTATCCTTAGCTTTTACCTTATGCTTTAGGATAGCCTCTTCTTCTCCTCCCATCTTCTTTAATTTCAAAAGTCTTATCCCTCCTTTTGAAAACCCTTCTTGTTTTGAAACTTAAACACTTTCATAATAAACTTGGGCTTATGTCCATGCATTTTCAAAAAAACATTTTCATAAATAAACTTCAATCAATTTAATAATACCTTGACATTTTTTTGTGAAAAGACTAAAAGTCAATCAACCTCATTTCAAATTATTTTTCCACTTTGGCTTTTACCTTTAAACTTTTCTTAAAATATTAGGCTCTTGTCAATCCTTGTAGTGATGCAAACAACTATACTTCTACAATATGTAATGAAATGAGATATTTTCCACTTGGGTGTTGAGTGAGGCATTGTTGATTTTAAAATCCAAGCCATATCCTCCACTTTGAGATGATGCAAATTCTCATTTCTCATGATTGTGGATAGTAAGTATGTTTTCCACACGGGCAATGACAATGACGTCTTATCTCATAAAATTAACCAACACACTCGTGTTTCAAATTTTTAAAAGAGGAACTACGTGTACCCTGATCCCCTGTTGCACGAAAGGTGGTACGTAGGCACTAAAGGTTCACAACCGCGGTGGGTGCAAAAATCATAAAAATACTTATTTTCTCACCTCCACTATCCATTTTATATACAACACATTTTTATAGCCAAATTATACAGATTTTACAAAGAGGTTCATGCGGAGTACCGTAGATGTTTAGGGTTCTAATACCTTCCCTTTGCATAACCAACCCCCTTACCTTGAATCTTTCCCCCTCTTTTTGGGTTATTCGCTCTTTTCCCATTCCTTTGGAAACAATAAAGCGCGATGGCGATTTTTATTTTGATTTGTATAAAGTCTAGTCAATCCAATGGCTTAGTCTTGAACATATCTACCGCTACAATGACCAAGGAAACAAACCGGTGATATTGAGCTCCTTAGAACCCGGTTACTATTACTAGGACATGTTTGAGCCAACTAAACTTCAAGAGGGTACTTACCTATGAGACTCCATGCAAGTTTAAACCTAAGGACTTGTTTGCTTTGCTTGTAATGCATACTTGTACATAACATCATGAACATCATAAAAATCACATACATCCACTAACCATTTCAAGGATTTTTGGATTCATCTTTGTTCTTGTTTTGTAGGATATGGATTCACTTCGCAGGAAAACTATTCAAGTCAACCTTGTGAGAATCCCTCCACAACTTAAGGAGCTAGCTTCAAGGATTCCTGAAAACTCTCCATTCACTGAGAGACATGGTCATTGATAACACGATTTTATATCGTATAAATCGACTTAATTAATGCAAATAATTCATGTTTTTATTTAATTTATTTTATTTTATTTCCATATTACGCTGGTATTTCTTTGTTTCAGGTATTTTGCCTTAAATAAGCTTATGTGAAGAAAAATGAAGAAATAGATGCAATTTAGTACAAAAATGAAGATAATTGATTAATGTGGTGCAGAATACTAAATGGGGGTGAAAAGAATGATTTTTCCAAGGCCCAAAAGACCAAGAACGCGCAGAGGCCCAAGGGAACACACGTTCCCCACTTCAGCTTGAAGGGACCGACCGGCCCACTAAGGGGAACGACCGGTCCGGCCCACTTCAGCTGAGTGGAACGACCGTTCCCTCCCCTTTCCTATTTTCACGCCATTTTCTCCTCACACGGAACGACCGGTCCCAAGTCAATGAAGAAACCAACTTTTGCTATATTTCCGTACACGTCTTCAGCACGTTATGCAACAAAGTCCACTAGCAATATTTTTTGGATATTCAGTTTTACGTGGATTGGGCTTTTGGGATACAGTTATTTTACAAGCATTATAAATAGAAGTGAAAGCCAAATCCCAAAGGTCGGAGAATTTTTGCAAGATCGTACTATTTTCAGCAAAGCAAATTTCCTTCCATTTTAATTTTTGTTCTGCCTTTTCCTTTATTTTTATTTCATCGCATTGTTTTTATTTTCTTTTCTTCTCCAGTTTTCTGCCTTTATTTTTCGTACAACAATTTCTACACCGGAAATTGTTGTGCAATTTTATCCGGTTTAACCTTACGTTAGATCCGGTATTTTTACTTTCCTTGTTGTTACGAAATTCAAGATTCGAAGGGTAGATCCAGCCGACTTGTGGTGGAATACTCGAAGGATTTGAAGAACAAATATTTAATTGAAGCTATTGAAGTATTTCTACATTTTCATCAGGTTTTCATTTATATGCTTTATTTAATATATTTGTATGATCTTTGTTCTGAGTATGTTTTTATTTCGCCGTTTCCTAATTAATAAACCTTGCATGATTAATTGTATGAACATGTCTGGCTAAACCGATTAAATATCGGTATGTAAATTAACCAAATAACAGGATCCGAAATAAACTGGCTTAAAATTATTTTGTAAAAGAAACTTCTTTCATGGTTTTAATATTCAATTAAATTGTTTAAGATTTTACAAACCAATAGAACGGAAGTGTGAGGTTTTAGAATTGATTAAGGTTTTTACTAATAAAACGGAAGTTTGAGGCTAAAACCAGATAGTGATTATTAGGCATTGTTTTTAAAGAGGCGGAAGCATTTTAAAAACAATTAAATTTTATTCTGTTTTCAAAAATTACTTTTGAATCCGGCGGAGTGACGGAAGCACACGTTAGGGTATTAATCGTATAACCTGAACTAATAGAACGGAAGTGTGAGGGGAAGGTTTTTAGACAAATAAAGTTTGCGTAAAGATAATTTTTGACCAATTTAAGTAAAAGCCAGTGGAAATTCGGAACCCAAAATTTAGGTGAAATACATACCGGTATTTATAATTAAAAATTTTATAACTAAATTTAGTAATTAGATCCCTTTCGTTAATTAAATTAATATTAGCCTTAGCTTTACCCAGTAACCAAAATTACGGTAGATCGATTCATAGTCCCTATGGATTCGATATCTTTTAAGACTACGCGATAGGACTGTGCACTTGCAGTCTCCAGATTTACAGACATACAAAGTCGCGATCAAGTTTTTGGCGCCGTTGCCGGGGACTATTTAAGTCGATATCGTAACTCTTTTAGTTACATCATAGAGACTAAGGTCTTCTTCTTTTCATCTCTTTCTGATTTGTATGCCAAACACTCGCTCTCAAGGCGAACCTTTGCATCTACAAATCAACGACATCAAGCGTTATCTTCGATTGAGACGCCGAATTCAGGAATATCGTCTACTAAACAATTTACCCCCGACGAATATCCCTGATATAACTGATCTTAGACGAGCTGAGATGGCTGCGCCACGACCTCTAAAATCTTACGCAATCCCTTCTCAAGACGAACCTCATAACAGTATTGCCGCTCCGGCAATCGAGGCAAACAACTTCGAGCTGAAACCTTCGCTATTATCTGCAGTTCAACAAAACCAGTTTTCTAGAAATCCAACTGACGATCCGAACCTGCATTTATCCGTATTTCTACAATATGCAGATACCGTAAAAGCTAATGGGGTCAGCACGGAAGCTATTCGTTTACGATTATTTCCTTTTTCCCTTAGAGATAGAGCTAGAGCTTGGCTCGAATCTCTACCTTCTAATTCAATCACTACGTGGGATGAATTAAAGAAATTTTTCCTAACCCGATATTTTCCACCAAGCAAAACGGCTATGCTTCGAGCTCAAATCAACGGATTTAGACAGAAAGACACCGAGC
This sequence comes from Vicia faba, assembly GCA_948472305.1. Lineage (NCBI taxonomy): Eukaryota > Viridiplantae > Streptophyta > Magnoliopsida > Fabales > Fabaceae > Vicia > Vicia faba. The sequence goes on along the minus strand of OX451736.1, from coordinate 1,672,864,667 downwards.
CTTTATTTGAAGCATGGGAACGATATAAAGACATGATAAGACTCTGTCCACATCATGGTCTGGAGGAATGGTTAGTGATACATACTTTCTACAATGGTCTTTTGTATAACACGAGATTAACAATCGACGCTGCTGCTGGAGGTCCGCTAATGGAGAAACCTTATGTAGAAGCCTACGATCTGATAGATAATATGGCCCAAAACCACTACCAGTGGGGAAGCGAGAGAGCTGCCGTTGAAAAACCTCCGACGAAAGGAGGAATGTACGAAATTAGTAGCCTAGATCAAGTAAACGCTAAGGTAGACGCACTAACTCAGAAAATAGAAAACCTTACGTTAACTCTTGCAGCTACCGTAGCTGCAGTGACTCCTGACTGCGAAATATGCGGAACATCTGGTCACGCTCCCGCCGAATGTCAATTTCTGTTAGGTACTCCGACTGACCAAATAAACTACGCTCAGGGAAACCCTTATTCAAATACGTACAACCCAGGTTAGAGGAATCACCCAAATTTTTCCTACAAGAATAATAACGCATTGAACGCACCTGTTCAAGCGCAAACTGCTCCACCTGGATATCAAAAAGCACCTGCTGCCGCACCGAGCGCACCTAGGAAATCTAATCTCAAAATAATGATGGAAAACTTTATAGCAAGCCAAGCGCAAACTCACAAAGAATTCCTAAACCGAGACATACACACTAACGAGCAAATTAAGCAACTATCGAACAAAATAGATGCCTTAGCCACTCACAATAAAATGTTAGAAACTCAAATCTCACAAGTGGCTCAACAACAAGCGCCTGCTGCCGCACCAGCCGGTACTTTCCCTGGACAACCACAACCTAATCCGAAAGGACAAGCTCACGCAATTATATTACGAAGCGGTAAAGAAATAGAAGAACCATTAGATCCAAGAACCGAAAACCCGGCCATGCACCAAAACTCTGAAAACCAAGCCGAAGAGGATAACGAACCTAAAAGAAAGGAAGATGGAGAAACAATAGAACAAGAAAAACCTTATGTACCTCCACCTCCCTATAAACCACCTATTCCTTACCCTCAAAGACTAGTTAAAACAAAAGACATAGGGCAATTTAAGAAATTTGTAGAACTTCTCAAGAAATTAAACGTAACAATTCCTTTCACAGAAGCGATAACGCAAATGCCCTCATATGCTAAATTCTTAAAAGAAATTCTATCTAATAAGAAAAAGCTAGAAGAAAATGAAACAGTTACTCTTACAGCTGAATGCAGCGCAATAATCCAAAATAAGATGCCACCTAAACTGAAAGACCCTGGTAGTTTTTCTATACCATGTGTAATAGGAAAATTCGTCATAGACAAAGCTTTATGTGATTTAGGAGCAAGCATCATTGTAATGCCTTTATCCATCAGTAAGAAACTCGAAATGGGAGAGTTGAGACCAACTAAAATGTCTGTTCAGTTAGCAGATCGTTCTGTCAAATACCCCGTAAGAGTACTTGAAAACGTCCCCGTTCGAATAGGTCAATTCTACATCCCAACCGACTTTATAATAATGGATATTAAGGAAGATACGAACACACCTATCATTTTAGGAAGACCCTTCCTAGCAACTGCCGGTGCCATTATAGACGTTAAAAGAGGAAAACTCACCTTTGAGGTAGGCGAAGAAAAGATTGAATTCATTCTTTCCAAATTTCTAAAAGCACCAGCCATAGATGACAACTGCTACTTTATGGATATGATAGAAGAATGTATAAAAGAAGCAGAAGATCATCCAGATAAAACCTTAGATGAATGCTTAGCAATAACACCCGATCCTACACAAGGTTTACACAAACCAACCATTGAAATCAAAACGTTACCCAAAAACCTGAGATACGAATTCTTAGACCCAGAATTCGAACGACCAGTAATAATCAACGCAAATCTAGGAAAAATCGAGACTGAAAAATTACTACATATACTGAGGAAATATCCAACTGCTTTAGGATACAATTTAACTGATCTTAAAGGAATAAGTCCTTCCATCTGTATGCATCGCATAATGCTAGAGGAAGATAGTAAAACCTCTAGAGAACACCAAAGAAGACTTAATCCTATAATGAGTGAAGTAGTAAAGAAAGAGATATTAAAATTGTTAGAAGCAGGCATCATTTATCCAATATCTGATAGTAAATGGGTAAGCCCAGTTCATGTAGTCCCCAAGAAAGGAGGCGTAACGGTAATCGAAAACGACAAAGGAGAAACCATAACAAAGCGAATCGAATCAGGATGGAGGATGTGCATTGATTATATGAAACTTAACAAAGCCACCCGGAAGGATCATTTCCCTTTACCATTCATTGATCAAATGCTGGAGCGTCTAGCCAGACACTCATATTTCTGTTACTTGGACGGTTACTCCGGATTCTTTCAAATACCGATACACCCCGATGACCAAGAAAAGACTACCTTCACCTGTCCATTCGGAACCTTCGCATATCGAAGAATGCCTTTTGGCTTATGCAATGCACCTGCAACTTTTCAAAGATGCATGATGGCAATCTTCACAGACTTTCTTGATAATATTATGGAGGTATTCATGGACGACTTCTCCGTCTGCGGACGTAGTTTTGAAGGATGTCTTGCAAACTTAGAAAAAGTACTAGAAAGATGTGTAAAGGTAAACTTAGTATTAAATTGGGAAAAATGCCATTTTATGGTTCAAGAAGGTATTGTGTTAGGACATATTATATCTAATAGGGGAATCGAAGTAGACAAGGCCAAGATAGAAGTTATCGAAAACCTTCAACCCCCTAGAACTGTCAGAGAAATAAGAAGTTTCTTAGGACATGCCGGTTTTTGCCGACGTTTTATTAAAGATTTCTCTAAAATTTCTAAGCCATTAACAGAACTCTTAATGAAAGATGCTGAATTCATATTTAACGAAAAATGCCTTGAAGCCTTTCAATCATTAAAGAAAGCATTAATTACTGCGCCAATCATGAAGACCCCAGATTGGAGTGAACCATTTGAGATAATGTGTGACGCAAGTGACTATGCCGTAGGAGCAGTTCTAGGACAAAGAAAAGATAAAAAATTACACGTCATATATTACGCTAGTAGAACCCTAGATGAAGCGCAAATGAATTATGCAACAACCGAAAAGGAACTCCTGGTTGTAGTCTTCGCACTCGATAAATTCCGATCTTATTTAGTAGGAGCTAAGATAATAATTTATACTGACCACGCTGCCATTAGATATCTCCTAAGCAAAAAGGACGCTAAACCTAGACTGCTAAGATGGATCTTGTTGCTACAAGAATTTGATTTAGAAATCAAGGATAAAAAAGGAACTGAAAACGTAGTGGCTGATCATCTATCAAGAATCGAAAATCTAAAACAAGAACGAATTCCAATCAATGATGAATCTCAATATGATAGATTAATCGCCCACTTCGAAGCAAGTGAATCTCAAAACTATTCTGAAACAACCTTAGCAATCTCATCTGTCCCTTGGTATGCAGATTTCGTAAATTATCTAGCTGCCGGTGTATTACCACCAGAGTTAACGTACCAACAAAAGAAAAAATTCTTTCACGATCTCAAACAATATTACTGGGATGAACCTTTGTTATTCAAAAGAGGACCCGATGGAATTTTCCGTCGTTGCGTACCCGAAGAAGAAGTCGAAAGCATGATTAAACATTGCCACTCCGCACCATACGGAGGACACACGAGTACTTCTAAAACATGTACGAAAATCCTACAATCAGGTCTTTATTGGCCAACACTATGGAAAGATGTTCATGTCGCAGTCACTAAGTGAGACCGGTGCCAACGCACTGGTAACATTTCAAGACGCGACGAGATGCCACAGAAAGGCATTCTGGAAGTAGAGATTTTCGATGTATGGGGTATAGACTTTATGGGACCATTCCCGTCATCGTTCGGTAACAAATACATACTCGTGGCAGTTGACTATGTATCTAAATGGATAGAAGCTATAGCTTCTCCAACAAACGATACCCGAGTTGTATTAAGGCTCTTCAAAAACGTGATATTTCCGAGATTCGGTATACCAAGATTAGTAATAAGCGATGGAGGTTCTCATTTTATTTCTAAGATATTCGAAAAACTCCTAAGGAAATACGGTGTCCGACATCGAGTAGCTACACCCTATCATCCACAAACGAGTGGACAAGTGGAAGTCTCTAATCGTGAAATCAAGCAAATATTAGAAAAGACTGTAGCAACTTCGAGAAAGGATTGGTCCTCAAAACTATCTGAAGCTCTATGGGCATATAGGACCGCATTTAAGACACCAATAGGAACCACCCCGTTTAAGCTCATCTATGGAAAATCTTGCCATTTGCTGGTTGAATTAGAACACAAGGCCTATTGGGCTATTAAAAATATAAACTTGAATTACACAACCGCAAGCGAGAAGCGCATCCTTGATATAAACGAATTAGAGGAATTGAGAAAAGATGCGTATGAGAACGCCAAGATTTATAAAGAACGAACGAAAACATGGCACGACAAAAGAATAAATAGAAAACATTTTAAAATAGGTGATATCGTACTACTGTTTAATTCAAGATTAAAATTATTTCCTGGAAAACTACGCAGCAGATGGTCTGGTCTGTTCACAATAACAAACACGTTTATTAACGGAGCGGTCGAAATCAAAGGAAAGATTTCCGAACCCTTTATAGTTAATGGACAACGTTTAAAACCATATCACAGCGCAGAGAGTAACGAATACTTTCAAGAAATAACTTTAATAGAGCCACCTGCTCAATTGGAAATTTAAAACTTTGATTTTATTTGTCGAGCTTACGACATAAAACAAAGCGCTTAGTGGGAGACAACCCACCTTTTTATGATTAATTATTATATTTACCTTTTTGTTTTATTATTCTTATTATCATTATTACTATTATTATTATTCTTATTTTTCTCTTTATTCTTCTCATTCATAAACACTTATACACATATCTTCTCTAATATTCTATTTCATCTATATTTCTTCTTCATTCTATCACTATTATGCTTATTCTTATTTTCTTCTTTTCGGCATCTGGCCAAAAAAAATCTGATTAAATTTCATGTATCTAATTAATTTCAGGCTAACTTAATTAATATAAAAATTAAGCTGACCAACTAACAATGGAAGATACTATGGAAATAGCTTTCAGAGGAAGAGGCCAAAGAGGCAGATACAATTTATTAGCTGCAAGGAATATGTCCCTGACATATTATCCTGATCTTTTTGCTATGACTACTTTGGGAATTCATGATAGTGTTTTGTTTCTGCTGAATCAAATTGGATGGGAAGATGCTCATATTTTGAGGCGGTTCAGTACCTACCGTAAATTGACTCTGGAATTTCTGAGCTCTTTTAACTACCTCCCACATTATGGGAGGGGCCTGAAGAGAGGTCTTATCTTCTTTAGGCTATTTGGAATGGAGTATAGGTATAATCTTCATGACTTTTATGCTTTGCTGGGATTCCCAGATGAATTTGATACTTTTACATCGAGGCAGGAAGAATTGTTTGATTTCCGCGAGCTCGACATATTCTGGGAATCATTGACTGGGTTGAGTAGCTTTGAGCATCCTGAGCCACATGCGGATTATATTCATAATCCGGCGTTCCACTATTTTCACCATATTCTGTCACATACCCTGTTTGGAAAGGAACAGAATAACACTATTGTTTCTCGAGATGAGCTGTTTATTATGCTTTGTGCTGTACAGAATTGGCCCGTGAACGGTGTCGCTTTTCTATTAGTTACCATTGAGAAAATGCTTCAAGATGATAATATACCCATCATGATGGGAGGAATGGTAACAATGATAGTGAATGCTTTGGGTTTGCGGCAACCACTGTTGAGTTGCCATCCTTACGGAGGTATCCGACCAATGGACCTCAGTTTTTGTTTTAACACAAGATTAATTGGAAACCATGGTCCACGAGAGTTTGAATTGCTGATTAATAATGAGGTAGTTAACCTCTTTACCTTGCCTAGTCCACGCACCAGTGTTCACGATAAAGGTAATTGGCTGTATAATTTGGACGGTTTACCATCTCCTGATCGCTCCACTGAAACAATCCAGGATTATGAGATACCTGAGATTTATGAAATTGAATCTGATCCTGAGACACCACCTGGGTACCATGACTTTCCTGAGCAACCTTTGTCACCACCTGTAACTCCGGTGATTGAAGAAAATAGGCAAGGATCTGAACCCATGAACCAAGAAGAAACAATTAAGGAATTGAAGGAAGAAGTGAAGAATCTGAAAGAAAACCTCACAGCTGCGAACAATGAAGTTAATACACTCCGGATGGATCATTTTGGATTCGTCGACACGGTAGCTATGCAGTTTGATGAAGTGTTTCAACATATCTATTCCATGCAGAAGAATAACGGAGACGATAATAATAAAAGTGGCTAATGAGAGAATTTATTTAATTAGTTAGTTTTAGTTAGTTATTTATTTGATTTGCATTTGGATTTCATTTGAATTATGTTTTGCAATTTGGTTTATTTTATGTTCTTTGTAGTACAATTTGAATTATGCAATTTAAAGTTCAACATTATTTATCTTCTTGTTTTGTTTCAATGTTATTTATATTAGTTATTAGATTATTAAGTGGTATCAAATAAAGCTGAAATGATACTGTTTGCAAAAACTATGCATTCTGTGCCTGAGATATATATTATAACGTACTGTATCAAAAGAAAACAAAAGGAAAAGTTGAATTTCCCACGCAGGCACAGGACCGGACGGTCCCACGCACACCATGCCCCCTGGACCGACCGATCCCCTTTTTGACTGAAAAGAAGGACCGACCGTCCCCCTGTCCTAGTACAGGAGGGAACGACCGGCCCCCTGTTGCATGCTGTAAAGCGTGTCTCTTTGTCTCCCACGCCAAATTCAATTCATAACTCATTTTTACCATTTATCTTCTCCATAAAACAACTTCCAACCACTCTTAAATTCCCATTACTCCACTATCTCATTTTTTTTCAAATTTTTACCCTTTCCAACTCCCCCATTAACTCTCATTAAATTCTCATTATCACCATTCAACCACCCTCACAATATAAATACCCCTCATTTCTTACTATCTCTTCACACCATTTCTTACTTTCTACTATGTTTCTCTCATATTTATCTTCATCTTCTCTAACTTCCTTCTACATCTACCACCATTTTCTTACCATTACCATGCCTCCGAGAACCATCCGTCCCGAAAGGCAACAACCCGACCTTTCAAACATTATCTTCCGCGATGATAAGCAATGCACCATGTATCTCAACTTATACAAACGCTCGGTGGTTCCGACAAAGTATGTAGATATAAATTGTCTACAAACTTTAGGACTCACTGAAAGTGTGTCATGGTTGCTAAATAATACTGGTTTATACAATCTCTGTACCCAACCAAACCCAACCTTTGAACCTCTAGTGTTGGAGTTTTTGAGTTCTTTTTCTTACTCAACAGATATTGAAGATCCATACACTACGGGAACTGCTAGTTTCCGTATGTTCAACCGTGAGTATACGCCAGATCAAGAACAAATTGCTGAGGCACTAGGATTCTCACAAGGGGATGGTATTTATTACAAGCCATTGGAAGCGGAAGATGATATTCCAGCCTGGGAGGAGCAAGGTTTACAATTCTGGGAGGAGATAAGTGGGGAAGCCGCAAATGGTTGGAGACTATTATATGCGTCCCATGTTCATAATCCAACAATACGGTATTTTCACCATATTTTGGCTCACACTATCTTTGGACGCACCTACAACCATAAGGTAACCCAAAATGAGTTATTTTTCTTATATTGCGCCTTAACTGGGAGCCGTGTCAACGCCGCACCATTTATGCTATCACACTTTCAACTATGTGCTTAAACCGCCGGAAACAACCATTTTCTTTTCGGTGGCATTATTACCGCGATAGCTTACTCGCTAGGATTGGCTGACGAGATCCTAACTATTGCTCAACACCTCATGCCCGCCCAATTTCTAGATGAGGTATACTGCAGAGACTCCCATCTAATCCTCCCAAGGCAAGGTGAGAACAGATTTACTTTATTGGTCAATAAAGTTTTGGTACCAAGCATTATTCTCCCATGTCCCCATCTTATTAATGTGCAAAATCGAAACCGTTGGTTATTCGATTTAAATGCACCCGAAGCTGAGAATAATGCTCCCGTGGATGAAATGGAAGAAGAAATGAACAACAATCAACAAAACCATCTCACCATGGAAACTCTCTACCAAACCATGCAACAGATGCAAAACCAACAAAACGCAACATTTGCATTGGTACAACAAATGCATAACAACTACAACACCTTGAATGCAAATGTTATTGACCTTGGAGTTTCTATGCACTCACTTCACCTACGCTTGGACGAATTCGAGCCTCCACAACGCCAAGATGAGTGACGTCCAAGAACTCGAGGAAGAGGAAGTCGTCCACATCGTAACGATTAGTTCTTAATATTTCTTTTCTCTTTATTTTTGTATTTTTCGATTCCCCATTTTTAAGCATTGAGGACAATGCTCAATTTAAGTGTAGGGGGGTCGAATTAACTATTGTTATCTTTCTTCAAGTAAGCAAATTTCCCTTTTGTAATTTCCCTTTTGTACTTTAAAATTTTAAATAAAAATTTGTTATTAAATTAAGTCTTATATACATATATAAATTCATGATTATCCGAATTCGCCAAATTCTTGAGCCATAAAATTTTTTTTTATGGTCAGACGCACAATTATACACACTCAAAAAGTGTATCAAAGTTGCTTCTTTAGAAGAAAATATTTATAAATTGAACACGATTGAAATAATATCGTCGCCACTTCAACGCTTTAAAATCTCAGGAAAATGAATTAAAATTTTAGTACCCTTTATATACCGAAAATTTAAATTCTAGGTTTTAAAGTAACCTTTAGTAGTTTATACAAGCAGTCAGTACCGTCTAAATAGCAAACTACGTGGAGGATCGATGAATATAAGTGATTGATCGAAAATAAAAATAAAAAAATTAAATTTGTAGAAACGCTCTAACTAAGTTAGATAGTTCTTACCAGACTATTTAGCCCAACGGTCACGAATCTTATAAATTATCAATTAATGAATTCTTTGTAAATTGGTTCAGCGGTTTCTGGTGTTGAACTTGGTAGGGCGAACTACGGTTCGATCCCCCGCAATTTACAAAAGAACAAAAAGGAGTTACCAACTATTAAGTACCAGAACTCCTAGTAGGCTTAAAAGATCAAATTCACTAACCGGTCACTCCACTATGTGCGCGAAAGGGCAAAGGGCTTAATGTGATTGAGCCTGAATGAAAAAGGTGAAACAAAATGTAGGATTTAGAGTTAAGTTATAATGGCGTCACTAGAATTGTTCTTCGAACCTGAGTTTATTTAGTATTGTTACGGTGACTTTAGTATCGAAGTCGAGAGCTCAAGAGCAATGTGCAACTTAATACATTTTTGACTTGTGGCAATTTTTGTTGCGTCTGACCCGCATTTAGAGAGATATACATTTCTTGCTTGAGGACAAGCAAAGGTTCAAGTGTAGGGGAGTTTGATAACACGATTTTATATCGTATAAATCGACTTAATTAATGCAAATAATTCATGTTTTTATTTAATTTATTTTATTTTATTTCCATATTACGCTGGTATTTCTTTGTTTCAGGTATTTTGCCTTAAATAAGCTTATGTGAAGAAAAATGAAGAAATAGATGCAATTTAGTACAAAAATGAAGATAATTGATTAATATGGTGCAGAATACTAAATGGGGGTGAAAAGAATGATTTTTCCAAGGCCCAAAAGACCAAGAACGCGCAGAGGCCCAAGGGAACACACGTTCCCCACTTCAGCTTGAAGGGACCGGCCGGCCCACTAAGGGGAACGACCGGTCCAGCCCACTTCAGCTGAGTGGAACGACCGTTCCCTCCCCTTTCCTATTTTCACGCCATTTTCTCCTCACACGGAACGACCGGTCCCAAGTCAATGAAGAAACCAACTTTTGCTATATTTCCGTACACGTCTTCAGCACGTTATGCAACAAAGTCCACTAGCAATATTTTTTGGATATTCAGTTTTACGTGGATTGGGCTTTTGGGATACAGTTATTTTACAAGCATTATAAATAGAAGTGAAAGCCAAATCCCAAAGGTCGGAGAATTTTTGCAAGATCGTACTATTTTCAGCAGAGCAAATTTCCTTCCATTTTAATTTTTGTTCTGCCTTTTCCTTTATTTTTATTTCATCGCATTGTTTTTATTTTCTTTTCTTCTCCAGTTTTCTGCCTTTATTTTTCGTACAACAATTTCTACACCGGAAATTGTTGTGAAATTTTATCCGGTTTAACCTTACGTTAGATCCGGTATTTTTACTTTCCTTGTTGTTACGAAATTCAAGATTCGAAGGGTAGATCCAGCCGACTTGTGGTGGAATACTCGAAGGATTTGAAGAACGAATATTTAATTGAAGCTATTGAAGTATTTCTACATTTTCATCAGGTTTTCATTTATACGCTTTATTTAATATATTTGTATGATCTTTGTTCTGATTATGTTTTTATTTCGCCGTTTCCTAATTAATAAACCTTGCATGATTAATTGTATGAACATGTTTGGCTAAACCGATTAAATATCGGTATGTAAATTAACCAAATAACGGGATCCGAAATAAACTGGCTTAAAATTATTTTGTAAAAGAAACTTCTTTCATGGTTTTAATATTCAATTAAATTGTTTAAGATTTTACAAACCAATAGAACGGAAGTGTGAGGTTTTAGAATTGATTAAGGTTTTTACTAATAAAACGGAAGTTTGAGGCTAAAACCAGATAGTGATTATTAGGCATTGTTTTTAAAGAGGCGGAAGCATTTTAAAAACAATTAAATTTTATTCTGTTTTCAAAAATTACTTTTGAATCCGGCGGAGTGACGGAAGCACACGTTAGGGTATTAATCGTATAACCTGAACTAATAGAACGGAAGTGTGAGGGGAAGGTTTTTAGACAAATAAAGTTTGCGTAAAGATAATTTTTGACCAATTTAAGTAAAAGCCAGTGGAAATTCGGAACCCAAAATTTAGGTGAAATACATACCGGTATTTATAATTAAAAATTTTATAACTAAATTTAGTAATTAGATCCCTTTCGTTAATTAAATTAATATTAGCCTTAGCTTTACCCAGTAACCAAAATTACGGTAGATCGATTCATAGTCCCTGTGGATTCGATATCTTTTAAGACTATGCGATAGGACTGTGCACTTGCAGTCTCCAGATTTACAGACATACAAAGTCGCGATCAGTCGTCTACTCAACTTGGTCACCTCCAACACAGATGAGGACATGATGAAGGTTCTCTTTCAGTTCTTTGATCCTTTACACCATTGCTTCACATCTCCCAACTCTTGAGGATTCCCATTCTCAATCAACTACCTTTCAACTGTACAGAAAGAGACCTAAAGCCAGAGGAGATAGCTCAAGCTCTACACTTGCACTCATCTGATGTCACAACTCATTGGGAAACAAGGAGTGGTGTCAAAGGTTTCTTCCTGTTCGAGAAAGCCCAAAGCTGTTTGAGTTCCTTGGACTTGCAAGCCTTTGAGGAAATTGTGGCTCTCCTCATCTATGGGATTGTTTTGTTTCCAAATCCTAACCAACTCATAGATGTGAACACCGTCAAAATCTTCATATCACGCAACCTGGTGCCTACATTGCTAGGAGATATCCTACACTCTTTTCACACTCGCACAATGAGGAAAAGAGGTGTCCTTATATGTTGCACTCCTCTCTTGGCAAGATGGCTTATTTCTCATCTTCCCCAATCTGTATTAAAGAATGAGCAAGGTTCAAGGTGGTCATAAAGGTTGATGACGCTCAAACATTCAAACATTCATTGGTGCTCCCGATCCGAAGAGAATGTTATCATTGTCGACCGTTGTGGAGAATTTCCTAATGTCCCTTTACTTGGAATTAAGGGAGGTATCACCTACAACCCATGCTTAGCCTTAAGACAGTTTGGTTATGCCCGAAGGGATGGCCCGCATGAGATGCTGATTCAAGGTTTAGTATTCGACTATGACAACAACAATCAAGTTCTTCGCTAGAGATTTATCCGAGCTTAGAGGATGTTAAACAAGGTGGATAGCAAGACTTTGGTGCACAAGAATTCCATCCCTCTTGAGCCTTACCATCCTTCCAGTAACCGTTGAGCCTGTCATGGAGGGAGATGTTCCATACACTTTCCTACATCCTGACATGTCCACATCTCTTGAAGACCTACAAAGGGATTGGATACAACTAAAAGGAGAGAGAGATGCTTTCGAAGCCCAATTCTATGCAAGCGAAAATAAGGTTTTGGAACTCACTAGGCTACTTCATGAGGAGCAGACTTTGAATGCCTACATTGCACCGAAGAGGATGCACACTACCTTTCTATCTTAGAATTTTTGTATTATTTTGTCCAAGGGGCATTGATGTACTCAAACTTTATCTTATTAATATAATGTGTGTTTCCTTTTTGTCTAAAACAAATCTGAATCTCTAAAATCCTTGAAAACATTTCATATGCATATATCATGCATCATAACATAAGATGGTCTTTTGCAACAAGTCTCCTCATCTCTCTACTATTTATTTCAGTGAGATGGATCTCGAGCAAATAGTAAAGGATCTCCAAGCTCAGAATACACAATTTCAACAGTTGCTTTTGACCCTAGCTAAGGGACAAGAAGAATTAAAGACTTTGCTAGCTAAAGAGAGGAAAAAGAAGACAAAGAAAGTAACTGGATTCTTAAACATGGGAAGAAGATTTCATGGGCACACAATAAGGACTTTGGACTTTGCAACAATATCTGGTGAAAGAGACAACCAAGATGGTAAAGGAAAGGAAACAGTTATCCTGTCAAAATCAGAAGAGGAAGAGGAAGAAGAGGACTACTCTGAAGAGCAATACCCTCCAGCTGATGACAAGTACAATCATCTTGAAGAGCGTTTGAGCGCGATGGAAATCCAAAAGGTGCCTGGATTGGACTTTGAGGAATTGGGTTTGGTGTCCGGGATTGTGATTCCTCCGAAATTCAAAGCACCTGTATTCGCTAAATATGACGGAGTTTCATGCCCTAAAATGCATCTCCAGTCATATGTGAGGAAAATTCAACCCTATACCGCTGATAAAGACTTATGGGTGCACTTCTTCCAAGACAGCCTGTCTGGGACTCAACTCGACTGGTTTTGCCAACTAGAAAGAGCCAACATTCACAATTGCGAAGATCTTGCGGCAGCTTTCTACAAACAATATCAATACAATATTGATCTGGCGCCTACCCGTACTCAACTCCAGAGTATGGCCATGGTTTCCAATGAAGGTTTCAAGGACTATGCACAAAAATGGTGATATTTGGATGGAAGAGTTCAACCCCCTCTGTCTGAGAGAGAATTGGTAGACATGTTCTTGGGCACCTTGTCTGGTCCCTTCTTCAATCATTTAATCGGAAGTTCATCTGCAGGTTTTACTGAACTAATACTGACTGGAGAAAGGATAGAAGCTAGTATAAAGAATGGAAAGATTCAGAAGGACATATCTGCTTCTACAGCTGTAAAGAAGCCCTTTATCGGAAAGAAATAGGTGGTTGCCGTATATCCACAAAGAAACTAAGATAGAGCCGAATATCGACCAATGGTGGGGGCTGTAATGATCCCAAAACCTGTGTCTGATCAACAAAGAAATAATCAACCAAATGTAGAAAGGCCAGTCAGGAAGTTCACCATAATCAACATGACCCCGTCTCAAGTATTACCTCATTTACTAAAATCCAACTGAAGGGTGAGAAAACACTTAGAAGGGGGGTGGGTTGAATAAGTCTTTCCTTTTTCTTTTTCTTACTAGCTCAACAATTATGGAAAGACACAGTTATTTTTATCCTGGTTCGTTTGAACTCAAACTACTCCAACCCACCCGCCAAGGTGATTTCGCCTTTCTCAACAAGGACTTAATTCACTATAATCAAATAGATTATAATCACACAACCAAACTGTTGTGACTAACAATACAAAGCACAAGTAAACTTACAAGTGTCTAACACCACTAAGACTCAAACTAGTCCTAGCCTTCTTGAGAAATTTGACCAATCTTGGTCTCTCAAGGAACAAATACAAGAATTAAATCTTTACAATAGTGAATCAAATTGCTTCTTAGAAAGTTATATCACAAATTGTGATTTATCACTAAGATAAGTTTTGCACTAGATAAAATAACAAAATAATTTGTGAGGAGCAGAATAATTTTCACGTAAGATGTTTCTTTGTTTTTTTTTTGAGTTGTTGGCTTGCAATAAATGATCTTCTATTTATAGCATGAGGAAAACGACTGTTACTGCCTTCAAAAGTGAGGAGCAATTAATGTTTGCGTGTTGGCTTGCATTATTGTTTCTTTCAATGAACTAGCATAGAGACACTTGAGTGCTTTAGCCGTCTTTGCATTAAATGAACAAATGGCACTGTCAGAGCATGTTTCCTAAAACTTGACAAAACTGTTTTCTTCTTTAATCTTTCAAAACTAGCTTCAGATCTTGCTTCAGAATAACTTCTCATCAGAGCTTGCTTGCAAAATACTTCTAAACAGAGTTTGCATGGAAACTTGCTAAGATTAGAGAATGCTTTAAATTGCTTCTTATCAGAGCCAGCATCAGAACTTGCGCTAAGTAAATAGTTCTTTCATCAAAGAACTTCTTCATTTTTATTCAACTCAGCACGTAAAATGATTCACCTTAGAAAATACTTCAGTCAGAACATTATCTGAAACAAAGAAATATGCTCATCAGAGTATCAATTATACAAAATATATTTTATTATTATCATCAAACTCTGAGATATGATCAGAACCAATCTTGTTCTAACAATCTCCCCCTTTTTGATGATGACAAAAAATTTCAAGTTTTGAAAAAAAATTGAACAAGAGATAAGAATCTCCCCCTGAAATAAATATTTCTTCTTCTGGAAAAAAATAGATGTATAAGAAAAACTTCCTGAGATTTTTCTTCAGAGCTTTGAGATTTTTCTTTTAGGGTTTCTTCAGCGAGTCTTTTGAAGATGATGTTCAGATGATTAAACTTCCATAGTTTAGTGGTACCTGCAAAATTCTTTAAACAGAGAAAGAAATATTTGTATTTTATTAGTAATGTTTGAGACTTAGTCCCATAACTGTTAATCAAATATTAGATCAAAATACTCATTTTCTCCCCCTTTTTGTCATAATCAAAAAGTATAAAAAGTATTAAAGAGCGTAAGAGTCTTTTATAAAAAGATTCAGAGGTACAAAACAAAATAAAAAACTAGAAACAGGATGACACTTAAGATTTTCTAGAAACAAGAGACAAAAGAAGATTCTTGATTTCAGATGAAGATTCCTCTTGCTTCATCGTCCAGTTTCTGATTTCCTTATTTGTTTCATCCTGCTTGTCCAAGCGCTCATGAATAGCTTCATTTTCCTTCTTAAGCTCATTCAGAGTATCCATAACCAGTGAAGTAGGAGCAGAAGATGAAGTAGCTTCAACAGATATAACCTTTGGTGTAGAAGCAGTTGAGTCAGAAGGAATATTATTTGAGAGAAGAGTGCCCAGATCAACCATAAGAGTTGGCACACCTTCTGGTGTAGCTTTAGCAGTAGGTTGATTAAATAGAGTTATTTCCATAGGATTTGAATCTTCAGAGGCGTCTCCAGACTCGTCTTCTGAAATGTCCATTTGATCAGCAGGAGCATTGGCAATCAGCAGAGTGGACTTCTTGTCCCAAGTATCAACAACTTCTGATTGGAAGGCATGCAGATGTTTGGAGAAATTCTCAAGCACCTGAGAATGACACATGTCTTGCAATTTCAGTGATTCATCCTCTAATGTTCATCTGAACGTTTCCCATAGAAGATTTGTTGCTGCCGGGTTCACGTTGTTAGTGCAGTCTGCCTTCAGCGGGTCTATCCAAGCTTGTACTTCTGTTATAAAATTTTGAAAACATACATTTACATCTGGATGGATAGGTTTGGGAATAGCCTTTTTGTAGGTTTTATTTTTCAGAAATTGTAGGGATTCAAAATCAACTACAGTTTTCATAAAGTCAGTTGGTTCAAGAGTTTCTAATTATTCAAGTGTTTCTGTTTGGTCAGGATTTTCAGATGGTTCAGGTGTTGCTGATGGTTCAAGTGTTGCTGATGGTTCAAGAGTTTCAGATGGTTCATGAGATGGATTGAGGGCATGTTCTGGAGATTGAGGAGGTGAAAGTGTTGGTGAGTTAGGTGTTGGAAGTTCTGGATATATGGGTGGTGTGACGTCAGGAGAAATGATGATGGTGTTTTCAGCAGTGGGGGTAGGATTTTGTGGTTGAGTTCTATTTATAACAAAGATATTCTCAGAGGGTAGGGTGAAAGGTGGCTTGTGCGTGGCCAGAGGTACGTTTATTCCAGGTATTCTCCAAGAGTCATCATACCATTCATAAGGTCTTGGTGATAAAGGTCTGGGAGGTGTTTGAGAAAAGTTTTTAGCAGGATTATTCTGTGAGATATGTGTTTGAGATGGTTGTGTTTGGGTTTTAAGAGAGTCATCAGAATCAAAATCACTTATGTCTGATAAAACTTGATCTATTAGAGGGTTTGTAGAAAGAGGTTCAGAGGGAATGGTTAAATCTATGTCTACATCTATGTCACCTAATGTTTGAGGTTCAGCAGATGTAGATATATGTATAGAGTCATAAACAGAAATAGTCTCAGAAGGTATACCTGATTTCTTCTTCTTCTTCTGGGGCCTGGAAGAGGGTCCTCCAACTGTTTTCCTTTTCATTGGCTGCTGGAAAACAACATTTGGAGCTGCTTCATTTCTACCTTGAAGCCAGGCAGGATTAATTGGAGTTCCACTTTCTTTGCAAATTGCAATGTAATGCAGAATTATACGAGGGTGATCTCCTGAGTTGAAAAGTGGAAAGTCAGCAATTGGAATTCTTCTTCTGGTAATGGTTGCTGATACGTAAGGGGTAGGTTCCATCAGCAGTTTATCAATGATCTTTCTCTTCACCAGATTCTTTCCTGTCAGAGCTTTCCCACACGTAGGCTCTAACTTCCCCAGCAGGTTTGCTTCGTCCAAATGTGCAATCAGACCATTCTCTGTCAGAATGTCTGAAATCAACCTTCCCATTGGAATCCAGTTCCTTTTGGATTTAGGGTTCTTCATTCTCTCTACTTCCCTTGTTTCCTTGACATGTGTCCAGAGGTGATCAAACAAAAGGTAGGGTAAATCAATCTTTACATTTGTTCCCAGACAAAACAGAAGGTATTGCTGGTCAGCATTTATATAGTCAGGAGAACTTGTTTCCTTTATATGATGAATGCAGCCATGGATGATTCTAGCCCAGATCTTGTACTGATTCTTCAAGTCTCTGACTTTTTTTGAAGCTTTCCCAGTTGTAATAATTTCAGCATGAACTCTAGACATATCCATTCTACCATTTGAGACTCTAGTGACTCCTTTGCCTTCAAAACCCAGTAACCTCCTGATAAGATTTTCAGTGATTGAAATTTCCTTACCCATTACAAACGAGATAATAACCTTTGGACATGCAATAGCGTGAATCCAAAATTCCTTTACAAGATGTGGAAATACAGGGCCAACAAGACGATCAAAGAAATTTCCCCATCCTTGAAATTCCACTGCAGGAAGAAGGTCAAACCCATTTTCCTTAGGTTTTCAAAGTCCACCATCAATTCATTGATTACTTCTAAACTGTCAACAGGAATAAGAGTGGTTCTTTAGGGGATGATATATTGTTCAGCTTGAGTGTTTCCGGAAGGAGTAGAAGATGAAGCCATTTGAGCACTTAGGTTGAGATGAAAGAAAATGGGTTGTGGAAAATACACAGACGGTTTGAAATTTGAAAGAGAAGGTAAAAAGTGAGAAAGGGGTTTTACAAAAGTACTTATAGGTAAACTTTTGAGAAAAAAGGTTTTGAAATAAAACTGTAAAAAAAAGAATTTAAGACAAAAAAAATCATTACTAGCTATAGCGATAAAAAATGTAGCGGGGTAAATTGGAGATCGAACTATTAATTAATTCGTCTATCAAAAGCAAGAGTCGTCACCGCGCTTTATTATTTCCAAGGGAAAAGGGGAAAGAGCGAAATAAAACCCTAAAGTATGCAATGTAAAATAATACTTTAAAAGTAATGAAAATACAAGGCGTTTTTGAAAAGAGGTCTATGGTTCGGGGGTTGGTTATACAAGGGGAAGGTATTAGCACCTAATGTATCTATAGTACTCTATAGGAACCTTTTGAAATATCTGTTTATTAAAATGTTCGTTTGATTAAAGGTAAATTGTTTTTTGGCCGAAAAGGGGTACGGACGGGTTTTTGAAGGTGCGACGACCTAATGTCGAAGTTTTGACTTAAAAGGTATAAGTTTTGAAAAAATTGGATATTTGGGGAAAAATTATCTTAAGTTTTAATGAAATGAAGATATTCGCGTGATTGGATTTGAGGACATGAAGTCAACAAATTTAATCATTTTTCTCTTGGATTTATACGTAAACGGAATAACCAAATAAAGATGAAATAATCAAACAGAAAATTAGATAGATAATGATTAAGTAGCTAAGTGATATATAACCACAACAATGATTAAATAACAGACTAAATGGTGTGAACATGCATTTTTATATTTTTATTTAATATGTACAAAGCGAGAGAATTAATTAAAGAAAATAAAATGTTTTTTTAAGTTTTTATTTTTATGTGTATTTTTTTTGGTATAATATAAAGTATTATTTTAAGAATTATTAAATAATTCTAAACTAAATTAAAACTTTAAAAGTTATTAACTTAATTCTAATTAAAAAAATACTAAAATTACTAAATTAATCCTAAACTTAAACTAATAAAATTGGTCAAATTATTAAAATTTTGTCTAATTAAATTACACATCTATTTGATTAATAAAAAGTTATATAAAAAAAAGCTAAAAGAAAATGAATGAAAGAGGGGTATCAAAAATTAAGGGGGGTAGATAATAAATAATTTATGTGGGCTAAACTGATCAAACAGGGGAGGGGGGGCGAAATTAGCAGAGATGAAATGGGTTTAAGCAAAGGGAAACGGGTATTGGCCCAATTCATTTGAAACACAGTTTTAGGGTTATCAGGTTTTTGTTTCACTTGGATTAGGGTTAGGCAAAAGGTACAGAGCGGCGCTCTTCTTCGTTTCGTTCCTCTCTTCTTCCTCTCAAGCTATGGGTTCTAAATGAAAACTCTGTCCCTGTGCCAGGCGCCATCCTCTCTCCTCTCCATGGTCATGTCTGGGCGACGTTTGCAAAGGTAAGGGACTCATAGTTTGTGTTTTATGGTTTGTGAATCGCGCATGTTTTTTACTCTTTGATACAATTCTCATCTCTGAACATTTTTACTATTATATGAGGTTTGAAGGAAAAGGGTGGGAAAGTTATACCTTCGTGGTCTTTGGGAAAAACGGAGGAGGGAGCTGGAGGCGCCTAGGGCAGGCAGGGCGAAGAGACGCGATGCTGTGGCGCTCTCCGGTTTGTCTAGTATCTCACCTTTGACTTTTATGTTTTGATGATGATTGCTAAAAGATGCATGTTGAAAAACCCCTTTATCTTCTTCTTCTGCCTTGTTGCCTGCTTTGCCTTGTATGCTTATGTCACCTTCGTTTGTATGCTTGATGCCTTGTAAATTTCTGGGTATGCTTTTCCTCTTCTTCTTCTTGCCTTGTTACCTGGATATGTTGGTTAGTGTGTTTGACAGCCCAGTGATGAGAGAACTCTGAGGGCTTTGAGTTGTTTGCCTGAATGGGTAAGTTTCCGTCAGTTTGGGGCTCCTCCTATGAGCTTCAGGCTTGAGTTGGTTATGGACTTGGATGACCTTCTGGTCATGGTTTCAGGTTTGTAGCCTTGAGGTTTTCTTTGGCAAGGTTTGTACCATTTGTTGGTTACAGGCTTTTACAGGTTATTGTCTTGGTGAAACTCGTTTCAGGTTTGGCATGGCTTAACAGGTTGTGTTTACTGGTTTTTGATTTGGCATGATTTGTTGGTTTATGGGAGATTTGGAACTATGGCTTGACAGTATGTTTGACAGGGTATTGTTTGTTGGTGATGGCTTATGTAGATTAGGCTTAGCAGGTTATGTTTTACTGGTTATGGTTTCTATGGCTTAGGCTTTAGAGCTGGACAGGTTTGACATGGTTAAGGATCTGGGCTTTTGTGTTACAGGTTCTGGTTTTTGGCTTGAGACAGCAGGTTATACTGGTTTTTTAGGCCATGGTTATTGGTTTTTGGCTTGAGGCAGCAAGTTGTATATATGTTTTTGAATGCAGGTTCTTCAAGCTTTTTCTTTACTTTGAGAATAGGCTTGTGGTACTTGAACTCAGTTTTGTTTTAGGCTTCCAACAGGTTTTTGAATTCCCTTTTTTCTTGAAGAGTTTGTGTTGTTTTATATCAGTTGGTTCCCTTGGCTCTGATGGTTCAGGTTCTTGTATATTGTCAATTTTTCTTGATACCTCTGCCCTCTCTACTGTTTCATTCAGTTTGCTTTTTATCCTTTTCTGTGCTTCCCTTTTTTTACTGTGTTACTGCAGTTTTGTTTTCTATCTCTTTTCTGCCTAAGGCCAAAAACCTGTAAACCCAAACTCTTTTCTCTCTTCTCTCTCCTCAGTATAGTTTGAAACATTAAAATGATGTTATGTACTTTGTGTTATGAAAAAGCAAAGCTGGAAAATGATGAATTTAGAAAGTATTTGCTTGCATATATGGTTTTGATCTGCACACTTCCTCTTTGCCATCTGCATTGTTACAGTATAGAGGAGCCTTTGTATTTCCATACTTCCATATTTTTGGGCAGTTTACGTTGGACTTGGTTTTTGAACATGTAACTTTGACTTGCATATGTTGTTGGTTTTGAAATATACAGTTTTGACAATTGAAATATGCAATTGGTTTTGAAATATGCAGTTTTGACAAAAATTGGATTTGTGCATATTTTTAACTTGTGCATTCATATTTATCAATAAATATTCATCCCTTTTTGTGAACCGGGAGAAATCCCGTGATTTGCAAAGAGGGTAAAAAACTGATTCCAGCCGTTTGCTTTTAATGATGAACTCTAAATTAATTGCCTGCTTTTAATTATATATCTATTTCTGACTTTTCTTTTAATTCTTTGCAGGTAAAAACAAATGAACATCAAAGAAGTATTGGATAGAAGATGAAGATTTAGAACTTAGAAAAATTAGGATAGTTTTTATTTCACTTTAAACATTTGTAAAAATTATCATTGTAAATACTTTGTAAATAAATACGGTATTTAAACAACAATTGTAACAATTAGAATAAAATGAATAAAACTCCAATATTTTACCAGTTAATTCTTTTCTTCTTTACAATTATTTACCTTATCATTTATAATTCTTTAAATTATAACAACTGAAAATGAATTCCAACTATTTAAATTCAGAATAATAAATAATTAAATAAACATCATTGATCAATTAATAAACCTCTTTTCAAATATTTACTTTATTATTTATAATTCTTTAAATTATATAATAACTGAAAATAAATTCCAATTATTTAAACTCGGAATAATAAATAATTAAATAAATATCATTGATCAATTAATAAACCTCTTTTCAAATATTTACTTCATTATTTATAATTCTTTAAATTATATAATAACTGAAAATGAATTCCAATTATTTAAACTCAGAATAATAAATAATTAAATAAACATCATTTTAAGCATTGATCAGTTAATGAACTGGGCGTTTCAAAAATAACCAGCTCTCGATTTGAAAAAGTTATGAATTTAAAAACTGCTTTGAAAATTGATAAAATAGGTCAAAAACAACTTGCAATATAATGATGCAGATGGGAGATGGTATCTTAGGTCAAAATTTGGGGTACAACAGCTGCCCCTATTTAAGTTTCTTCTATCCGGAGATATGAAGATTAAAATCTTCGTCTCGACGAGATTGAAGGTACTTAAATACATAATACGCAAATTTTTGCCCTAAGATACCGCCATTATGTTTGATATGAATGTAGTGATTGAATTCACAGAGAAAGATATTGTATGAAACAAGATAATGCTGGAGAAACCAAACACCAACAAAACACAGGAACATAGATTATACACTATTGGGGAATGAGCCATCGACTTCAAATAATAGACTCTTGACGGCGAATAAAAATTTGAGAGAATACGGACTCTGACCCTAACAAAGAAGGTATCTTGCATAGGCCATACAACAGATTATTGACCCAAAATATCAGTGAGCTCACAACTCAAGGTCAAAGATAGACAGAGAGTATCAAATTTGCTGATAGTGGATTACCGACTTCTGAAGGTAAAGATTCATAACAAACTTCTCGGCGAGATTTCCGGAGATATACTAATTAATGTTGAGATAATAATATGGTTGTAGATACACAAGCTGCTCAAATAAAGAAGCTGCCACTTGCTGTATCAAAAATGTCCATAACATACAAGCTGCTCAAATAAAGAAGCCGCCACTTGCTGTCGTCCAGGGATGTCAATAACATACAAGCTGCTCAAATAAAGAAGCTGCCACTTGTTGTATCAAAAATGTCCATAACATACAAGCTGCTCAAATAAAGAAGCCGCCACTTGCTGTCGTCCAGGGATGTCAATAACATACAAGCTGCTCAAATAAAGAAGTTGCCACTTGCTGTATTCCAGAAAAAATAATAACGTACAAGTTGCTCAAATAAAGAGACTGCCGCTTGCCGTATTCCAGAAAAATAATAACGTACAAGTTGCTCAAATAAAGAGACTGCCGCTTGCCGTATTCCAGAAAAATAATAACGTACAAGTTGCTCAAATAAAGAGACTTCCGCTTGCCGTTTTCCGAAATAATAATAACGTACAAGTTGCTCAAATAAAGAGACTGCCGCTTGTCGTTGTCCGAAGAATAATAACGTACAAGTTGCTCGTGAAGAGCTGCCGCTTGTCGTTGTCCGAAGAATAATAACGTACGAGTTGCTCGTGAAGAGACCGCCGCTTGTCGTTTTCCAAAAATAATAATAACGCACAAGTTGCTCATGAAGAGACCGCCGCTTGTCGTTTTCCAAAAATAATAACTCAGAAGGGAGTTGCGATGACACTGGCAGAGAATAAAATCTTCGTCAAAGAGAACCATGAATTAATCCTTCCCGAGGAGATCACATACTTAAATGTGCAAAATAAATGCATCATTCGTCTAGGTCGCGACTTCACTGGGGAAAATCATGAGATAGCCTATGCAAGAGGCAACAACTCCCTCCAGGAATAAACCAGAGAGAAACAGTCAAACAAGACTCCACCCAATGAGAAAGTAACTCGATTGGGGGATTCATCCTATCCAGAAACGGACAAGGTAGGCTAAATCAAAAAAATCATCCACGAGGATTAGCTCAGTTGGGGAATTTAGAAAGGAAGCACATCTTCTGCCTAAGCTAACCTTCTACTTGGAAAGAACATGTACATTGTCTTAAAAACAAAGTATACAACCCAAAATCAATCGGCAAATGTGAATATGCATGCGTGATATAAGTGTAAATGAGTAAATGAATGTTATGCTGACAAAACGAACAGATGGAATATCTTGAAGACGATAAGATGTCACGAAAAGATAGACACTCGGCCAATCTTAAAAAAGATGGAAAATAACTGGAACTGGAACCACAAAGCAACGTCAGAGCGTACCATGCTACAAGGCTCAAGTCTTATGAGGAGAAAAGTATTCAAATCCAATCTTCTAACACTAATAGACTACTGGCATGAGACAAAGCGTACCACACTTCAGAAATCGCTCAAATAAGGGTAACCAAAACAACGCTTAACTGGAAAGGCTGGGGAGTCACCAAACTTAGTACCACGAGAAACGCAAGTTTACACAACCAACCCCTCATGACGATTTTGAAATAAAACATGTTCATCATGCAAGGATAAAATTACTGTATTGTTTTGCATTTCATGGCTTGACCATCCTCGGAACAACTGTTAATATTCCTTTCATTATTCACGACACATTTTTAAAATAAGAATACTTTAAATAACTTTGTTTCAAATATTTCTGTAAAATTAAAATTTTGCCCATAAAAGGTAAATGCTCAAATTTCATTAATAAGATGGTAGTTCGCTAACAACGCGACTTCAACGGTTTACAAAAGTTTGGGAAATAGTACATGAAAGAAAAAGGTTACACAAAAACAATGATCACTATTCTCCCTAACAACTTCGAATTCCGAAATGTGTTCAAATGCCAAGGCTGGTCTGACCAAAAGCTTGCCTAAGCCGCTCCTTCGGGTTTTCAACTTAGCAAACTGTCAACTCAAACCTAAGCGAAATATCTCTTGACTGCACCGGCGTTCATGGAGCGCGGGAGCTCTTCACCGTCCATATTTGTGAGGATCATGGCACCTCCAGAGAAAACTTTCTTAACGACATACGGTCCTTCATAATTCGGAGCCCACTTGCCCCTAGAATCAGGTTGGAAAGATAATATCTTCTTGAGCACAAGGTCACCTTCTCTGAACTCGCATGGTCGAACCTTCTTATCAAAAGCCTTCTTCATTCTCTGCTGATACAATTGACCGTGACACAATGCTGTCAATCTCTTTTCCTCAATTAAATTCAACTGATCATATCTACTTTGACACCATTCGGCCTCAGAAAGTTTAGCTTCCATCAACACTCTCATAGACGGAATCTCAACCTCCACGGGGAGTACTGCTTCCATACCATAAACTAGGGAAAATAGGGTTGCGCCTGTTGAAGTTCGAACTGAAGTACGGTATCCATGCAGAGCAAACGGAAGCATTTCATGCCAATCTTTATAAGTTACCACCATCTTCTGGACAATCTTTTTGATGTTCTTGTTAGCAGCTTCAACTGCCCCATTCATCTTCGGTTTGTAAGGAGAAGAATTATGATGTTCGATCTTGAACTCATCACAAAGCTCTTTCATCATCTTGTTATTCAAATTCGAACCATTATTCGTGATGATCTTGCTCGGGATACCGTATCGACAAATGATCTGATTCTTGATAAATCTGACTACCACCTGTCTGGTTACATTAGCATAAGATGCTGCTTCCACCTATTTAGTAAAATAATCGATCGCTACCAAGATGAAACGATGACCATTTGAAGCTTTGGGTTCAATCATTCCAATCATATCAATGCCCCACATAGAGAAAGGCCAAGGTGAAGAGATAACGTTAAGGAGGGTCGGTGGCACATGCATCTTGTCCGCATAAATCTGGCATTTATGACATTTCTTCACATATCTGCAGCAATCAGATTCCATTGTCATCCAATAGTAACCAGCTCTCAACATCTTTTTAGCCATTGCATGTCCGTTGGCATGTGTGCCAAAGGATCCTTCATGTACTTCTTGCATCAGCATGTCTGCTTCATGTCTGTCTACACATCTGAGCAAGACCATGTCGTAATTTCTCTTATATAATACTTCTTCATTGAGGAAGAAACTACTTGCCAATCTTCTCAACGTCTTCCTATCTTTATTGGATGCCCCAGGCGGGTACTCTTGAGTTTGAAGAACACGTTTAATGTCATAGAACCACGGTTTGTCGTCGGTAACCTCTTCTACTGAGAACACATGAGCAGGTCTGTCAAGGCGCATAACTCTGATTGTAGGCACATCGTTCCAATCATTCACTTGAAACATTGAAGACAAAGTAGATAAAGCATCAGCCATTTGGTTTTCATCTCTAGGGATATGATGTAATTCCACTTTGTTGAAGAAAGTTAACAATCTTCTAAAATAGTCTCTGTAAGGGATCAAACCAGGATGACGAGTCTCCCATTCTCCTTTGATTTGATTAATTACCAACGCCGAATCTCCGTAAATATCAAGAATCTTAATCCTTAGATCCACTGCTTCTTCGAGACCCATAATACATGCCTCATATTTAGCCATGTTGTTCGTGCAGTCAAACTTCAATCTTGCCGTGAACGGGATATGAGTACCTCGGGGAGTGACGATGATTGCCCCAATTCCATTTCCATACGAGTTCACAGCTCCGTCAAATATTAAACCCCAATGGGATTCGGGATCAGGTCCTTCTTCAGGTAACGGCTCCTCACAATCTTTAGCTTTCAAGTACATAACATCTTCATCCGGGAAATCAAACTTGATAGATTGATAATCGTCAATTGGTTGGTGAGCCAAAAGGTCGGCTAAAATACTCCCTTTGATTGCTTTCTGAGTGTGATACTCAATGTCATATTCAGATAACAACATCTGCCAACAGGCTATTCTTCCAGATAAGGCGGGCTTCTCAAAGATATACTTGATCGGATCCATTTTGGAGATCAACCAAGTGGTGTGGTTAATCATATACTGGCGCAGACGGCGAGCAGCCCAAGCTAAAGCACAACAGGTTTTCTCAAGCAATGAGTATCGAGACTCACAATCTGTGAATTTCTTACTCAGATAATATACGGCATGTTCCTTTCTTCCAGTCTCATCTTGTTGACCAAGCACACATCCCATGGAATCTTCCAATATAGTCAGGTACATAATCAAAGGTCTTCCTTCCACCGGAGGAATCAAAATGGGAGGTTCAAGCAAATATTCTTTGATGCTATCAAAAGCTCTCTGACAATCTTCTGTCCACACACATCCTTGGTTCTTTCTGAGAAGCTTGAAAATCGGCCCACAGGTAGCAGTCATATGAGATATAAATCTAGAAATATAGTTCAGTCTCCCAAGGAATCCTCTTACTTGTTTTTCCGTCTTGGGTGCGGGCATTTCCCGAATAGCTTTAACTTTATCAGGATCTACCTCAATACCTTTCTGACTGACAATGAAACCCAGAAGTCTTCCAGAACGAACACCAAAAGTGCACTTGTTGGGATTAAGACGGAGTTTATACTTTCTCAAATGCTGGAATAACTTCAATAAATGTTCCAAATGATCTTCTTCAGTTTGTGATTTGGCAATCATGTCATCTACATACACTTCTATCTCTTTATGCATCATATCATGGAACAAAGCAGTCATGGCCCTTTGGTATGTTGTACCAGCATTCCTCAAACCAAACGGCATAACCCGATAACAAAATGTTCCCCAAGGTGTAATGAAAGATGTCTTCTCCATATCTTCTGGTGCCATCTTGATTTGATTGTAACCAGAGAAACCATCCATGAAAGAAAAGACTTTGAACTTTGAGGTACTGTCGACCAATACGTCAATGTGCAGTAATGGGAAGTCATCCTTTGGGCTAGCTCTATTCAGATCTCTATAGTCTACACACATTCGAACTTTGCCATCTTTCTTAGCAACAGGCACTATATTGGCTAACCATTGAGGATAGACCGATGTAACAAGGAAATCTGCATTAATCTGTTTTTGAACTTCTTCTTTGATCTTGTCAGCCATATCGGGACGAGTCCTTCTCAACTTCTGCTTAATCGGCAGACATTCAGGTCTCAACGGTAAACGATGCTCCACAATATCGTTGTCCAAACCTGGCATATCTTGGTAGGACCAAGCAAACACATCAACATACTCTTTGAGAAGCTCCAACATTTTCTCTTTGACCTCTGGGATAAGCAATGCTCCGACCTTAACTTCCTTTTTATCTTCTTCATCACCCAAATTGATCAACTCTATAGGTTCTTCAAACGGCTGAATAGTCTTTTCATCGTGCTCAAGCAAACGGGAAATTTCATCAGGAATCTCTTCACTATCCTCTTCCTCGGCTCTGAACACAGGGGATTCAAAGTTGGGAGAGGGCATAGGATCATTGTTTTCAATGGTTAAGTCATGGATTAATCTGCACATATGATTATGCTTTATTTTAGAAATTGATTAATATGAATGTTGTACAGATGAAACAAAATATCATTATATTTTCCTATTACTACCAATTAATTTTCATTACTATTTCCCAGAAAAGTGAAAAAATAAAACAGTAGTGGACAAAATAACATTTTTATTCATGAGGGGAAATACTTGAGACAAAGAGCCCAGACATTTTCTCTTTTTCCTTGGGCAGAGCAAAAGGATTTATTTTCAACATAGCCCGACACAAATATTTTTCGCCTTGGGCAGAGCGAATTTTTTTTCAAAAATAAAACAAAACATTACTCAGAAATGTGCATCACAACAGGAACATCAACAGCAATCCAGTTCTAGCAAACCACTCCATGCGTTACAAAATCGGGTAAATCCTCTTCAGAATCGTCTCCTATTATAGCATCAACTTCAGGAGGAGTCGGATGGATAAAACCTGCACTTCGGAAAACCTCTTGTATCGGACGAGTAACTACTTCCTGCTTGACTCTTACAGACACGGGATGAAAACCAAGACCTCCTCTAGACTTGTTCTCGGGCAAAGTCAACACCTGGCCCCAACCTTCAGCCGAACCACTTTCAACCACTCGTCGCGCATCCTCAAAAGAAGAAATAGATGTCCCTTGCTTCTTCACTTCATTATTAACAACAGATAGAGCTTGAAATTGGGTTCCAACATCCTCATCAGCATCAATAAAAGAGAAAGATGACAAATGGCTTACCACCATAGCCTGCTCTCCACCAATCATTACCAGCTTTCCATGCCTTACAAACTTCAATCTTTGATGGAGCGTGGAAGTGACTGCCCCTGCATCATGGATCCATGGACGACCCAATAGGCAACTGTAGGCGGCACGAATATCCATTACTTGAAAAGTGATCTGAAAAGTATGAGGACCAATTACCATAAGAAGATCCACTTCACCAATGACAGTCTTCCTAGAACCATCAAACGCTTTGACGATTACCCCACTAGGTCTCATGGGAGCACCTTGATATGAGAGTCGAGATAATGTAGTTTTGGGCATTACATTTAACGACGAACCTGTATCTACCAACACACTTGATAAAGTATCATTTCCGCAACTTATTGAGATATGCAAAGCCATATTATGGTTCCTTCCCTCCTCCATAAGCTCTTCATCACTGAAACCAAGATTGTTACACGAAGTAATATTTCCCACGATTCCATCAAATTGGTCAACCGTCACATCATGATCCACGAATGCATGGTCCAAGACCTTTATCAAAGCTTCTCTATGGGCACCAGAATCTCTCAGTAAAGCAAGCAAAGAAATCTTGGAAGGAGTTTGCAATAGTTGGTCCACAATCTTATATTCACTTCTCTTGATAAGCTTCAGAATCTCATCATCATCGGGATGTGGGATAGGTTCATTGGATCGGCCTATCTCAACCCTTGGTTCAACATTTCTCGCTGGAACTTCTGCCGGTACGGGTCTCCTGACTTGAACTTCTGGTCTCTTCAAAGGTACTGCTGCAAAGACACGTCCGTTTCTCGTAACTCTACTCACATCAGCGATGTTAACAAAAGATGGCCTTGTTGGTATAGGGACTTCTACCCCATTCTCAATCATTGTGGCATTATACTTATACGGTATAGCTTGGTCTGAGTTGTAAGGCACAGGACCAGGTGGATAAATGATCAAAGGAGCAACAGGTGCAGTCTGACTATCGTAAACGATCTCTACTGGTTCAGGCAAATTGAATTGTGGTATTATAACATTCACTTCATCCTCCGGATCTCTGTCATATGTAATAGTGATAACCCTCTGGTCTAACAATTTTTGAATATCCTCCTTCACAATAGGGCAATCAACCTCTCTTGAACAAAATTCACAAACATCATAATCATGCTGATGCCTAACAAAGGCAAATCTTCTTAAGCTCTGATGTAACCTGATCAACGAATCTCTTATGTGTTCAACTTGAAAAACTCGAAACTTTCCCGGACAACCTTCCACCATATTCACTGATGCTGCCCCATGTCGAGGCAAAGGATTATCTCTAACATTTGGGTTAACATCCTTGAAAGACAAGATACCATTCTTAATCAACCTCTGCACGTCCGCCTTTAGAGCAAAACAATTTTCAAGGTTGTGCCCCGGCGACCCTTGATGATATTCACAAAACTGATCTGCCTTGTACCACGGAGAAGTACTATTTGGTGCGACAGGAGGAGGCTTCATCGTTATGAGGTTCTTTCTGATAAGAGCAGGGAACAATTCAGTATAAGTCATATGAATGGCATCGAATTGCGGTTTCCTCGGTGAACGGTTCTGGTTGTTAAATGGATAAGCCTGTTGTCGAGGCTGCTGCTGAAATGGCCGTTGTTGAGTTGGTGGGGTTTGATGAGTTGGGGTCATCAATGCTGGGCGGACAGCCGGAGTGACTGCCGCAACGTGTGAGTAACCTCTCCTTGGTCTCCCTGGGAAGATCACGCTGACATCCTGTTCTTTTCTTTTTGGGAAAACACTTCCAAACTTCTTGATACTGCTAGACGGACTCCCTTCTTTAACCAAACGCCCTTCACGAATCCCTTCCTCCAACCGCATGCCCATGCTTACCATTTCGGTGAAGTCACTGGGTGCGCTGGCAATCATTCTTTCATAGTAAAAGGAACCTAAAGTCTTCAAGAATATCTTCGTCATCTCTTTCTCCTCAAAAGGAGGATAGATTTGAGCAGCAATTTCGCGCCACCTCTGGGCGTATTCCTTAAAGGACTCTCTGTCTCTCTGGGACATCGCCCGGAGTTGATCCCTGTCTGGCGCCATGTCAACGTTGTACTTATACTGGTGAACAAAAGCTTCACTAAGATCGTTGAAGTTGCGGATCCGAATGCTGTCTAAACCCATATACCACTTTAGAGCGGCACCCGTCAAACTGTCTTGAAAATAGTGAATCAACAAGTCATGATCATCAGAATATGTAGACATCTTTCTCACGTACATAGTCAAGTGACTCCAAGGACACGAATCACCCTTATATCTTTCAAAGTCTGGTACTTTGAATTTTGCTGGAATCTTGACATTCGGAACTAAACACAAGTCATGAGTGTTCTTTCCAAACAAATCCTTCCCCTTTAACGCTCTGAGCTCCCTCTGCATTTCTTGGAATTGGTCTTGAAATTCTTCCATTCTATCAAAAAGACCCAGACTTTCAGCAGGCTCGGCAGGATAAGTAGGTTCATTCAAGTATGGCACGGAGTGAACCACAAGAGCGACAGTTGTCATCACCGGTTGCGAGAAAGGTGTCACAGACGGGATTACCGGCGGTATGGCAGTTGTCTCTGGTTGAGGAAAAGACAAATTAGGTTGAAACAAAGGCTGTACGACAGGCTGATACCCCTCTGGCACAAAGTTGTAAGGCATTCCCCACGGAAAACCTTTTGGCATCTGATGTTGAAGCGGAGAGTTGATTTGAGTCACAGATGTTGGAACGGTGACAATCTCGGAAACCACAGTAGTTGAAGTCTGAATCTCGGCAGCTGTAGTCAATGGCTGATTCTGAGTAGCCATCAAACTTTCCACTACCGCAGTTAACTTTTCCATACCGACACGAAGGGTAGCGACCTCCTCACGAAGCTCGTGGTTTTCCTGTTCCAGATCTTCCATCTTCCTCTGACGATTGGCTCGAGTATCGTATCGATGAGACAGCTTGACAATCTATCAGAGTGGAAAAGGAAACAAGGATAAGACTCTAGAAAACATGTGAAGTGGAATGTTGGATGATGCATGATATGTGATGCAAATGATAATTCATTTTAATAGTTTTCCAAGGAACTTCAATAATTTTGCACACATCAATGGTAAAGGAATTTGGAACAACAAAAACTCATTTCATTAATCAAAAGCGGTAAATTACAACTTACAACTTCAGAACAACAAAACAATAAGTTACACTTTGGGATAACAACCCAATAATAAAAG
The DNA here is from genome assembly GCA_948472305.1 of Vicia faba. NCBI lineage: Eukaryota > Viridiplantae > Streptophyta > Magnoliopsida > Fabales > Fabaceae > Vicia > Vicia faba. The sequence continues at coordinate 1,672,832,838 of OX451736.1, read as the reverse complement.
CAGTAAACTACAACTTTGGAACATGAAGCCCATAATAAAGTAGTAAATTACAACTTCGGAACATGAAGCCCTTTTACAGAGTTTTACAAAATGACATCAGTAAAATAAAACTAAAAGCTAAAGATCACTCAGAATCATCAGATGAAGGACCAAATGCCAACTGTAACTGGAGCTTCCTGATCTTCTCTTCATAAAAGTCTTCCATCTCTTCCTTCTCAGCTACCAGTCGAACAATGATTTCCTTTTGTAAATTAGGAACAAGAGCAACGCTTACCGAATCTTCCTTCTTTCTCTTCCTTTCACTAGCATACTTCTTTAGTAAAGCATCCTTTTGACGAAGCTTCTCATCATGATCAATGAACCAGCCGTCTTGAATAAATAGCAAATCCTCCTTTTCCTTTAGTTGTCGAGCCAGGACCCGATTCTCATATTCAGACATGTTATACTTTTCTTTCCAAGCATCTCTCTCGGACTTCATCCTAGCCAGATTTCCTTGGTATTCTCCCATATTCTCGATAGGGATATCAACAGATGATGATGCAACGGTAGGGAATAAAGGTTTCTCAGGTTTATAGGGCATCTTGAGAGCACAAGCCCTAGCACGGACCCATTGTAGGTAAGGCTCCAAAGAAACGGCACCTCTATGTCCTAACATGTCTCTCCCTTTCCTATGGATGTGGCGCCAAGCTCCTTCGATCTCCCTCTTAGCTGCCTGGTGATCTTGTCCTTCTTGTAAAAAGAAACCACTCACATGGATGTTGTTTGGCTTATCTCTCATCGGGTATCCAAACTGACGGCGCGCGAGAACAGGGTTATAGTTAATTCCACCTTTCGTACCAAGAAGAGGCACATTAGGAAAATCACCACAGCTATCGATGATCTTCACGTCATAGTAAACTCGATTATACCAATCAATGTCGAAATGAGTGAGAGCCATAATTTTTGACGCCCATCGCGGCTCCTTCTCGAGATCCCAGAAAACATCAGACCTAGGTAGATGAGAAACGTACCACTGATACAACAACGGTGCACAAGAAATAATCATCCCTCCTTGATAAGAGTTTCGAAGATGGATGGAGTAGTAGGTATCTCCTAGCAGCGTAGGGACCGGATTTCCAATCAAGAAAATTCTGATGGCGTTGATATCCACAAACTTATCAACGTTAGGGAACAAGAATAGACCGTAAGCGAGTAAAGCAAAGACGTCTTCAAAGGCAATAGTATCTTTTATCTCAGCGAAATGACGAGCTTTCCTTAACAAAAACTGCGCAGACAAACCTCGGATTCCCCCTTTTGTAGTCATGTTCTCCTCTATCTCTGACTTCTTCAAGTGGGTGATGGTCGCTATCTCGTGAGATTTGGGTTCCTCTTCTAAGCCAGAAAAAGGAACACAGTCGGTGATCGGCAAACCGAGTATGTAGGAGTACTCTTCTAAGGTGGGCATTAACTGGTAATCCGGAAAGGTGAAACATCGGTACAAAGGATCGTAGAATTGGACCAACATATTAAGGATGCCTTCCTTCATCTTGCGCTTCATGAGAGGTATAATGGACCCATACTTTTTCTGAAAATCCGTCGGGTTCTTGATCTTAGGAATTAAACTCTTCAGTTCTTCAATCTCGGGCTCCTTAAAACTAAAACTTCGAGTGTTTCTCCTTCCAAATTCCATAATAATAGTACCTGAGATGTCTGCAAGAATCATTCTTAAGTTCCTTAAAAAACAAGTTTTTTACAAAAATGTTTATGGATGTATGGATGAATGATAATGCAACAGTTACACACAAGTTCACAAACATGGGGTTCAAAGGTTCAACGTTTGTGCATGGAGTCAAGGGATAAAGCCCACCCCAAGGTATGTACTAATGGTTTAATCACACCTGCAAGACAAGGTTCTAAGAGTTCTCAGAGTCTACATCCCTCTTTCGGATATTACCAACGTCTAGATTACTCAATAATTAGCAATATTCTCAAGAGAAACTCATCCGAGCGTAGCATCGCGTAACAACTACTTCCGAATTACTCCGTTATAGTCTCCGCGCTACACCTAAAAAGGCCAAGATGGGTTAGGGTTCTACGGTTCTCAATTTCTCTGGCTCCCAGGTCGAAAATAATAATGTCTTCCCGATTACTCGGTAAACAAATATTATGTTCAAAAGGGCCTTCCATTGAGTGGGGGATCTCATGCCTCCTTCTTCGGGATTACTCCCTCAAAGTTAACATGACTATACCGCCCGTCCTATTCTTAAGTGTAACTTAATCCGGGTATAGGATTCGTCCTTTGCAAAAAAACCCAAACAACCCCGATATAAACACATAATCAAACAAAACAAATAATAATAAAACAGATAAAACAAACTAGGCTTAACCCACTTAGGGATGGACCAGCAAGAGGTCAATTTGTCCCCAGCAGAGTCGCCAATTCTGTAGCGATAAAAAATGTAGCGGGGTAAATCGGAGATCGAACTATTAATTAATTCGTCTCACAAAAGCAAGAGTCGCCACCGCGCTTTATTATTTCCAAGGGAAAAGGGGAAAGAGCGAAATAAAACCCTAAAGTATGCAATGTAAAATAATACTTTAAAAGTAATGAAAATACAAGGCGTTTTTGAAAAGAGGTCTATGGTTCGGGGGTTGGTTATACAAGGGGAAGGTATTAGCACCCAATGTATCTATAGTACTCTATAGGAACATTTTGAAATATCTGTTTATTAAAATGTTCGTTTGATTAAAGGTAAATTGTTTTTTGGCCGAAAAGGGGTACGGACGAGTTTTTGAAGGTGCGACGACCTAATGTCGAAGTTTTGACTTAAAAGGTATAAGTTTTGAAAAAATTGGATATTTGGGGAAAAATTATCTTAAGTTTTAATGAAATGAAGATATTCGCGTGATTGGATTTGAGGACATGAAGTCAACAAATTTAATCATTTTTCTCTTGGATTTATACGTAAACGGAATAACCAAATAAAGATGAAATAATCAAACAGAAAATTAGATAGATAATGATTAAGTAGCTAAGTGATATATAACCACAACAATGATTAAATAACAGACTAAATGGTGTGAACATGCATTTTTATATTTTTATTTAATATGTACAAAGCGAGAGAATTAATTAAAGAAAATAAAATGTTTTTTTTAAGTTTTTATTTTTATGTGTATTTTTTTTGGTATAATTTAAAGTATTATTTTAAGAATTATTAAATAATTCTAAACTAAATTAAAACTTTAAAAGTTATTAACTTAATTCTAATTAAAAAAATACTAAAATTACTAAATTAATCCTAAACTTAAACTAATAAAATTGGTCAAATTATTAAAATTTTGTCTAATTAAATTACACATCTATTTGATTAATAAAAAATTATATAAAAAAAAGCTAAAAGAAAATGAATGAAAGAGGGGTATCAAAAATTAAGGGGGGTAGATAATAAATAATTTATGTGGGCTAAACTGATCAAACAGGGGAGGGGGGCGAAATTAGCAGAGATGAAATGGGTTTAAGCAAAGGGAAACGGGTCATGGCCCAATTCATTTGAAACACAGTTTTAGGGTTATCAGGTTTTTGTTTCACTTGGATTAGGGTTAGGCAAAAGGTACAGAGCGGCGCTCTTCTTCGTTTCGTTCCTCTCTTCTTCCTCTCAAGCTATGGGTTCTAAATGAAAACTCTGTCCCTGTGCCAGGCGCCATCCTCTCTCCTCTCCATGGTCATGTCTGGGCGACGTTTGCAAAGGTAAGGGACTCATAGTTTGTGTTTTATGGTTTGTGAATCGCGCATGTTTTTTACTCTTTGATACAATTCTCATCTCTGAACATTTTTACTATTATATGAGGTTTGAAGGAAAAGGGTGGGAAAGTTATACCTTCGTGGTCTTTGGGAAAAACGGAGGAGGGAGCTGGAGGCGCCTAGGGCAGGCAGGGCGAAGAGACGCGATGCTGTGGCTTGCTCCGGTTTGTCTAGTATCTCACCTTTGACTTTTATGTTTTGATGATGATTGCTGAAAGATGCATGTTGAAAAACCCCTTTATCTTCTTCTTCTGCCTCGTTGCATGCTTTGCCTTGTATGCTTATGTCGCCTTCGTTTGTATGCTTGATGCCTTGTAAATTTCTGGGTATGCTTTTCCTCTTCTTCTTCTTGCCTTGTTACCTGGATATGTTGGTTAGTGTGTTTGACAGCCCAGTGATGAGAGAACTCTGAGGGCTTTGAGTTGTTTGCCTGAATGGGTAAGTTTCTGTCAGTTTGGGGCTCCTCCTATGAGCTTCAGGCTTGAGTTGGTTATGGACTTGGATGGCCTTCTGGTCATGGTTTCAGGTTTGTGGCCTTGAGGTTTTCTTTGGCAAGGTTTTAACCATTTGTTGGTTACAGGCTTTTACAGGTTATTGTCTTGGTGAAACTCGTTTCAGGTTTGGCATGGCTTAACAGGTTGTGTTTACTGGTTTTTGATTTGGCATGATTTGTTGGTTTATGGGAGATTTGGAACTATGGCTTGACAGTATGTTTGACAGGGTATTGTTTGTTGGTGATGGCTTATGTAGATTAGGCTTAGCAGGTTATGTTTTACTGGTTATGGTTTCTATGGCTTAGGCTTTAGAGTTGGACAGGTTTGACATGGTTAAGGATCTGGGCTTTTGTGTTACAGGTTCTGGTTTTTGGCTTGAGACAGCAGGTTATACTGGTTTTTTAGGCCATGGTTATTGGTTTTTGGCTTGAGGCAGCAAGTTGTATATATGTTTTTGAATGCAGGTTCTTCAAGCTTTTTCTTTACTTTGAGAATAGGCTTGTGGTACTTGAACTCAGTTTTGTTTTAGGCTTCCAACAGGTTTTTGAATTCCCTTTTTTCTTGAAGAGTTTGTGTTGTTTTATATCAGTTGGTTCCCTTGGCTCTGATGGTTCAGGTTCTTGTATATTTTCAATTTTTCTTGATACCTCTGCCCTCTCTACTGTTTCATTCAGTTTGCTTTTTATCCTTTTCTATGCTTCCCTTTTTTTACTGCGTTACTGCAGTTTTGTTTTCTATCTCTTTTCTGCCTAAGGCCAAAAACCTGTAAACCCAAACTCTTTTCTCTCTTCTCTCTCCTCAGTACAGTTTGAAACATTAAAATGATGTTATGTACTTTGTGTTCTGAAAAAGCAAAGCTGGAAAATGATGAATTTAGAAAGTATTTGCTTGCATATATGGTTTTGATCTGCACACTTCCTCTTTGCCATCTGCATTGTTACAGTATAGAGGAGCCTTTTGTATTTCCATACTTCCATATTTTTGGGCAGTTTACGTTGGACTTGGTTTTTGAACATGTAACTTTGACTTGCATATGCTGTTGGTTTTGAAATATACAGTTTTGACAATTGAAATATGCAATTGGTTTTGAAATATGCAGTTTTGACAAAAATTGGATTTGTGCATATTTTTAACTTGTGCATTCATATTTATCAATAAATATTCATCCCTTTTTGTGAACCGGGAGAAATCCCGTGATTTGCAAAGAGGGTAAAAAACTGATTCCAGCCGTTTGCTTTTAATGATGAACTCTAAATTAATTGCCTGCTTTTAATTATATATCTATTTCTGACTTTTCTTTTAATTCTTTGCAGGTAAAAACAAATGAGCATCAAAGAAGTATTGGATAGAAGATGAAGATTTAGAACTTAGACAAATTAGGATAGTTTTTATTTCACTTTAAACATTTGTAAAAATTATCATTGTAAATACTTTGTAAATAAATACGGTATTTAAACAACAATTGTAACAATTAGACTAAAATGAATAAAACTCCAATATTTTACCAGTTAATTCTTTTCTTCTTTACAATTATTTACTTTATCATTTATAATTCTTTAAATTATAACAACTGAAAATGAATTCCAACTATTTAAATTCAGAATAATAAATAATTAAATAAACATCATTGATCAATTAATAAACCTCTTTTCAAATATTTACTTTATTATTTATAATTCTTTAAATTATATAATAACTGAAAATAAATTCCAATTATTTAAACTCACAATAATAAATAATTAAATAAATATCATTAATCAATTAATAAACCTCTTTTCAAATATTTACTTCATTATTTATAATTCTTTAAATTATATAATAACTGAAAATGAATTCCAATTATTTAAACTCAGAATAATAAATAATTAAATAAACATCATTTTAAGCATTGATCAGTTAATGAACTGGGCGTTTCAAAAATAACCAACTCTCGATTTGAAAAAGTTATGAATTTAAAAACTGCTTTGAAAATTGATAAAATAGGTCAAAAACAACTTGCAATATAATGATGCAGATGAGAGATGGTATCTTAGGTCAAAATTTGGGGTACAACACTAGCATTTAATGACATTGAAAATGAGGGGAAAGCGTGACATTTTGAACACATCATAACAGTTACCTAGGAACGACGTCAATAGCATAGCACGCGTGACCTTTCAGAAATACAACACGTGTTCATCTCTTGATGGTTGCATGAGACAGTTGTTTGATATAATGAACTGCTGAACTATACTTATAATGAAACGTTAGAACATTTCAGAACTTTATATATAGTTTCTGATGTAACTTCTCTTGTAACTTCTGAAGAGTTGTTAATCAAAACATTTATTTCAGAACATTCTGAAAGAAATCACAGAAGATAAATACAATTACATTCAGGATAAAATTCCATACTAATATTTTTCAGAATGAATTTAAATCTATCTTCAGAAAGGGGTTTGGTAAAAATATCATCCCATTGATGGTCTGTGTTTACAAAGTTTAAATTTAAAATTCCTTTCTGAATGTAGTCCCTTATAAAATGATATTTAATTTCTATGTGTTTTGCTTTAGAATGCAAAATGGGATTTTTAGAAAGACAAATTGCAGAGGTATTGTCACAGAAGATAGGAATCTTACTTTCATAGAGATTAAAATCTTCTAGTTGACTTTTCATTCAGATCATCTGAGAGCTACATCCAGTAGCAGATATATACTCAGCTTTTATGGTTGAAAGTGCAATGGTAGCTTGCTTCTTGCTGTACCACGAGATAAGATTGTCACCCAGAAACTGACAGCTTCCAGAGGTGCTCTTTCTTTCAATTCTATCTCCAGCAAAGTTAGTATCACAATAACCTACTAGTCTGAATTCTTTTGATCTTCTGTAACACAGACCCAGATTAGTAGTACCTTTCAGATACCTCAGAATTCACTTAACAGCAGTTAAGTGAGATTCTCTAGGATCTGATTGGAATCTAGCACATAAACATACGCTGAATAATATATCAGGTCTAGATGAGGTCAGATAGAGAAGGGATCCAATCATACCTCTGTAGAGTTTCTTATCTACCTTCATACTTACCTCATATTTTCCCAGAATGCATGTAGGATGCATTAGTGTCTTTGCATCTTTACTTTCTGACATCTGGAATTTCTTAAAAAGTTCTTTAACATACTTCGTCTGATGTATGTAAGTACCTTATGGAGTCTGGTTTATTTGTATTCCAAGAAAGAACTTTAATTCTCCCATCATGCTCATCTCAAATTCAGCCTGCATAGTCTCAGCAAATTCTTTTCCAATAGAGATATTAGAGGTTCCAAAAATAATATCATCAACATAAATTTGACAAATTAAAATGTCATTTTTAAATGTTTTTCTGAATAAAGTTGTGTCCACTTTCCCTCTAGTAAAATCCTTTTCTAAAAAAAAAATACTCAAACATTCATACCAAGCTCCGGGAGCTTGTTTCAGACCGTATAAAGACTTTTTTAGTTTAAAAACATGTTCTGGATATTTTGAGTCATTAAAGCCCGGAGGTTGATGGACATAAACTTCTTCTATATAACCATTTAAAAATGCACTTTTAACATCCATTTGATATAATGAAATGTTATTTTGAACATCAAAAGAAATTAATAATCTAATTGATTCTAACCTGGCGACTGGGGAAAGGGTTTCATTATAATCAATTCCTTCTTGTTGACTATAACCTTGTGCAACTAATCATGCTTTGTTTCTGACCACCTCTCCTTGCTCATTTAATTTGTTTATGAATACCCATTTAGTTCCTATAATATTGAATCCTTTAGGTCTTGGAACTAGATCCCACACATCGTTTCTGGAAAATTGATTGAGTTCAACTTGCATAGCTAGGATCCAATCATTGTCTTCTAGAGCTTCATCAATAGAGGTTGGCTCAATCATAGATACCAATCCAAACAATGATTCTTCATTGATTTTGAGGGAGGATCTTTGTTATACCCCAAAATTTTCCCTCCCATATTCCTCAAATGGCTCAAGGAAGTCCAAGGGTAGACCAGACAAACTCTCTCTTGAGACAGTCTACCTCATATTAGGGTTTCATTTTGCATCAATATGTTTAATTCCAAAGGATCCCAAATGCTCACTATTGTCCTACTATTCTCTCAAGATCATCCATGTCAAGTTTCAAGCCTTGTAGAGGAAGTTTGCTTAGTCAATTGCTCAAAGGCCTGAAAATTGACTGTGTTATATCAAGAGTCAATTGGGGCTCACATACAGTCAAACTTCAAGATTTTTTGTCAACATTCTCATTTTGAAGTATCATTCATAATTTTATCAAGGTTTGATCATGATTCGTCAAGGATTGCTCACAATTCATCAAAACCCAAAAGTTGCTAAATTAGGGTTTTGTAGGAAAAGTCAACTCAACTTTGACCAAGCATAACTTTCTCATACTTTATCAGAAATGACCCATCCAAATCTCATTTTTAAGAGGATGCAATTCCCTACAATTCATCTTCAGCTTCCAAGTCCAGAATATGCACTCACAAAAAGATATGAATTTTGACATTATAGGTCCTTTTGAAAAGTCAACAAAAATACCTTTTGGGTCAAAGCTTCATACATGAACATGGAAGACTCAATTGATATTAGACTAAAGGTTTTGTTTATAGGACATCCTAATATTTATAAAAAGTCCAAGAACATCTCTCTAGGGTCAAAATTGAGAGAGTTATGCATTGGCCAAGTTGACCATTTTTGCAAAATTGCCAAAAGTCAAATGTGCTCCAATTTGCATCTTTTGCTAAATGGGCCCAACGTTTTATGCCTGCATCTCATTCCTAACATAGTCCACGACCTATGGGACCCTCCATGTTTTATTTATTCATTTATTTAATTTATTTTGATTTTTATTCATTTAAAATTTAAATAAAATCAAATAAATCCTAATAAACCATATATTGCATTTTAGGGATGATCTTTTGCATTGAAAGAAGATATTATATGCTGTCAATTGAAGATCAACTCGTGCAAGGTCAATTTGGTTGAAAAAGATTTGATTTGAGCAAAATTGGAAAGGAATCATATACTATGAAAGATCAAATCAAATCTCCATGATGAGCAAGATTGAGGTCGTTTTTGTTGACCTAATAGTTTGTATTACATATACAGAAGGAGACCAAGGCATGAGGAGGTTATAAGCAGTCGTGCAGAGGTGAAACAAAACTCAAAAAATTTCAAGAAAAGTGGTGATTCAATTTCCACGTTAGAGGCCAATTCATACCATCCTCACGACACTAACAGGTTCTTGGACATCTCCAGAAGGAATTCCTACCATTTGCAAGCTCTCTCACGCCTGGAATTGTAAGATATAGGTATCACGACTTGCTTCCAAATTTAAATTCGGTTTCATTGATTTACTCATCCTATGCATATTTTGATTGTATATTCGTGTTTATCATTAAGTCTGCAAACGATTGGTACCATTTAATTGCATTTCTAACGCCTGTACAGGATGTTGCCATAGCTAGGGTTTTATGTTCTTAATTAGGGCTTTGCAGGATAAGCAAAATTGGGCGTTGATTCTGGTACCATGAGATTCGTGAGGATGAAACGAGTTGATTGGTACCAGCCATGGCCATTTATCTTGAGCACACACGATTTTTGAAATACATAAGGATATACCTACAGTAAGTGTCTGTAGGTAAAAGTTTGCCACCTAAAATGACGGTTTGGGAGGAAGACGGCGATGCGTATCATCCCCTGGTTGGGTGATTTGAATTTGGCGCGTTTTGAATTTCAGCATTTTTTTCTTTATTATATTATAACTGATTTCCATTGTATATACAAATGAAACAATTGGCTCAGTTGGTAAGCATGCAGGGGGAAAGTGCAAAGGACCTGGGTTCGATTCCCAGGTCCCAACCTTCATTCTTAATATTTTTTAACAGGTAATCTAACGCTTTGCAAGTCAAGATGCTCACTGTGCACCATCAGGATCCGGCCCTCCAATTCATCAATGCCCCCAGATCAACATACCACCATGGGAGGACCACCATACACCTCAGTCAAGCGTGCACACTGGATTGGGGCGAAGTCAAACAGGCCTCTGGCCATTTGGGCCCAGGAATTTACATTCCAACCCCCCTTTTTGCTAATGCTGTCAGGCCCATCTCATGTTTTCTTTATTTCCTTTTTAATTCTTTTAATACTTTCTTTAGTTATTTTTAATTCACAAAATTAATTATTATTTTTCATAAAAAAAAAATCATAAAATCAATAATTCACAAAAATTAGAATTAGTTTTGTTTTTTTTATTATCAAATTTAATTTAATTTAGTTTAACTTAGGGAAATTTTAATTTATTTTATCAATAAAATCAAATAGAATTAGGTTAAGTTCTTGATTTTATTCTTTTATTTTTTATCAATAAATAAAAATACAAAAAAAATAGGTTTAGAATAAAATTAATTTATTTTTCTTAGATTAAAATTAATTAGAATTAGGCCTTTTTTTTTAATATAACTTCTCTATTTTATTGAATAATAAAACACGACCAAAACTTTTTTTTACTACTAATCGCAATTAGGTTTAGGCAAGGGTCAAAACCCTAGTTGTCTCATTCTCCATTTATCGCGCACATATTATTTTTACGATATTGTTGTAACTGTTCATGGTTTGTAATAGTTTAATCTAGGGCTTTTATTTATCGCTTTTTTCGGGTTTTTGGCTATGTAATTAATCCCCCTCCCCGAAGCCTTGTAATAGCATAGATTTACCTTCTCGCATTTTAATTCTCGCAAATATTTAACTGTTTAGATGAATAGAATTGTATGACAAGAATGCATGATAAATTAATCCAGTTAGAAAACCCTAATGTGCAAAGATTAAATAATTGAAAACAGACCACTCGTACATATCACTCTTAGGGTATAATCACACTTAGGTTGCCTTCGGTAAACGATCATTAAAGTATAGGGTGTATTAGTGGTTTCCCTCCTGTCTAACAAAGATCAAATGTCTCGTTCGAATGTTGCCTCGGAAATGTTGCCTCTGAAATGTTGCCTCGAATATGATCTTAAGACTTTAGGGTTATTACTAAGTCGTCCTAACATTGCTTTAGTGATTGTACGTCCCTTTCGAATCGTCCCTTACAACTTCAATGACCAGGGTTACCTACTCACTAATAGTAGGATAACACGGTCTAAAGGAAGCAAGAATAGAAACGATCTTTTTTCGAGTAGGTAGATGCTAGTAGGTACTTGCTCAAAACATAATTCCTCACACTTACACTTTTCAAACAAACTTTCAAAACAACTTCGTCACACCTTTGAGGACTAATACAAGGGTTATCACGAAGTAAAACATTTTCAAAAACAAAGCACATACACAAGCAATTTTCAAAGGATGAGCAAGTACCTAAGAGCCCATGGAAAACCATGGATAGAAAGGGTTCTAACACATTCCCTTTCTATAATCTACCCTCGTACTCAGAATATCTCGTAAAAAGATTTTTCTGTACTTTTTTCCTTTCTGGTTGGATGAAATAAAAGTCGGTGGAGAATCTTGCTTATCGCGACATTTTGCAAACAAAAAAACACAAAACGCAAACCATTATTTCAACCAGTCGATTCTGCCACCGTATCACAGAACTGGAGACTCTGTTGGGGAGTTAATAAGTGGGGTATACCTTAGGATCTAGGTCATCATAATTTCTTCTCTTGATTGCTTTGATTGCTTTACTTTTAAGGGTTTTTTTTTGGAGTTACTACAGATCCTAACTCAGATCTGGGGATACCTTTTAGGTAAGTAGCAATAAACTGTGAGGGAACTGTACGACATGGACCTATACGGTTGAAGTAGTAGCTATGTTGATGTGCCACATTGGTTGGTACCGATATCCCTTGTGGATAAACGAGGAGAATACGGGGATGTTGCATGGTATCGTTAAGCATCAACTGACCTTAGAACCTTTTATCGACCAACTTGGCCATTAGAAAGTAGTGAGATAGCCGGCCTCAGTATAAAGCTGGGAAATGGTTGATACTCGATGCTACACTCATTGAGACCATACTCTCGAGATAGTTCTGGACTCAAGAAAAGATTGTGTGAGCTGAAACCATGATCGATGGAGGATGGTCAGTGATATTGAGATCCTCTAGAACCCAGTTACTTTTTCTAGGACAGGTTGAAACCAACTTAACTTCAAGAGGGTATTACCTTTAACCTCATGCAAGCCTTAAACCTAAGGGCTTTGTGTGATTTGACTGTGTTTGCCATACCTGTGGTTTATCATGACCTCATAAATCATAACATGGCATTCATACTTCATCATACTAACCATTTCAAAGACCAAGGGAATTTATCTTTGTTTTGTTTTGCAGATTATGGCTTCCGTGTGCAGAAATACCATCTGTGTCAACTTTGTGCAAATACCTGCCCAGCTTAAAGAGCTAGCCTCAAGAGTTTCCGAGACTTCTATGTTCATTAAGAGACACGGTTAACTTCTCAGCCTGGTTACTTCAAATCTTGATGAGCAGATGATGAGTGTACTTTTCCAGTTCTTCGATCCCGTGCATCATTGCTTCACCTTTCTGGATTACCAGTTGGTTCCCACCTTGGAAGAGTTCTCTCACCTATTGGGCATATCCATTCTTGAACAGGTACCCTTCACAGGTATGGAAGAAGTTCCTAGACCAGAAGACATTGCCTCAGCTCTGCATTTGAAACGGGCTGATGTAGTATCCAATTGCGAAACATGAAGCGGGGTCGAAGGTTTTCTAGCCAAATTTCTGATAGACCAGGCTTAGCTATGCAGCCTTACCTCCAGTGGGTCCGAGCTCGTGCCCAGAAGCTTGGGATGCCCTATGAGGCCGTGTTACCATTAATTATAGAACCTACTAATGAGGAAGGCATCCCTTACACGGTTCTCTATCCTTACATGCCCACCGATCCTGGGGAGTTGCAGAGGTCTTGGATTCAGCTGAGGAATGAGCGGGATACTTACCGGGAAAAGTACCATGAACAAGAAAGGAAGATTTTGAAGCTCACCAGGCAGCTCGAGGAATAAAGAGTGATCAATGACTATATCGGCACAAAGAGGAAGCGACCATGGGATTTTTGATTTCTTGCTTTTTCTAGTTTTGTTTTATTTTACTTCTTTGTAACGCCTTAAAGGCATTGTTGAACCTTTTAAAAGTTAATCTAATAAAGTTTGTTTATTTTTGGTTTGCAAATTTAAAACTCCCAAAGTCTTTTAAATCATTACATGTGCATCCCATTATCATGCACATCATTACAGGTACCATTACAGGTTTCTCATCTTCTTCGTTGTTTATTTTAGTAGAAATGTCTTATGATCAAGCCATCAAAGACCTTCAGGCCCAAAACACCCAATTCCAACAGATGTTCATAAGTCTGGCTAAAGGGCAGGAGGATTTGAAGACCATTATTCTGAAAGAGAAGAAGAAGAGGAAGAAGGTCGATATTCTGAACATGGGTAGAAGATTCGGAGAAAGGTTGAGACAACCAGCAAATCTGACCTCCTCATCCAAGGATGGAGAGTGTTGTACCCCAAAATTTGACCTCCCATATTTCTCAAAATATTTCAAGAATGATCTCCAAATTGCTTAAGGTAGTCCAAGGGTTGGCCAAACAAGCTCTCTCCTAAGGCAGTCTACCCCAAATTAGGGTTTCATGTTGCATCAAGATACTTGAGTCCAAGTGGTCCCAAATGCTCAACATTGTCCTAATATGTTCTCAAGACCATCCATGTCAAGTTTCAAGCCTGGCAGGGGAAGTTTGCTCAGTCAATTACTCAAAGGTCCAAAAATCGACTGTGTTAGGGCAAAAGTCAACTGTGACCTACATACAGTCAAACTTCAAGATTTTTGGTCAACATCCTCATTTTGAAGTATATTTCGTCATTTGATCAAGGTTTGATCATGATTCATCAAGGATTGCTCATAATTCATCAAGACTCAAAAGTTATAAATTAGGGTTTTGTAGGAAAAGTCAACTCAACTTTGACCAAGCATAAGCTTCTCATACTTTACGAGAAATGACCCATCCAAAGCTCATTTTGAAGAGGATGCAATTACCTACAATCCATCTTCATCTCCCAAGATCAAAATATGCACTCACAAGAAGTTATGAATTTGGACATTATAGGTCATTTTGAAAAGTCAACAAAAACACTTTTTTTGTCAAAGCTTCATACATGGGCATGGACTATCAAAATGAGATGAGACCAAAATGGTTACTTAGAGGACATCCCAATATTTCTAAAAAGTCCAAGAACACCTCCAAAGAGTCAAAATTGAGGGAGTTATGCATTGTTGAAGTTGACCTTTTTTGCAAAATTGCCAAAAGTCAACTATCCCTAAAACTTTAAATTTTGCCAAATGGGCCCAATCTTTTTCACTTGTTTTAAGTTGGCAACATAGCCCACGTGCTCTAGCTTTTTCCACTTGTCCATATCTTATTTTTATTATTTATTTTGGTTTTTATTTGAATTAAATCAAATTAAATCAAATAAAAATCCAAAGCATTGATAACAAGGGATTTTGTGCTTGTTTCAGGTTCCAATTACAGCTAGCATCATTCAAATTCGTGCAAAGCATTAGAGAGAACAGAAAGATTGAGAAAAGGCCATGTTTGGAAAGATTTTTAAAAGCAAATCAAATCAAATCCAAAATCATTGATGGAGAAGGATTTGGATGCAATTATCAACCCTAATGCCTTCAGTCATACATAAGGAAGGAGGCCAGACCTAAAAACGAGTTGAAAGCAAGCGTGAGAGCAAAAACAAAAACTGAAAAATCAAGGAAAAAGTGTGAGATAAAAATCCCACTTAGAGGCATTCTCAAGGCTCGTGACCGATTCCAATCGTTTCCTGGCACTCTCAGGAACTTAAAGCAATCGAAACCAAGCATTTTCAAGCCCTCCCACGCACTGTAAGTCCGTAACGGTATCACCATCTTCTTGAATTCTAATAGCTTTATTCTTACATCCATAGTGTAAAATAATTGTACATTCTTGATCACCATGATGTTTGCAAACTTTCTACAACAGCCAATTGCATTTTAATGGACTGAATCGTGAATCACCATTGTTAGGTTTTTTTGGAGTTTTTTAGGGTTTTTGATTTCAGGAACAATTGGCCTTGGTAATGGGTATGGTTGTGATCAGGAGGATGAGACGAATCTAACCATGGTGTTAGATTCCATTTATGTGGCCTGTGGAAGGTTTTGAGAATGCTTGGTTTGTAGCAACGGACATTTGTCCGTAGGTATAGGTGGTTCAACTTTTAGCCACGACACAAGAACATGGATGAAGGTGTGTCACTCCCCCATAGGCTTATTCAAATCTGGCGCGTTTTTATTTACATTATCCACTAACTTTTTTTTGCTTATATTATATTTGTGTCTTGGCATATGTACAAAAACAACCAACAGCCCAGTTGGTTACAAGCCATTGGAATTTTCCTTTAGGACCTGGGTTTGAATCCCAGGTCCCCCTATTTCTCTATATCATTTTATTTCAGGAGATCCAATACACGCATGAGCCTGGGATCTACCATACTCCTTCATCATCAACGTGTCAGATGGCCAGATGGCCAGATCTGGTGGCCATCATTGAGGGTGCACCATAATCCAGAGTCAATGCAATGCACAGGATTGCAAAAGTCAATGTGGATCAGCATTAATGGGCCAGAATTCTGACTATTCACACCCCCAATATTTAGGCCCATCTCTCTCTTTCTTTTTGTTTGTATTTTCATTTAATTGTTTATTTATTTTATTTACTAACCAAAAACAATTTTCTTTTTTATCAAAAATCACCAAAAAATATTTTATGCCTAATTAAAATCAGAATTTTTATTTTTCATCAATAAATATTAATTAAATTAATTAGGTTAATTTTTTAGATAACTTTAATTTATTTTTGCAAATAATTAAAATTAATTAGAATCAATTAGTTTTTATACTAACTTAATTATTTTATTTCTTTCCTAAAATAACCAAAAACCCAAAATATGTCATTTAATTATTTTTCATTTATTAATTTAATTAACTAATTAATTTAGCATTTAATTTTAAGACTTAATTTCTTCTCTTAAAAAATATTAAAAGATAACAAAAAACATTTTCTTTTAATTAGGAGGGTCAAAACCCTAGTTTTCGCATTCGATTTAATTTTCACTTGCGCTTTCATTTTTATTCAATTATTGTATCTGCTCTCGGTTTGTAATAATTAAATTAGGGCATTTATTTATTTTTACCGCTTTTTAATTTCGAAGGGTTTGTTTTTGGCTATGTAAATACCCGAAGCCTTGTAATAGTTTAGTTCAAATTCCGCATTTTAATTCTGCAAATTATTTAACTGCTAGATGTTTGATAATAGGGTTTGCATGACAAGAATGTATGTCTAAATTTAAAACAGTTAGATCACCCTTAATTGTGCAAAGATAAAAATAATCTGAAATTGAAACACTCGCACATGCGCACTCCTAGGGTACACTCCCACTTGGTTGCCTTCGTAAACGGTCATTGAGTATCGGTTGTTTTAGAGGTCGCCCTTTTGTCTAAAAGATCATAAGTTGCCACGAAAAGGTTGCCTCGGATATCGTTGCCTCGGATAAATGATCTAAGACATTAGGGTTACCACTAAGACGTCCTAACATTGCTTTAGTGACCGTATGTCCCTCTTTCAAATTGAACCTCAAAACTCCAACGACGGTGCTACCTACTCACTAATAGTGGGATAGCATTGTCTAAAGGAAACAAACATAGAACGATTCCTTTTTCGAGTAGGTAGATTAGTTCTTAGATACTTGCTCATCCAAAACAAAACTTTTTCACACTTTCACTCTTTTATAAACAAGTTTTCAAAAACACTTCATTACACTCTTGAAGACAGAAGAAAGACTTAAATCGAAGTTAAAACAAAAACTTTTCAAAGCCCACAAACACAAAGAAAACAATTTTGAAAATGATGAGCAAGTACCTAAGAGCCCGTAGATAACTACGGATAGAAAGGGTGCTAATACCTTCCCTTTCTATAAATCTACCCTCCGTACTCAGAAATATCTCGAAAAAGAAATTTTTCTGTGCTTTTTTCCTTTCCTTATTGGATAAAATAAAAGTTGATGGTGACTCTTGCTTACCGCGACATTTTGAGAAAACAAACGCAAAATGCAAACCAGCATTCAAAAAAGACAGTCAGTTCTTCCACCGTATCATAGAACTGGCGACTCTGCTGGAGAAGCATTTATAAGTGGGGTGTACCTTAGGATTAGTTCATCATAATGTTTTCAATTGCTTGATTTGTATGCTTTATCTTTGTGGGTTTGAATCAAAGTTACTATAGATCCTAACCCGGATCTGGGGATACCTTTTAGGTAAGTAGCAATAGACTGTGAGGGAATTGTACGGTGTAGACCGATACGGTTGAAGCAGTAGCGACGTTGGTGTGACACTTTAGTTTGTACCGATATCCCTTGTGGAGGAACAAGGAGAATATGGGGCTGTTAAGGGGTCATTAAGCACCAACTGACCTTAGAACCTATAATTGACCAACTTGGCCATAGAAAAGTAGCAGTATGCTACACTCATTGAGACCATACTCTCGCGATGATTCCGGCCGCAAGAAAAGCTTGCTAAACTGGAATTATGACCGATCGAGGATGGTCAGTGATATTGAGATCCTCTAGAACCCGGTTACTATTACTAGGACAGGTTGAACCAACTAAACTGTAAGAGGGTAATACCTAAACTCCATGCCAGCCTGAAATTTAAGTGCTACTGTGTGACTTGTTTGCCCTTACCATGTTTGCTATCTGTGAATACTTGTGGTGTGTTTCTATCATGACATCATGCATCATTACATTGCATGCATATTTTATTAGACTAACCCATTTCAAAGACTGAGGGGATTCATCTTTGTTCTGTTTTGCAGATCATGGCATCTATGTGCAGAAATACTATTCGGATCAACTTCGTACAAATCCCTATTCAGCTTAGAGACTTGGTTTCTAAGGTTCCTGATACTTATTCCTTTGTCAAAAGGCATGGTCATCACCTTGGTTTGGTCACTTCCAGATTAGATGAGCAGATGATGAGTGTCTTGTTCCAGTTCTTTGACCCGCTATATCACTGTTTCACCTTCCTGGACTATCAGTTGGTCCCTACTTTGGAGGAGTTCTCGGAATTACTTGGCATATCTATTCTAGAGCAGACACCATTTACAGGTTGGGAGATAGCTCTTAGGCCGGAAGATATTGCTTGAGCCCTCCATCTGACAAAGGCTGATGTAATGTCTAACTGGGAGACTCGGAGTGGGGTTAAAGGCTTCCTGGCTAATTCTTGATTGATCAGGCTCAACAGTTTTGGGATAGTTTGGACTTTCAAGCATTTGAAGATATCCTGGCACTTCTCATCTATGGCCTGGTTCTGTTCCCCAATTCAGATTCTTTCGTCAACATGAACACAGTGAAGATCTTCATGTCCCGTAATCTAGTGCCCACTCTCTTAGGTTATATTCTGCATTCTCTTTATACCCGTACTGCTCGGAAATGGGGAACCCTTATGTGTTGTGCACCATTGCTGGAGAGGTGGCTTATTTCTCACCTCCCCAAATCTGTTTTGAAGAACGAGGAAGGCATGGGTTGGGCCTACAGAATTATGTCCCTTGCTCACACGGACATCATCTGGAGTACTAAAGACATGGAAGAAGTAGTTGTTATTGATCGCTGTGGGGAATACCCCAATGTTCCATTGCTGGGAATTAGAGGAGGGATCACCTATAATCCTTGTTTGGCCTTACGACAGTTTGGGCGAGCTAGGAGGGACGGTCCTCATAAGTTGCTGCTTCCGAACATTGTCTTTGACTTCATGGGGGATGTTGAGGGACATCGTCGCAGATTCATACGAGCTTGGAACAGGGTGCACAGGTCTGATCCGCATGAGCTAGGAATGAAGACCTCTCTTCCGATGGAACCGTATATCCGGTGGGTTCGAGCCCGTGCTCAAAAACTGGGGATGCCCTACGAAGCTTTCTTACCAGTAATTGTTGAGAGTACTGATGAAGAAGGGGTTCCACATACTGTCCTCCATCCATACATGCCTACTGACATTGGGGCATTAAAGAGGTCTTGGATCCAGTTGAGGGAAGAGCGGGATACTTACAGAGAGAAGTATCATGAACAAGAACGGAAGATCCTAAAGCTTACAAGGCAGCTGGAGAACGAGAAGGTCCTCAACGATTAACGGAAAATGACCATGGGAGCGCTGATGTCTTTTGTTATTTCTAGTTTTGATTTACTTTTCAGTTTTTCTTTTTGTAACGCCTTAAAGGCATTTGTCAAACATTGTTTCAAGTTTTTATCTAATAAAAGTGTGTTTCATTTGGGTTTATGAATTTGAATCTCCCTAAAGTCTTTGAAATCATATCATACACATTCCACTCCCATGCACCTCATTACAGGTACCCTTACAGGTTTCTCATCTTCTTCGCTGTTTATTTCAGCAAACATGTCTTCTGAAACATCCATTGATCAAGCCATCAAGGCTCTGCAAGCTCAGAATGCTCAGTTCCAGGAAATGTTCATGAACCTGGCCAAGGGGCAGAAGGATTTGAAGACTCTTATCTTAAAGGACAAGAAGAATAAGAATAAGAAGAAGAATAAGAAGAAGACGGTCCTCTTGAATATGGGTCATAGATTTGGGAATAGGTTGCGACAGGAAGTTGATCTGTCTCATTTATCTAGTAAATACGAAAAGGATGATTTATTTGTGACCTCTGTGAAAGACGTTTATACTCCGTTGATGACTGTGAAGAAGAACCTTCTATTAGCCCATTTATTTCTGGGCTATGGCGAAGGTTGCCATCTGTGTTCCGTCCTACCTACTGGTTGCCATCTATTGAAGTCAGGTGTCCAACGCCTGATGGATAACAAAGAAATTTTGTTTGAGAAAACTCTGGTTCCATTGATTCCTTTTGAAGATGTTTCTATAAACACCATTTCCGCCAATTCTTCCAAGGCTTCCTCGAGAAAGCCTGTTAGAATTACATTTGTTCCGAGAATTGCTCCATTGATCATCACCATTCCTGGACCTATCCCTTACACGTCAGATAAGGTTGTCCCATGGCATTATGGGGCTAATGTGTATTATCACAGGATTAAACAAGACTTGAAGGATGAAGAGGTTGATACTGATGTCAGCAATATTGTTGGATCTAGTAAAGTCACCCGAAGCGGAAGACTTTTCTCCCCTGAGATCTCTCCACCAATTGTTCAGAAGCTTGTTGTTATTACACCTGCCAGTACATCTGCTACTCCCCATGTCCATGTTCCAATCATTACCCATGTCGTCGAGTCATCTGATGCTCGGGGCAAAGGGATCACCGGTGAGCCTGCCCGGACGGAGGTACCGAAGAAGATTACTGTTGAAGCCTCTAGATAGGAGATAGAGGAAATTTTGAAGATCATAAAAAAGAGCGACTACAACATAGTCGAACAGCTGGGGAAAACCCCGTTGAAGATCTCTATGTTGTCTTTATTGCTATGCTCAGAATCCCATGCTAAGGCTCTGATTGCTTTCCTGAAAACTGCACATGTGCCACAGGAAACATCTACTGATCAGTTCAAAGACTGTGTGGCTAGTTTGACTACTGATAACAGGTTGGGTTTCTCCGACGCAGACTTAATTGCCAAGGGAAAGAATCACAATGACACTCTACATGTTTCAATTGAGTGCAGGGGCACTACTCTAGCTCACGTGCTGGTAGACACTGGGTCCTCATTAAATGTTTTACCCAAGAAAGCGTTAGACCGGTTGGACTGTGAAGGGTTGGTACTGAAACCAAGCAATATTGTGGTTAGGGCCTTTGATGGGTCCAAAAGGATGGTACATAGAGAGTTGGATGTTCCTATCAAGGTTGGTTCCCAGACTTTCACGTCTACATTCTATGTGATGGACATTCGGCCATCTTATTCTTGTTTGCTGGATTGCCCGTAGATCCACAAAGTTGGGGCAGTAACTTCCACGCTCCACCAGATGCTGAAATACCCAGTGAAGGGGAAAATTGTTAAAGTATGAGGAGAAGAGGAGTACATGGTAAGCCACCTCAACTCATTCCGGTATGTGGAAATGGACGGGGAGTTCATTGAAACCCCGTGTCAATATTTTGAAGAAGTCCCCCAGACGCTAGCATCAACTGAAACTGTTACTGAAGATCCTCCAATGAAGATGGCTTCCCTAAAAGATGCCTGGGCTATTATTAAGAAAGGTGGGTGTGCGAATTGGGGCCAACTCCCTGACTTTGCACATAAGACTGATAAGTTTGGTTTGGGTTTCACTACAGAGGCTCAAAGGGCTGTTCGGCGTGCACGGATTGGAGGACCTCCTCTGTTTATCAGTAATTCGGGAGTGAATGCGATTGAAGAGGATGATGAAGAGTCTGAGTTTGACAGTTGGATTTACCCGACTACCGACGGTGGATTAAGAAATTGGACAGCAAAGGACTTCGTGCCAATTTCTTTTATTACACAGTAATGAGACTTTTGTTTTAAGTTTGAAAAAAGACAATTTTTAAAATTTACGGCCCGATGTCTTACCCGAGGCACCGCGACTTTGTTTGTGAGGGATTTATATTTATCATCTCCATATATCATCAATAATAGCATTGGACGTTTTCTTGCATTACGAATTTTGCGCTCCTTGTTTTTCTTTTCTATCTTGCAAAACAAATACTTGTCTTACACACACTCACATATCATGATCCACATCCACTCTGGATCCCACTGATAATGACTCTGCTACTGTCAGTTATGACTTCGAAAGTCCGATCAACCACACCAAGGACGAAGGTGAGGACGATTTTGAAGTGCCTAAGGAGCTTGCTAGACTGTTACTACAGGAAGAAAAAGCCATAAAACTTGCAAAAACCACCAATTATGATGCCTCTAGTGGAAGGAAGACCGTTGATCTTATACTTGACAGTACTCGACAATTCAGTGGGGTGCGTGCTGGGGCAGCGTGACGAGTCTGGCCGAAAAGAGCATGCTATTTACTACCTTAGCAAAAAGTTTACTGACTGTGAGATCTGATACTCACTGCTCGAGAGAACTTGCTACGCTTTGGCATGGGTTGTTCGTCGGCTAAGACAGTATATGCTGACTCACACTACCCTATTGATATCAAAGATGCGAACATGTTGACGGCACCTTGGCCTTTCGCAATGTGGGGGCATCGATATGATCGGCGAGATCAGACCTACAGCGTCCAACGGGCATCGTTTCATCCTGGTAGTAATTGATTACTTTACAAAGTGGGTTGAAGCAGCTTCCTTTGCTACCGTAACCAAGAACGTCGTAGCACGGTTTATTCGGCACAATCTGATCTGTCAGTATGGTGTACCCGAGAGGATCATTACGGATAATGGTACAAATCTCAACAACAAGATGATCATCGAGCTCTGCAAATAGTTCAAGATACAGCATCACAACTCTTCTCCCTACCGGTCGAAGATGAATGGGGTTGTTAAAGCGGCTAATAAGAACATTAAGAAGATTGTGCAGAAGATGACAGTGACATACAAAGATTGGCACGAGATGTTACCATTTGCTCTTCATAGGTACCGCCCCTCAGCGCGAACGTCAACAGGGGCAACCCTCTATTCCTTGGTATATGGTATGGAGGTCGTATTTCCCATTGAAGTTCAGATACCCTCTCTTCGAATTATGAAGGACGCGGGTTTGAGTGAAGATGACTGGATTCAGACCCGACTCGATCAACTGAGCTTAATAGACGAAAAGAGACTTACTTCTATTTGTCATGGTCAAACGTACCAAAAACGGATGATCAAGGCATTTAACAAGAAAGTTAGACGACAGGAGTATCAAGTTGGAGATCTGGTGATCAAACGCATCATCCTACCACAAGGTGATCCCAGGGGCAAATGTATCCCTACTTACGAAGGGCCATTTGTGGTTAAGAACATTTTTGTAGGAAGAGCTATGATTCTAACCACCATGGATGATGACGATCTTCCTCACCCCGTCAATGCAGACATAGTGAAAAGATACTACGCATAATCAAAGACCCGCTAGGTTGACTGGCCTTGGCAAAAATAAGGGCTTCCCGGCGAACCAAAAGGGTTCGAGCAAAAATAAGGGATGAAAATGAAAAAGCTGTACACCCGGCAAGTCGAAAACCTGAAAAGGCGGCTTGGGCAAAAAAGGGTATCCCGGTGGAATGAAAACCCGAAAGGGCGGTCCAGGCACAAATTAGGGATAAAAGCGTAACACTATGTCTCATTGGATCACCTTGCAACCAGACTTCGGTATCGACTACCAAGCTCGGACGGCACCAAACAATCTGATCTACCTTCAACCAAGTAGCAAAGTGATGAGATGCTCGAAGATATAAGGGCAATAGCAGAGTTGGAAACTAGTGGGATTGTTCACATAACTGTTTTTCTTTGTTTTTTCACAAATTGTATAAACTCTATTGTTCGGAGGCGTTCTCTTACTAGGACGTCAGCCTCTTGTACAAAAGACGCCTATTTACAAGCTAACTTCAAAATCAATACAATTCATTTTCACAAATAAATTTTTCTTTTTTTTTTCTGTTTTGTTTTGCAAAGAACGTCCAATGTTCAGTTTTTTATATATGCATTTGACATTAATTGTTGCTCATAAATATTTACATGCGAAACAAAATAAGATTACTTGTAATATCAGAAATAGGGGAAAATGAGAAATGTACAGACCGTACCGTTGATCTGTCCACCAGGTATAGGGATAGACCTAGCTGGAGGAAACGATTGAAAGTACATTCATTCCCCGCAGAGTAAGAGAAAGATAATGGTGTTAGCTCTCCCCGGCTGAGACTCACAACTGTAAATGAATTGGCGATATTCTCCCCAAATCAGAGTTTATCTATCATCAGCACTAAAAAGTCTTATCATCCCCAGCGGAGTATAAAAATATCCCCAGTGAAGTTTGAAGAATTATCCCCAATAGACTCTGGAAGATTATCCCCAGTAGAGTCTAAAAGATTATTCCCCGTGAAGTCACTACTGGAAAATCATCCCCAGCGGAGTTCTATCCTTTCACAAATAGGAATTCAATCCCCAGCAAGGTTCATTATCACCAGCAACGGTAATTCATCCCCAACTGAATTTATCAGTGGAATCCTCCGGAAGAGCATCTCTTCCCCACAGAGTCATTCTCCCGTCAGTTTATTCCCCAGCAGAATTATCCTCTCCTGCAGGTTTATTCTCAAAAATCATCTTCATCCACTATCTCCGGCGGAAATGAAGAATTCAATTCTTTTCTTCAACAGCAATCCGGGATTTATTGTCCCCGGCTAAAAACATCACATTTCCATACATCATGACACATGCATATACGCATCATACAACACAATCTCATTTATTTTGAGAACATCATTGCCTGATACATATCATGCATTACATACAGCTAACCTTTACCTTTTAGGAAGGATATGGTTAAATTCTCACAAAGTTCAAGTTATGAAGCTTTTACCTCAGTTGAATTACGGACGAGTTCCTAAATCTCAGCAGAGATGTTTCCTCAGTTGAATTACGTACGAGTTCCTAAATCTCAGCGAAGATGTTTCCTCAGTTGAATTACGGACAAGCTCCTAAATCTTATCAAAGATATTACCTCAGTTGAATTACGGACGAGTTCCTAAATCTCAGCAGAGATGTTTCCTCAGTTGAATTACGGACGAGCTCCTAAATCTCAGCAGAGATGTTTCCTCAGTTGAATTACGGACGAGCTCCTAAATCTCAGCAGAGATGTTTCCTTAGTTGAATTACGAATGAGCTCCTAAATCTCAGCAAAGTTTACCTCAGTTGAATTACGGACGATGTTCCTAAATCTCAGCATAGATGTTTCTTCAGTTGAATTACGGACAAGCTCTTAAATCTCAGCGAAGATGTTACCTCAGTTGAATTACAGAAAAGTTCCTAAATTTCGACAGGGATGTTTCCTCAGTTGAATTACGGATGAGTTCCTAAATCTCAGCAGAGATGTTTCCTCAGTTGAATTATGGACGATGTTCCTAAATCTCAGCAAAGATATTACCTCAGTTGAATTACGGACGAGTTCCTAAATATCGACAGGGATGTTTCCTTAGTTGAATTACGGACGAGTTCTTAAATCTCAGAAGAGATGTTTCCTTAGTTTAATTACGGATGATGTTCCTAAATCTCAGCATAGATATTACCTCAGTTGAATTACGGGCGAGCTTCTAAATCTCAGCAGAGATGTTCCCTCAGTTGAGTACGGACGATTGAAGTTCCTAAATATCAACAGAGATGATTCCTCAGTTGAGTACGGACGACCAAAGTTCCTAAATATCAACAGAGACGACTCACCAGCAGAATAACGGACGGTGAAGCTCCTAAAATTCTACTTCTCTCAACAGAGATCAGACTTCCCCAGCGGAATTTTCCTCAATAACAGGTATACAAGCTCTCGCTAAGGAATCTCTTATGCGATCGAAACTCCTTCAGATGGCATCTTGAAGCCCATCCCCTCGTCAGAAATTTCCAAATGGCATCTGTAATCCCATTCCCGATATCGCAAGATAATTACCACTTCATGCGAGTGCAAATTTCTGGGCACTCTAGTGTTCAATCATCTTCCACCTTCGGATCACGAAAGGCACGAAAGCCAATCTACATCCTCAGGTTTAAGAAGATTGAATAGGGGAAGCTGTTGCACCCCAAAATTTGCCCTCCCATATTTCTCAAAACATTTCAAGAATGATCTCCAAATTGCTCAAGGTAGTCCAAGGGTTGGCCAGACAAGCTCTCTCCTAAGGCAGTCTACCCCAAATTAGGGTTTCATGTTGCATCAAGATGCTTGAGTCCAAGTGGTCCCAAATTCTAAACATTGTCCTAATATGTTCTCAAGACCATCCATGTCATGTTTCAAGCCTGGCAGGGGAAGTTTGCTCAGTCAATTGCTCAAAGGTCCAAAAATCGACTGTGCTAGGGCAAAAGTCAACTGTGACCTACATACAGTCAAACTTCAAGATTTTTGGTCAACATCCTCATTTTGAAGTATATTTCATCATTTGATCAAGGGTTGATCATGATTCATCAAGGATTGCTCATAATTCATCAAGACTCAAAAGTTGCTAAATTAGGGTTTTGCAGGAAAAGTCAACCAACTTTGACCAAGCATAACTTTCTCATACTTTATGATAAATGACTCATCCAAAGCTCATTTTTAATATAATGCAATTCCCTACAATCCATATTCATCTACCAAGATCAAAATATGCACTCACAAGAAGTTATGAATTTGGACATTATATGTCATTTTGAAAAGTCAACAAACACACTTTTTTTGTCAAAGATTCATACATGAGCATGGAATATATAAATGATATGATAAAAAAAGGGTTGCTTATAGGACATCTCAGGATTTCTAAAAAGTCCAAGAACACCTCCAAAGAGTCAAAATTGAGGGAGTTATGCATTGTTGAAGTTGACCTTTTTTGCAAAATTGCCAAAAGTCAACTATCCCTAAAACATCAAATTTTGCCAAATGGGCCCAATCTTTTTTACTTGTTTTAAGTTGGCAACATAGCCCACGTGCTCTAGCCTTTGCCACTTGTCCATATCTTATTTTTATTATTTATTTTGGTTTTTATTTGAATTAATTCAATTTAAATCAAATTAAATCAAATAAAAATCCAAAGCATTGATAACAAGGGATTTTTTGCTTGTTTCAGGTTCCAATTACAGCTAGCATCATTCAAATTCGTGAAAAGCATTAGAGAGAACAAAAAGATTGAGAAAAGGCCATGTTTGGAAAGATTTTTAAAAGCAAATCAAATCAAATCCAAAATCATTGATGGAGAAGGATTTGGATGCAATTATTAACCCTAATGCCTTCAGTCATACATAAGGAAGGAGGCCAGACCTAAAAACGAGTTGAAAGCAAGCGTGAGAGCAAGAACAAAAACTGAAAAATCAAGGAAAATGTGTGAGATCAAAATCCCACTTAGAGGCATTCTCAAGGCTCGTGACCGATTCCAATTGTTTCCTGGCACTCTCAGGAACCTAAA
Organism: Vicia faba; assembly: GCA_948472305.1. Classification (NCBI taxonomy): domain Eukaryota; kingdom Viridiplantae; phylum Streptophyta; class Magnoliopsida; order Fabales; family Fabaceae; genus Vicia; species Vicia faba. Next base: position 1,672,805,484 of record OX451736.1, on the reverse strand, counting down.
GCAATTGAAACCAAGCATTTTCAAGCCCTCCCACGCACTGTAAGTCTGTAACGGTATCACCATCTTCTTGAATTCGAATAGCTTTATTCTTGCACCCATAGTGTAAAATAATTGTACATTCTTGATCACCATGATGTTTGCAAACTTTCTACAACAACCAATTGCATTTTAATGGACTGAATCGTGAATCATCATTATTAGGTTTTTTTGGAGTTTTTTAGGGTTTTTGATTTCAGGAACATTTGGCCTTGGTAATGGGTATGGTTGTGATCAGGAGGATGAGACGAATCTAACCATGGTGTTAGATTCCATTTATGTGGCCTGTGGAAGGTTTTGAGAACGCTTAGTTTGTAGCAACAGATATTTGTTCGTAGGTATAGGTGGTTCAACTTTTAGCCATGACACAAGAACAGGGATGAAGGCGTGTCACTCCCCCATAGGCTTATTCAAATCTGGTGCATTTTTCTTTACATTATCCACTAACTTTTTTTTTCTTATATTATATTTGTGTCTTGGCATATGTACAAAAACAACCAACAACCCAGCTGGTTATAAGCCATTGGAATTTTCCTTTAAGACCTGGGTTTGAATCCAGGTCCCCCTATTTCTCTATATCATTTTATTTCAGGAGATCCAATACACGCATGAGCCTGGGATCCACCATACTTCTTCATCATCAACGTGCCAGATGGCCAGATGGCCAGATCTGGTGGCCATCATTGAGGGTGCACCATAATCCAGAGTCAACGCAATGCACAGGATTGCAAAAGTCAAGTGGATCAGCATTAATGGGCCAGAATTCTGACTATTCACACCCCCAATATTCAGGCCCATCTCTCTCTTTCTTTTTTGTTTGTATTTTCATTTAATTGTTTATTTATTTTATTTACTAACCAAAAACAATTTTCTTTTTTATCAAAAATCACCAAAAAATATTTTATGCTTAATTAAAATCAGAATTTTTATTTTTCATCAATCAATATTAATTAAATTAATTAGGTTAATTTTTTAGATAACTTTAATTTATTTTTGCAAATAATTAAAATTAATTAGAATCAATTAGTTTTTATACTAACTTAATTATTTTATTTCTTTCTTAAAATAACCAAAAACCCAAAATATGTCATTTAATTATTTTTCATTTATTAATTTAATTAACTAATTAATTTAGAATTTAATTTTAAGACTTAATTTCTTCTCTTAAAAAATATTAAAAATAACAAAAAATATTTTCTTTTAATTAGGAGGGTCAAAACCCTAGTTTTCGCATTCGATTTAATTTTCGCGCGCGCTTTCGTTTTTATTCAATTATTGTATCTGCTCCCGGTTTGTAATAATTAAATTAGGACATTTATTTATTTTTATCGCTTTTTAATTTCAAAGGGTTTGTATTTGGCTATGTAAATACCCGAAGCCTTGTAATAGTTTAGTTTAAATTCCGCATTTTAATTCTGCAAATTATTTAACTGCTAGATGTTTGATAATAGGGTTTGCATGACAAGAATGTATGTCTAAATTTAAAACAGTTAGATCACCCTTAATTGTGCAAAGATAAAAATAATCTGAAATTGAAACACTCGCACATACGCACTCCTAGGGTACACTCCCACTTGGTTGCCTTTGTAAACGTTCATTGAGTATCGGTTGTTTTAGAGGTCGCCCTCTTGTCTAAAAGATCATAAGTTGCCTCGAAAACGTTGCCTCGGATATCGTTGCCTCAGATAAATGATCTAAGACATTAGGGTTACCACTAAGACGTCCTAACATTGCTTTAGTGACCGTATGTCCCTCTTTCGAATTGACCCTCAAAACTCCAACGACGGTGCTACCTACTCATTAATAGTGGGATAGCATTGTCTAAAGGAAACAAACATAGAACGATTCCTTTTTCGAGTAGGTAGATTAGTTCTTTGATACTTGCTCATCCAAAACAAAACTTTTTCACACTTTCACTCTTTTACAAACAAGTTTTCAAAAACACTTCATTACACTCTTGAAGACAGAAGCAAGAGTTAAATCGAAGTTAAAACAAAAACTTTTCAAAGCCCACAAACACAAAGAAAACAATTTTGAAAATGATGAGCAAGTACCTAAGAGCCCGTAGATAACTACGGATAGAAAGGGTTCTAATACCTTCCCTTTCTATAAATCTACCCCCCCGTACTCAGAAATATCTCGAAAAAGGAATTTTTCTGTGCTTTTTTCCTTTCCTTATTGGATAAAATAAAAGTCGATGGCGACTCTTGCTTACCACGAAATTTTGCAAAAACAAACACAAAACGCAAACCAGCATTAAAAAAAACAGGCAGTTCTTCCACCGTATCACAGAGAGAACCAAGAGAGGGTAAATGACCCTAGTCCAGCAGTTTCTGACAACGATGCAGATTACGATGATGAGCAATATCCTCTTACTGAGGATAGGTACAAGCAGCTAGAAGACCGTCTGAGTGCTATGGAGATTCAGAAAATCCCTGGTTTAGACTTCAGAGAGTTGGGATTGGTATCGGGAGTGGTCATCCCTCATAAGTTCAAAGCTCCTGTTTTTGCTAAATATGATGGAGTATCCTTCCCAAAAATCCATCTCCGCTTGTATGTCCGAAAGATCCAACCCAACACTGCTGATAGGAATTTGTGGGTGCACTTCTTTCAAGATAGTTTGTCAGGTACTCAGCTTGAATGGTTTTATCAGTTAGAAGGGGCCAGTGTCTGAAACTGGGAAGACCTTGTTGCTTATTTTTACAAGCAATATCAGTATAACGCCGACCTTGCTCCCACTCGTACTCAGCTCCAGGGTATGTCTATGGGTACAAGTGAAGGTTTTAAGGACTATGCTTAAAAGTGGAGAGACTTAGCTAGAAGAGTCCAACCCCCTTTGTCTGATAGGGAATTGGTCGACATGTTTCTAGGGATGCTATCTGGTCCATTTTTCAATCACTTGATCGGCAGTTCGTCATCTGGGTTTACTGAGTTGATTTTGACTGGAGAGAGAGTAGAAGCTGGTATCCGAAGTGGTAAGATACAGAAGGATGCTTCGTCAAGTGCAGTAAAGAAGCCTTTCACCGGTAAGAAGGAAGCTAGTGCAGTCTATGGCTTGAGGGGCCAAAGCAGACCTAAACCTCGTCAAGCAGTAAATGCTGTAGTGATACCAAGACCCACGGTTGCTCCATAGTGCAACAATCAGCAAAGGGTAGAAAGACCACAATGACAGTTTACCCGCATCAACATGACTTTAGCTGAAGTTCTGCCTCATCTGTTAAAATCCAACTTGGCAACCTTGAAAGAGGCTCCCAAGAATCCAAACACTGCTTCTCCCAGATACAATCCCAATGCATGGTGCGCCTACCATTCGAAAAGCCCAGGCTACGATACAAACGATTGATGGGCTCTGAGGAATAAAGTGCAAGATTTGCTGGAAGCTAAAGAGATTGAGTTTGATGCTCCGAAAAGCCAAACGTTATAACTGCTCCTATGCCCAAACATGGTCGTGGAGTCAATGTTGTGGACACCGATTCGTTTGTGACCTCTGTGGAAGAAATTTCTACCCCTTTGATGACGATTAAGAAGAATTTGTTGTTGGCCGATTTATTTCCGGGTTGTGGCGAAGGTTGCCACATACGTTCAATTCTGCCTTCTGGTTGCTATTTATTGAAGTCAGGTGTTCAGCACCTGATGGATAATAAAGAAATTTTGTTTGAAAAGACTATGATTCCATTTGAAGATGTTGCCATCATAACCATTTCCGCCAATCCTTCCAAGGTTTCCTCGAGAAAACCTGTTAGGGTTACACCTATTCCAAGAATTGATCCGTTAATAATTACCACTCCTGGTCCCATCCCATATACCTCAAATAAGGTTATCCCATGGCACTACGGTGTTGATGTATATTACCATGGTGTTAAACAAGATCTGAGGGCCGAAGAAGTCGATACAGATATCAGTAATATTGTTGGGGCTAGCAAGGTCACCAAAAGTGGAAGACTCTTTTCTCCCGAGATCTCCCCTCTGACTGTCCATAAACCTGTTGTCATTCCATTTGCTAGTGCACCAACTACTGTCCCAGTTCCTACTCTAGTTATCACCCCTGTCGCTGAGCCATCTGGGACTCAGGGCAAAGAAATCATAGGTGAGCCTGCCCGGATGGAGGCACCTAAGAAGATCATTGTAGAAACCTCTAAACAAGAGATAGAGTAAATACATAAGATTATCAAGAAGAGTGACTATAATGTGGTCGAGCAGCTGGGGCAGACCCCGTCAAAGATCTCCATGTTGTCCCTGTTATTGTATTCTGAAGCCCATGCGAAGGCTTTGATTGCTTTCTCAAGACTGCGCATGTGCCGCAGGAAACTTCTGCAGATCAATTCAAAGATTGTGTGGCTAGCCTGACTGCTGACAATGGGTTAGGTTTTTCAGATGCGGATCTGACTGCTAAGGGGAGAAATCATAATGAGGCTCTGCATGTCTCGATCGAGTGTAGGGGAACCACCATAACCCATGTGCTAGTAGATATCGGGTCCTCACTGAATGTTCTACCAAAGAAAGTGTTAGACCGTCTGGATTGTGAAGGTTTGATTCTAAAGCCGAGTAACATTGTGGTAAGGGCTTTTGATGGGTCAAAAAGAATGGTGCACGGGGAGGTGGACATCCTAGTCAAGGTGGGTTTTCAGACCTTTGGGTCCACCTTCTACGTAATGGATATCAAGCCATTGTATTCTTACTTGTTGGGTCTTCCTTGGATTTATAAGGCTGGGGCAGTGACTTCCACACTCCATCAAATGCTTAAATATCTGGTGAAGGGGAAGATTGTCACAGTACAAGGTGAAGAGGAGTATATGGTAAGTCATCTTAATTCCTTCTGCTATGTGGAGATGGACGGGGAGTTCATAGAAACCCCTTGTCAGAATTTTGAAGAGGTCCCCCAGACTTTGGCATCAACTGAAGTTACTACCGGCAAACCTCCACTGAAGATGGCTTCTCTCAAGGATGCCAGGGTTGTAGTGGAAGAAGGTGGGTGTACCAATTGGGTCATCTCCCTGATTTCACTCACAAAACTGACAAATTTGGTCTGGGCTTTACTACAGGGGCTCAAAGGGATGTTAGGCACGCACGGATTGGAAGCCTTCCTCTAGACATCAGCTATCGGGGAGTTAATGCAATTGAGGACAGTGAAGAAGATTTAGACATCGACAAATGGATCTACCCAACAACCAGTGGTGGACTGAGCAACTGGACGGCGAAGGACTTCATACCTGTTTCTTTTATTCCGCAGTAATTAACTTTTATTTTAAGATTTGTAATAAACAGTTTGAAACTGTACGGCCGGTGCCTTGCCTGAGGCGCCTTGGATTTGCTTGTGAGGACTTATTATTTGTCATTTCATATATCATTAATAAAACATTGGACATTTCTTGCATTACAAATTTTGCGCCCCTTGTTTTTATTTTGTCTCTCACTTTATCAAAACAGCTATTCTCTTACACACACTCACGTATCATACTGCAGATCCATATCCACTCTGGATCCCATTGATAACAGCTCTGCTACTGCCGGTTATGACTTCGAAAATCCAATCAACCAAGCTGAGAATGAAGGTGAGGATAATTGTGAGGTTCATGGAGAACTTGCTAGACTATTACAGCAGGAAGAAAGGGCCATCCAGCGTCATGAAGAGCCAGTTGAGTCAGTGAATTTGGGTACAGAGGAAGACAGGAAGGAGGTTAAGATAGGTGTGAATCAGGAACCTAGTGTCAAACAACGGTTAATACAGATGCTACACGACTACGTTGAGATCTTCGCCTGGTCCTATAAAGATATGCCTGGTTTGGACACTGATATTGTGGTACACCGCCTGCCGACCAAGGAAGACTGTCCTCCGGTAAAGCAGAAGGTCCATCGTATGCACCCTGAAATGTCAGAGAAAATCAAGGCAGAAGTCATGAAACAGTTCGATGCAGGATTCTTAGTTGTCACTTCTTATCCGCAATGGGTTGCCAATGTTGTGCCGGTACCTAAGAAGGACGGTAAGATACAGATGTGTGTGGACTATAGAGATCTGAACAGGGCAGGCCCCAAGGATGACTTCCCATTACCTCACATTGATGTTTTAGTCGACAACACCGTGTAGCATAAGATCTTCTCCTTCATGGATGGTTTTTCTGGCTACAGCCAGATCAAGATGGCTCCTGAAGACATGGAGAAGACAACCTTCGTTACACAGTGGGGCACCTTATGTTACAAGGTAATTCCTTTTGGGTTGAAGAATGTTGGGGCAACTTATCAGCGCGCCATGATCGCTTCGTTCCACGACATGATTCACCATGAGATAGAGGTTTATGTTGATGACATGATAGCCAGGTCTCAGACCGAGGAAGAGCACCTTGATCATCTCCAGAAACTGTTTGACAGGTTGAAAACATACAAGCTGAGGTTGAATCCGAACAAGTGTACCTTCGGGGTAAGGTCTGGTAAGCTTATGGGTTTTGTTGTCAATGACAAAGGTATTCAGGTGGATCCTGCAAAGGTAAAAGCCATACAAGAGATATCGGTTCCTCGCACAGAAAAGGAAGTTAGAGGTTTCTTGGGATGTTTGAATTACATCGCCAGGTTCATTTCACATCTGACTGCTACTTATGAGCCAATCTTCAAGCTGCTAAAGAAAGATCAAGTGGTAAAGTGGAATGATGAATGCCATACCGCTTTTGAAAGAATTAAAGAATACCTTCAAGAACCACCAATTTTGATGCCTCCAGTTAAAGGAAGATCTTTGATTTTATACTTGACAGTACTAGACAGTTCAGTGGGGTGTGTGTTGGGGCAGCATGACGAGTCTAGCTGAAAAGAGCACGCGATTTACTACCTTAGCAAAAAGTTTACCGACTGTGAGACCTGATACTCATTGCTCGAGAAAACTTGTTGCGCTTTGACATGGGCTGCTCGCCGGCTGAGACAGTATATGCTGACTCACACTACCTTGTTGATATCCAAGATGGATCCAATTAAGTATATTTTCGAGAAGCCTGCTCTCTCCGGAAGGATAGCGAGATGGCAGATGATCCTAACCGAGTATGACATCCAATACACAACCCAAAAAGCCATCAAGGGGAGTGTACTAGCGGATCATTTGGCGCATCAGGCCGTGGATGACTACCAGTCCAAGAATTTCGAGTTCCCAGATGAGAATATCATGTTGGTAACCGACTGTGAAGAACCTGGACCGGATGAAGGACCTGAGGAAGGATCCCGATGGTCTATGTATTTTGATGGAGCCTCGAAGGCATTGGGTAAAGGCATTGGTGCTGTAATTATATCTCTTGAGGGTTGTCATACTCCATTCACCGCTCGATTATGTTTTAATTGCACCAACAACATGGCGGGGTATGAAGCATGTATCATGGGTCTTCGAGCTGCTATTGACCTGCGAATTAAGTTCTTAAGTGTATTCGGAGATTCTGCCCTGGTGATAAGTCAGATCAAAGGCGAGTGGGATACGAAGCCCCCAATATTATTCCTTACAAAGAGTATGTACTGACATTGCTCCCACACTTTGAGGAGATAACCTTTGAACATTTCCCACGAGAGGAGAATCAGTTGGCAGATGCGCTAGCTACCATGTCTTCTATGTTCAGAGTCAGGTGGGACAATGAAGCTCCCCAGATTACCATTGAGAGGTTGGACGAACCCGCACACTGCTGTGACATCGAGACTGAAGAGGTAGCAGATAAACCCTGGTTTCACGGGGTAAAAAGGTATCTTGAGGCTCAGGAATACCCCGTGGGGGCATCTGTTAATGGTAAGAAATTTATGAGAAGGTTCACTGCGAAGTTCTTCATCAGTAATGGAATCCTCTATAAGCGTAACCATGATTCAACCTTACTGTGGTGCATAGACAAGAGCGAGGCAGAAAGGATCATGGCAGACCTACATGAAGGCACCTTCGGAACTCATTCCAGTGGACATACCATGGTGAAGAAAATCCTACGGGCAGGATATTGCTGGTCCACTATGGAAGTCGATTGTTACCAGCACTCTCGAACCTGTCATAAGTGCCAAGTTTATGCTGATAAGGTGCATGTACCTCCGGTTCCCCTGAATGTTTTGATAGCTCCTTCGCCCTTTGCAATGTGGGGCATCGACATGATCGGCGAGATTAGACCTACTGCGTCTAACGGACATCGCTTCATTCTGGTAGCCATTGATTATTTTACAAAGTGGGTTGAGGCAGCTTCCTTTGCTACAGTAACCAAGAATGTCGTGGCGCAGTTTATCCGTCATAATCTGATCTGTCGACATGGTGTCCCAGAGAGAATTATTACTGAGAATGGCACAAATCTCAATAACATAATGATTATCGAGCTCTGTAAACAGTTCAAGATTCAGCACCATAATTCTTCTCCCTACCGGCCGAAGATGAATGGGGTTGTTGAAGCACCTAACAAGATCATCAAGAAGATTGTGTAGAAGATGACGGTGACGTATAAAGACTGGCACGAGATGTTACCATTCGCTCTTCATGGGTATTGTACCTCAGCATAGACATCGACAGTGGAAACACCCTATTCTTTGGTGTATGGCATGGAGGCCGTCCTACCCATCAAAGTCCAGATACCCTCTCTCAGGATTATGAAGGATGCAGGTTTGAACAAAGACGACTGGATCCAAACTCGGCTTGATCACCTGAATTTAATCGATGAAAAGAGACTTACTGCTATCTGTCATGGTCAGACGTATCAAAAGCAAATGATCAAGGCTTTTAACAAGAAATTTAGACGTCAAGAATATCAAGTCGGGGATCTAGTGATCAAACACATCATACTACCGCAAGGTGGTCCCAGGGGCAAATGGACCCCCATATACGAAGGGCCATTTGTGGTTAAGAACATTTTCTCGGGAGGAGCTATGATTCTAACCACCATGGACAGTGGCGACCTTCCTCACCCAGTCAATGCAGACATAGTGAAAAGATACTATGCATAATCAAAGACCCGCTAGGTTGACTGGCCTAGGCAAAAAATAAGGGCTTCCCGGAGAACCAAAAGGGTTCGGGGAAAAGTAAGGGATGAAAATGAAAAAAACTGTACACCCGGCAAGTCAAAAACCTGAAATGGCGACTTGGGCAAAAAAAGGGTATCCCGGTGGACTAAAAACCCGAAAGGGAGGTCCAGGCAAAACTTAGGGATCAAAGCGTAACACTATGTCTCATTGGATCATCTCGCAACCAGACCTCAGTATCAACTATCAAGCTCGGACAGCGCTAATCAATCTGATCCACCTTCGACCAAGCAGCAAAGTGATGAGACGCTTGAAGATATAAAGGCAATAGAAGAGCTGGAACCCAATGGGATTGTTTCACATAGCTATTTTTTCTTTCTGTTACACAAATTTTAATTTCTATCTTTCAGCGGAGTTCTCTTACTAGGACGTCAGCCTCTTTGTACAAAACACCTATTATAGGCCAACTTCAAAAAATCAATACAATTCATTTTCACAAGAAATTCCAAATTGTTTTTCTTTTTCTGTTTTGTTTTGCAAGAACATCCAATGATTCATTTTTGATATATGCATTTAAAAATAATTACTGCTCATAAATATTTACACAAGAAACAAAAGACGACTACTCGTAATTCTAGAAACAGGGAAAGAATAAGTGCCCAAAACCTTACAGTTACTCTGCCCATCAGGTATTGGGATAGAGCCAGCTTGAGAACATGAGTAGTGGTACATACACTCCCCACATAGTAAAAAGTATCCAAAGACAATGATGCTAGCTTTCCTGAACAGGACATAACTCTCCCCGGTTGAGGTTCACAATCGCGAGTGAGTCAGTAAATTTTTCCCCAAATAGAGTTTATTCCTCTCACAAGCAGAAATTCAATCTCCAACAGAATTCATTATCACCAGCAACGAAAATTCATCTCCAGTTAAGTTTATTTCTCCAAATCAGCAGATCTATCAACAGCGTATCTCCTCTTCAACAAAGTTATTCCCAGTAGAGTTATCCTCAGACAGGGTCTCTTCCGATAGAATTTTCACCAGCCGAATGGATGTGAATCTCCAGCTAGTCATCTCTGTTCACCATACCCAACAGAAGTAGAGGAACTATAGTTTTTACAGCAGTCAAGAATACCATTTCTCATACTCTCCGAAACAGCAATCAAGGATTTATTTTCCCGGACTCAGATTATTACGCCAGCATTTCATGTTCATACATCATGACATGTGCATACATTACATATAGCATAATCTCAGTTGTGATCGGTGGATCTGGAACTGACTGTTTAACGCTGGTTCGCGAAATGTCGCGGAAGCAAGAGTCGCCACCGTCTTTTATTTTCTCCAAATGGAAAGGACAAAAGCACAGAAAAATTCCTTATAGAGATTGCTCTCGGTTCGGGAGGTAGGTTATAGAAAGGGAAGGTATTAGCACCCTTTCTATCCATGGTTATCCATGGGCTCTTAGATACTTGCTCATTTGTGTTTTCAAAATTGGTTTGTTTGCTTTTCAATGTGGGTTTTTAAAAAGTTTCTTTGAAAATTCCAGTTTGACTCTTGTATCGGTCCTCAAGAGTGTTTGAAAAATTGCTTTCGAAAGCTTTTTGAAAAGGTGTCGGTGTGAAAAGTGTTTTTGATTTGTTTTGTTTTGAATTAGAGCAAGTATCCACGAGTCGTCTACCTACCCTAAGGAATTCGTCTGTGTAAATGTCCTTAAAGTAGTGCCATCCCACCATTGAGAGGTAGGTAGCACCACCATTGGAGGTGTTCGGGTCAATTCGAGGTTCGGGACATGGTGATCACCAGAGCAATGGGAAGACACCTTAGAAGCTACCCTCATGCCAGGTTCCCGGATCATGAGGACTTACTAAGACATCCTCTACTCGACGATCACCTTTCGAAAGGCAACAGTGAGGCGTACCCTAGGGGTGGTGTGTGCGATTCGTGTGTCATGTTTCAGTTATTTGTCTTGTCATGTTTGTCGTGTTCTACGCTTGATTTTAATTAGACATTCATTCTTTCATGCTTGGTTAACAGTTAAATATTTTGCGAGGAAATAAATCTAAACTATTACAAATGGCGCGGGTCCACATCGCCAAAATTAAACCGGACCCGATTTAGCGGGAAAATAAATAATGCGAAGAAATAAAGTGCGAAAAGTAAATTACATGGCTTAGGGACAATTACATAATTATAATAAGCAACAAAATAAGTGCGCGAAATTAAATAATTAACAGTGACGGGCGTTGGACCCTTTTTGCAAATAATTAAAAGTTAATGACTTAAAAATTAAAATTAAATGAGAATGATGTTTTTTGTGTCTTTTTTAGATTTATTGAAAAAGGAAATTAATTGAGATTAAATTAAACGGCGAACCCTAAATCTAATATTTTTAATTATTAAGAAAGAATTAAAATATGACCTAAATTAAACCTAATTCATTTATGTACAATTTAAATAGGAAAATAAATAAATAAATAATAATTATTATTGTGGAAAAAGGGGATAAATATTAAAAGGAATAAAAAATAGCAATTAACCTAATTCTACATTTTTTGGATTTTTATTAAAAAGGATTTAAAATTGAAACCTAATTACACTAAATAATCTACATTTTAATTTATTTATGAAAATAATTATTATAAAATAAATATTATATTTTTGTGTTTTTTCTGATTTTTTAGTGTTTTTATATTTTATTAAAAATAATTAATTAAATAAACATAATTGAATAAAAGTAATAAAAAGAAAAAAGATTTAAAGAAAGAATAAAGAAATAAAATGATAAAGCAAACCAGGGGGGGGGGTAGACCCAATTTTGGAGGTATAAGCCTGCACTTTAGGCCCAATGCTATCCAGAATTTGTTGACTTTCTGAATCCAGTAGGACGCGTTGACTGGGAGTGTATGATACGCTTTGAATTCTGGCCTCTGATCCAACGTTGGGATGTACGTGGCTGGCTTGATGATGGAGGCACATGGTGTATTATGATGCTTACGCTGCATGGGAACGGTTATCACAAAATAATAAACGAAATATGCAAGACCTGGGACTTGAACCCAGGTCTTGAAGGCCATATGCGTGTATCCCTGGCCACTGAGCCATTATGTTTTATTTAACAAATAATATCAAACAAATAACAAAAAGCAAACTCAACGCATAATGGGCAAAACGCGCGTAAATTCAAAATCAACGAATCAATGAGGGACAACACATCATCGTCCTCACTTTTTTCTGAAACATAGGCCTATGAGAACGGTTTTGCACGCGTTGCTGTATGCCACCTACAAGAAAATAGCGATTAGATGATGGGTGAATATATATTGTTCGCGACTACTGGGATTCCTTCGTCCAGTAGAGCTGAATGCAATGGCCTAAGTCTGGAACCTCAATTTTTCCTCATCTCAAAAACCCCAAATTAGTGAACCTGCAAACCCTAACTTTCATCCATGGCAGAATTTTATGCATAGCGAAATAATCAAATTAAAGGTGATAGTTAGTTTTAAAACAGTGCAAAGAACAAGAATCCATCAACAAAAACATAAAAGGATGCATGAATTATGATATATGATTTGGCATTTTTCTCTTCACAGTCTGAATCGTGGATACCAATTCGTGACGTTTTAATGGATATTCTGGATTGGAAATTGATCAGGGCAACCTTGGCAAGCTTTTGAAAAAGAAATTGGGACCTGAATCGACCTAGAACCTTGAAAACAGTTTTTGAGTTTTTGGACAATTTTCAAGTTTTTTGTTTTTGCTTTCTGAGCGCAGCTTCAGTCTTCTAGCCATTAGGTCTTGTTCTAATACTTGTAAGGAAGCAATTAGGTCAACAATTTCAACCAAAATCTCTTGCAATTATGATTTCATATATTTGATTTTGAAAAATCTTTTTCATATCTTTTCATGTGCAACTTGGTTCAAATCTGATCAAATCTTATCAAAACTTGCCATAATCCATTAAGCACGAAATATTGACATGATAATGTGCATAAAAAGATTTTTTTAGGTTAAGGTTATATTTTTCATGAATTAAAATGATTTAAATGAATGTAAATTAATATTAATTCAAATAAATAATTAAAAAATATGAGAATACTTCCCTTTGGGCCTAGTGGTCGTGCATAGGCTTGGCATGAAGAAATTTGGAAGAAAAATAGGCCCATTTGCATTTTTAGGCCTTTTGCATCAATGTTGACTTTTCAAAATTCCTAAAAATTTCCCAACTTCCACAAGGCATAACTTGGTCAATTTTTAAGCTTTTCACATGTTCTTGGACATTTTGGAAAGGTCTTTGAGTCCTTTAACCAATGCCTTTGGTCCCATGTCATTTTGATTTACCAATCTCAAGTTATGGCCTTTGACTTAAAGTCACTTTTTGTTGACTTTTGAAAATGACCTATAATGTTGAAATTGATAACTTTTTGTGAGAGCATTTCTTGGACTTGGAACATGAAGATGAATTGTAGGAAATGTCTTTCTCCTCAAAATGAGATTTGGATGGAATTTTTCTGATAATCCATGTGAAAGTTATGCCCTGGTCAATTTCAGTTGACTTTTTCAGCTGTCCAAATATAGCAACTTTTGCATCTTTGATGATTTCTGAGCCAAATTTTGAGAATCATGATCAAGCATTGATCAAATGATGTTTGTGGCTTCAAAATGATATGTTGACCAAAAATTTGAACTTTTGACTGTCAAATGACCATTTTGCCCCTACAGTTGACTGTAGTGCAATCTAGGGTTTTGACTGTGCAATTTTGAGCTGAATGCCTTGAAACTTGACATGAAGACACTTGACCATCTTTGTAGGCATATGAGACTTGATTGGGCCTTTGAAAAGTTCATTTGCTTGACCAGAACTCAAACCCTAGTTTTGACTGTCTAGGAGACAGTTGAGCTGCATAGCCCTTGGGGAATTTGTGACCTTGACTTGGCAATTTCTTAATGAATATGGGAGGGCAAATTTTGGGGTACAACAGTTGCCCCTGTTCAATCTTCTTAGACCTGAGGATGCAGATTGGCTGACGTGCCTTTCGTAATCCGAGGGTAGAAGATGATTGAACACTAAAGTGCCCAGAAATTTGCGCTCACATAGTAGCAGTGATGATGAGGGAATGGGCTTATAGATGCCATTTGGATGTTGTTTGAATAGGATGATGGGCTTATAGATGCCATCTGGACGTTGATTGCGTAGGAGATTCCTTAGCGCGAACCTGCATACCTGTAAACAAAAAATGAGTACCTGACACGTCGCAGGAGCTGATTTTAGATGCTTGATATAGATATGTCCTGACTGGTTACAGGAGCTGGGTCTGGAGCTTCAAACGTTGATGAATGAACCAGGGATGGTTGCTGCCTTAACCTGAATGATAAGTGAACCTTGGATGATTTTAACTTCAACCACGCTCGTTGAGAAAATCTTGGTGAGGATTACCATCTTCGTAGTGTCAGGAAGAGAACCAAAGGACATTACAATCTCAAAGGGAGTTACCTCACTCACGTTGGAGAGGGAACTTGTAGGAAATTATAATCTGGAAGGAAATATCACCTCACGCTCATGCCGGGGAGGGGAACATCTGAAAAAGGAATTACTACCTCACACGCCGTTGGAGAGGGGACCATAAGAGAATATCACCTCACGCTCATGCCGGAGAGGGGAACATCTGAAAAAGGGATTACCACCTCACACGCCGTTGGAGAGGGGACCATAGGAAAATATCACCTCACGCTCATGCCGGAGAGGGGAACATCTGAAGAAGGAATTACCACCTCACACGCCGTTGGAGAGGGGACCATAGGGGAATATCACCTCACGCTCATGCCGGAGAGGGGAACATCTGAAGAAGGAATTACCACCTCACACGCCGTTGGAGAGGAGACCATAGGAAAATATCACCTCACGCTCATGCCGGAGAGGGGAACATCTGAAGAAGGAATTACCACCTCACACGCCGTTGGAGAGGGGACCATAGGGGAATATCACCTCACGCTCATGCCGGAGAGGGGAACATCTGAAGAAGGAATTACCACCTCACACGCCGTTGGAGAGGGGACCATAAGAGAATATCACCTCACGCTCATGCCGGAGAGGGGAACATCTGAAAAAGGGATTACCACCTCACACGCCGTTGGAGAGGGGACCATAGGAAAATATCACCTCACGCTCATGCCGGAGAGGGGAACATCTGAAGAAGGAATTACCACCTCACACGCCGTTGGAGAGGGGACCATAAGAGAATATCACCTCACGCTCATGCCGGAGAGGGGAACATCTGAAAAAGGGATTACCACCTCACACGCCGTTGGAGAGGGGACCATAAGAGAATATCACCTCACGCTCATGCCGGAGAGGGGAACATCTGAAGAAGGAATTACCACCTCACACGCCGTTGGAGAGGGGACCATAGGGGAATATCACCTCACGCTCATGCCGGAGAGGGGAACATCTGAAGAAGGAATTACCACCTCACACGCCGTTGGAGAGGGGACCATAGGGGAATATCACCTCACGCTCATGCCGGAGAGGGGAACATCTGAAGAAGGAATTACCACCTCACACGCCGTTGGAGAGGGGACCATAGGAGAATATCACCTCACGCTCATGCCGGAGAGGGGAACATCTGAAAAAGGAATTACCACCTCACACGCCGTTGGAGAGGGGACCATAAGAGAACTTCTACTGAGTCTTTATCAGAAAAATCTGTTTGGAGTCGATTTAACTGGACTAGAGAAATCCTTGAAATATGTTTGAGAATTTCAACTGCATCTTTCCTGAAAGGTAAAGGTCAGTTATATGCAATGCATGATATGGATCAAGCAATGATGTTCTTAACATAAATGAGATTCGTATGATATGATGCAGTGCGTTATGCATGCTATGATGATGTATGTAAAGTTTTATGTATGTTTTCGTCTAGGAACATAAATCCTTGACGGGTGCCGGGAAGTCATATCCTGGGCTGATGTTGAGGAAGAGATTTTGCTTCCGCTGTGGATGATTGTTGCAAGAATACCGGTAGGAGAAGCTAACTCCGTTGAGGAATAAACTTGGCAAATGAAATAATTCTGCGGGAGAAAAGATACTCTAGCGATCATGCTGGGGAGTGCTACTCTGTGGGGATAGCGATGCTTTGCTGAGTTGATGAAGATAACTCCGTTGGGGATACCCTTGTTGTCGGAAGTGTTGATAGACTTCGCT
Organism: Vicia faba; assembly: GCA_948472305.1. NCBI lineage: Eukaryota > Viridiplantae > Streptophyta > Magnoliopsida > Fabales > Fabaceae > Vicia > Vicia faba. The sequence continues at coordinate 1,672,789,298 of OX451736.1, read as the reverse complement.
GGGGGTAGGAAGATATTTTGCTGAGGACGCTCTTTCCGTGGCTTTTGGCTGAGGATAACCCAGTTATATCCTGTTACGGAAATAACTCTTTAAATCAAGCCGGGACGACGCGTTCGTGTTCTGCGAGGGACAAGCTTCCAGAATCTACTGGGGATAAGCTTACTGCTTGGGGAGATATGAATTCCAACTTTCCTGGGGAAACTGGATTGGACTCTCCTGGGGGAAGTTTTGATATGCTGGAGGATGATCCCTTAGAATGTTGATATACCGCCGGGGAACAATCTTTAGACCAAGACTGCCGGGGATGCTTGTTAAGAATGTGTGCTGCTGGGGAGGTATTGAGATCTACAGGAGGATACTCAATTTCCTTGATATTTGATGATTTGCTTGGAGAAGAATGTATTGTTTTGTTGAACCACTCTCTGGGGAATTAAGATACATTTGGCCGTGTTCTTTAGCTGAACCTACCTTAGTACCTTGGGGGATAGAACAATTAGACTGCTCAGACAACTTTTTATTGCCCCTGTTTCTAGTGTCACCTGTAATTAATTCCTTTGTTTCGTATGCAAATATTCATGAGTTAGCAAATTATTGTCAATGCATACATCACAAATTGAACCTTGGACGTTCTTCGCAAAACAAAACAGAAAAAGAAAAACACTTGAGCACGTTTAACTGAAAATGTATTTTTATTGATTTTTGAATGGCCTGAAAATAGGCGTTTTGTGTACAAGAGGCTGACGTCCTAGTAAGAGGTACGTCGCCGATCAAAAGAGTTTATACAAGTTTTGTACAAAAGAAAATAAAACAGCTGTGTGAAAGATGAATGATCCACTGGGTTTCAACTCTGCTATTGCCTTTATAACTCCGAGCGTCTCATCACTTGATGACCTTGGTTGAAGGTGAAGCTGACTAATCGATGCCGTTTGAACTTGATGCAGATACCGGATTCTGGATGCAAAGTGATCAATGAGACATAGTTTTACGCTTTATCCCTAATTTTTGCCTGGACCGCCCTTTCGGGTTTTCAGTCCACCGGGATACCCATTTTTGCCCAAGCCGCCCTTTCAGGTTTTCGACTTGCCGGGTGTACAGATTTTTTTATTTTCATCCCTTCATTTTGCCCGAACCCTTTTGGTTCGACGGGAAGCCCTAATTTTTGCCTAGGCATGTCAGCCTAGCGGGTCTTTTTTATGCGTAGTATTTTTTAACTATGTCTGCATTGGCGGGGTGAGGAAGGTCGTCACCGTCCATGTTGGTTAAGATCATTGCCCCTCCTGAGAACACATGCTTAACCACAAATGGCCCTTCATACGTAGGGGTCCATTTGCCCCTTGGATCACTCTGAGGAAGTATGATTCTCTTGATAACCAGATCCCCAACTTGATATTCCTGTGGTCTGACCTTTTTGTTAAATGCCCTGATCATCCGTTTCTGATACGTCTGACCATGACAGATAGCAGCAAGTCTCTTTTCGTCAATGAGATTGAGTTGATCAAGTCGTGTCTGGATCCAATCATCTTCATTCAGATTTGCATCCTTCATTATCCGGAGAGAGGGAATTTGCACTTCGACTGGCAAGACTGCCTCCATGCCATAAACCAGAGAGAAGGGAGTTGCCCCGGTTGACGTCCTGGCTGAAGTACGGTACCCATGCAAAGCGAACGGTAACATCTCGTGCCAATCTTTGTAAGTTACTGTCATCTTTTGCACGATCTTCTTGATGTTCTTATTTGCTGCTTCTACAGCCCCATTCATCTTCGGTCTGTAAGGAGAAGAATTATGGTGCTGTATCTTGAACTGTTCGCAGAGCTCAGCGATCATCTTATTGTTCAGATTGGTACCGTTGTCTGTAATAATCCGTTCAGGGACGCCGTATCGACAAATCAGATTGTGCCGAATAAACCGTGCCACAACAGTCTTGGTTACTGTAGCATAGGATGCTGCCTCAACCCACTTTGTAAAATAGTCAATCGCCACTAAGATGAAACGATGTCCATTGGATGCTGTAGGTCTTATCTCACCAATCATGTCTATGCCCCACATTGCAAACGGCCAAGGCGCAGTCAGAACATTCAGAGGAACCGGAGGAACATGCACCTTGTCTGCATAGATCTGGCACTTGTGGCATGTCCTAGAGTGTTGGTAGCAGTCAGCTTCCATTGTGGACCAGTAATATCCTGCCCGTAGGATCTTTTTAGCCATAGTATGTCCACTGGAATGTGTACCAAAGGTCCCTTCATGTAACTCTTCCATGATTCGTTCTGCTTCAGTTTTGTCCACACAACGCAGTAAGGTTGAATCATGGTTTCTCTTGTACAAGATGCCGTTGCTTAGGAAGAACTTGACTGCGAACCGCCTCAGGAATTTCTTATCATTGATGGAGGCACCTTCAGGGTATTCCTGAGCTTCCAGATATCTCTTCACTTCGTGGTACCAAGGCTTCTCAGTTACCAATTCAGTTTCGATATCACAACAGTATGCCGGTTCGTCCAGTTTCTCGATGGTGATTTGGGGAGCTTCGTTATCCCATTTAACCTTGAACATTGAAGACATTGTAGCTAACGCGTCCGCTAACTGATTCTCTTCTCTTGGAAAATGCTCAAAGGTTATCTTTGTGAAGTGGGGAATCATGGTCAACACACATTCCTTGTAAGGAATCAAGTTTGGATGTTTCGTATCCCACTCTCCGTTGATCTGATTGATCACAAGGGCGGAATCTCCGAAGACACTGAGGAACTTGATCCTTAAGTCGATCGCAGCTTGAAGACCCATGATGCACGCCTCATACTCCGCCATGTTGTTGGTACAGTTGAAACACAGCCGGGCAGTGAGTGGAGTATGAGTACCTTGAGGAGATATGATTATGGCGCCGATACCATTTCCCAAAGCATTAGAGGCTCCGTCAAAGTGCATAGACCATCGGGATCCTGGTTCAGGTCCTTCATCCGGTCCAGGCACTTCACAATCAGTCACAATCATGATGCTTTCATCCGGAAACTCGAAGTTCATTGATTGGTAGTCATCTACAGCTTGATGAGCTAAATGGTCTGCCAATACACTCCCCTTGATGGCTTTCTGGGTTGTGTACTGAATGTCATATTCCGTCAAGATCATTTGCCATCTTGCAATTCTCCCAGACAGAGCAGGCTTTTCGAATATGTATTTTATCGGATCCATTTTTGAGATCAACAAGGTAGTGTGAGTCAGCATATACTGTCTCAGCCGGCGAGCAGCCCATACCAAAGCGCAGCAAGTTTTCTCAAGCAGTGAGTATCGGGTCTCACAGTCGGTAAACTTTTTGCTAAGGTAATAAATGGCGTGCTCTTTTCGGCCAGACTCGTCATGCTGCCCCAGCACACACCCCATTGAGTTGTCTAGCACTGTCAGATATAGGATCAGAGGCCTCCCTTCAACCGGTGGTATAAGGATAGGTGGTTCTTGGAGATACTCTTTAATTTTGTCGAAAGCAGCCTGACATTCATCGTTCCAACGTACTACCTGATCTTTCTTCAGCAGCTTGAAGATTGGCTCACAGGTAGCAGTCAAATGAGATATGAATCGAGCGATGTAATTCAGGCGTCCTAAAAAGCCTCTGACTTCCTTCTCTGTCTTAGGAACTGGCATCTCTTGAATAGCTTTGACCTTAGCAGGGTCCACTTGAATACCTTTATCACTAACCACGAAGCCTAGCAACTTCCCAGATCTTACCCCGAAGGTGCACTTGTTCGGGTTCAATCTCAGCTTGTACAGTTTCAACCGGTCAAACAACTTCTGCAGATGATCTAGATGCTCCTCCTCAGTCTGGGACCTAGCGATCATGTCGTCCACATACACTTCGATCTCATGATGGATCATATCATGAAATAAGGCAACCATGGCACGCTGGTAGGTTGCCCCAGCATTCTTTAACCCGAACGGCATGACCTTGTAACAGAAGGTGCCCCACTGAGTAACAAATGTAGTCTTCTCCATGTCTTCAGGTGCCATCTTGATCTGATTGTAGCCTGAAAAGCCATCCATGAAAGAGAATACCTTGTGCTGAGCCGTATTATCAACAAGGACATCAATGTGAGGTAAGGGGAAGTCATCCTTGGGGCTGGCCCTGTTCAGATCCCTGTAATCAACACACATTCTGACCTTACCGTCCTTTTTAGGTACCGGCACCACATTAGCGACCCACTGAGGGTAAGAAGTCACTGCAAGGAACCCGACATCAAACTGTTTCATCACCTCGGCCTTAATCTTCTCGGACATCTCTGGACGCATCCGACGGACCTTTTGTTTAACTGGAGGGCAGTCTTCCCTAGTCGGCAAATGATGGACAACAATATCGGTATCCAACCCTGGCATGTCTTCGTAGGACCAGGCAAAGATCTCCATATAGTCATGCAGCATCTTGGTTAACCGTTGCTTCACGCTGAGCTCTAGGTTAGCACCAATCTTTACCTCTTTTCTGTCTGCCTCAGTACCCAGGTTTATGGTTTCCACTGGCTCTTCATGGGGTTGAATTGCCCTCTCTTCCTGAAGCAACAGTCTTGCAAGCTCGCCAGGCACTTCGCAATCATCTTCACCTTCGTCTTCGGCTAAGTTGATCGGATTTTCGAAGTCATAATTGGCATTAGCAGAGTTGTTATCAGTGAGATCCAGAGTGGATTGGAACCTGTATGAGTGAGTGTGTGTGTAAATACAGCTGTTTTTGAAATTTATGTAAAGGAAATGAAAGACAGAAAAGGAACACAATATTTGCAATGCGAAAATAGTCCAAGATTTTCATTCATGATGTATAAAATGACAGTTCATATGCCCTCACAAATAGAACCACGGTGCCTCGGGTAAGACACCGGGCCATAGAGTTTATCATTGTTTATTACAGAAATAACGAAACAAAGAAATTTATTACTTAGTGTCAAAAGAAACAGAGAGATTGTCCTTGGCGCTCCAATTGTTAAGTCCACCATCAGCAGCCGGGTAGATCCAGCTATCAAACTCAGCTTCATCAACTTCCTCTTCATCAACAATAGCATTAACTCCATGAGCAGGCAGGGGAGCTGTCACCACATTAGGCTTGTCAGATGCCTAAAACTGTACCTCCTTAGCATCAATGAGGTCCTGCAGCTTGTTCCTTAATGCCCAACAGTCATCAGTGGCATGCCCCGGGCTATCTGAGTGGTAAGCACAACGGGCATTCGGGTTGTACTTAGGAGAGGTAGTGTTTGAAAACTTTGGCGCCTCCTTAACAGTCACCAAATTGGTGGATAGTAACTGTGGCAGGATTTGCGATAGGGTCATGCTTAACCTGGTAAACTCTCTCCGGGGCCTATCAGCCCTTTGAGGATTGTTTGGCCGGGGAGCGGCAGCAGGCTTAGCGATCATGACCGCGCTGACAGATTGGCGGTGTTCAGGTCTTTCTGATTTCCTAGAACCGTACACGGCACTAGACTCCTTTTTGAAGGGTTTCTTCTCTGCACTAGATGATGCACCCTTTGCGATCTTCCCAGATTTCAGCCCAGCTTCGATTCTCTCTCCAGTCAAGATTAGATCAGTGAAACCAGCAGAAGAATTCCCAATGAGATGATTAAAAAACGGCCCAGATAGGGTCCCCAAGAACATGTCCACTAACTCTCGATCAGTCAAAGGTGGCTGCACCCTGCCAGCCAGATCTCTCCACTTCTGCGCATACTCCTTAAAACCTTCACTTGCACCTAACGACATACCCTGGAGTTGGGTACGTGTGGGGGCAAGGTCGGCATTATACTGATACTGCTTGTAGAAAGCAGTAGCCAGCTCCTCCCAGTTACGAACTTTGGTCCCATCCAGCTGATAGAACCATTCGAGATGAGTCCCTGAAAGACTCTCCTGGAAGAAGTGGATCCATAGATTCTTGTCCGCAGAGTACGGCTGAATCTTCCGAACATAAGACCTCAAATGCAGCTTGGGACAGGATGCCCCGTCATACTTGGAAAAGGTGGGAGCTTTGAACTTGTGCGGGATAATTACACCAGTCGACAAACCCAGATCTCCAAAATCCAGCCCAGGTACCTGTTGAACTTCCATGGCCTTCAACCTGTCTTCCAGTTGTTTGTACCTGTCATCTGCAGGAGGATACTGTTCCTCATCAAAATCTGTCTCGTTGTCGGAGACTTCTGGAGTAGGAAGCTTTACTTCTGCCTGAGAAGGACTCTTGCCAACAGAAGAAACAACCTCTTCTTGGTGCAAAGTATTACCCAACCTTCGGCCCGTGTTGAATAGAACAGTTCTTCTTTTCTTCTTCTTCTCCTTCTTCAGGAGCATGGTCTTCAGTTCCTCTTGGCCTTTAGCTAGACCCAGGATTAGCTCTTGAAACTGCGCATTCTGCGTCTGGAGAGCCTTGATTGAAGTCTCAGTTGATTCAGATCCGGAATTCATGATGCTGAAATAAACAGCGAAGAACTGTAAGCACCCTGAAAAAGGGGAAAAACCTGCTATGCACATGATGTATGAAATGCGTATGAATTATGTTTTCAAAGACAATCGGGAATCAACTTTGTAAACAAAAAAGGAACACACTTCATTAGATTCAACTTTGTAACTGAAATTATTTAACAAGTTGCCCTTAGGCATTTACATGAAATGAAACAACTGGAAAGGCAATAAAAACTGTAAAGGCACATTCAGAACTCCTCATTGATCCCATGGTCTCCTCTTCTCAGTACGGAGGTAGGCATTCAGAGCTCTCTCATTCTCCAACTGCTTTGTCAGCTTCTGGATCTTTGATTCCTGCTCGTTGAACTTTTCCCGGTAAGAATCCCGTTCTTCTTGCAGTTGCGACCAAGATCTCTTCAATGTCTCATAATCAGTAGGTATCTGAGGAGGAAGGACATTTGGAGGAACACCATCTTTATCAGGACACTCAAGAATGACGGGTCTGACAGCTTCATACGGCATACCTAACTTCTGAGCACGGATGCGGACCCATTTGTAGTAGGCTTCCATAGGTAGAGAAGTCTTTGGCCCTAGCTCTTGTGGGTCAGCTTTATGAACCTTCTCCCAAGCCTTGATGAACCTACGACGTAGCTCGTCACTATCCACCTGAAACTCGAAACTGATGTGAGGCACTAACATCTCATGGGGGCCTGCTCTTCTTGCTCTTCCAAACTGACGAAGTGCTAGACATGGATTGTACGAGATCCCTCCTTGAGTACCAATCAGAGGAACATTAGGGTACTCCCCGCATCGATCAATAATAGCTATCTCATCCAAACCTCTGCAAGTCCAAATGATGTCTTTATCGGTGAGAGACATCAACCTGTGAGCCCAACCTCTTCCTTCTTGGTTCTTCAGTACGAACTTAGGGAGGTGCGAAATAAACCACCTCACCAACAAAGGGATACAACACCATAGGGTTCCTCGTCTTCGGGTAGTACGGGCATGAAGTTGTTGCAAGATGTCACCCAAGAGAGTGGGCACAGGGTTCTGAGACATAAAGATCCTAATGGAAGTGACATTGATGAAGTTGTCAGGATTAGGAAACAGGACTAACCCATAGATTAGGAGAGCCAAGATGTCTTCATATGCCCTAAAATCCAAGTCATTCCAGAAGCTGTTAGCTTTACCAATCAGAAACTTGGCCAAGAAACCCTTAACTCCGCTTCTAGTTACCCAGTTGTCTGTTACCTCTTGATGGGTCAAAGGAAGAGCTGCAGCAATGTCCTCAAGCCTGAGGGTCTTTTCCCAACCAGTAAAGGGAGTCTGATCCAAGATAGGGATACCAAGCAGATTAGAGAACTCTTCCAGGGTAGGGACCAGCTGGAAGTCTTGGAAGGTAAAGCACTGGTACTGAGGGTCATAGAACTGGGTCAGAACACTCATCAACTGTTGATCCCGCTTTGCAGTGACTAAACTGAGAAGAGAACCATGCCTCTGAATGAAGGAAGTGGTGTTTGGAATTCTGCTAACCAACTCATCAATCAACTCAGGTGAACGAACAAAGTTGAACCGGATAGTATTCCTTCGCACAGGCATCATAATGTCCTACAAAACAGAGCAAAGATGAAACCCTCTTGTCTTTGAAATGGTCAGTTCTTATGCAGGATGCAATGCTCATGATGTTATGATGTTATGATAAAGCACACCACATACAGATACAAAGGCAAACATAGTAAGGCACACAAGTCACACAAGGCAAACCCCTAAAGTTTAGGCCAGCATGAGGTCTAGGTGCTACCCTCTTTCAGTTTGTTGGTTCATACCTGTCCTAATCAAAAGTAACCGGGTTCTTAGAGGATCCCAATATCATTGACTACCCTCAATCGGTCATAACTCCAGCATCGCAATCTTTTCTTGCGGCCAGAACCATCACGAGAGTTTAGCCTCAATGGGCGTAGCATACTGCTACTGTTCTAAAGGCCAAGTTGTGTCAATTAAGGTTCTAAGGTTGTTGGTGCTTAATGACTCCTTAGAAGACCCATATTCTCCTCGTTGCGACACAAGGGATATCGGTACAGACTAAGGTGTCACACCAACGTAGCCACTGCTTCACCTGTGTCGGTCTACGCCGGACAGGTCCCTCACAGCTTATGCTACCTAAACAGGGTATCCCCAGATCCGGGTTAGGATCTATGTATCTCCGATGCAACCCACAATGGTAAAGCAAGCAAAACAATACAAGTGAAAACACAGTTATGACTTAGCCCTAAGGTACACCTCACTTTATAGGTATATCCCCAGCAGAGTCGCCAGTTCTGTGATCGGTGGATCTGGAACTGACTGTTTAACGCTGGTTCGCGAAATGTCGCGGAAGCAAGAGTCGCCACCGTCTTTTATTTTCTCCAAATGGAAAGGACAAAAGCACAGAAAAATTCCTTATAGAGATTGCTCTCGGTTCGGGAGGTAGGTTATAGAAAGGGAAGGTATTAGCACCCTTTCTATCCATGGTTATCCATGGGCTCTTAGATACTTGCTCATTTGTGTTTTCAAAATTGGTTTGTTTGCTTTTCAATGTGGGTTTTTAAAAAGTTTCTTTGAAAATTCCAGTTTGACTCTTGTATCGGTCCTCAAGAGTGTTTGAAAAATTGCTTTCGAAAGCTTTTTGAAAAGGTGTCGGTGTGAAAAGTGTTTTTGATTTGTTTTGTTTTGAATTAGAGCAAGTATCCACGAGTCGTCTACCTACCCTAAGGAATTCGTCTGTGTAAATGTCCTTAAAGTAGTGCCATCCCACCATTGAGAGGTAGGTAGCACCACCATTGGAGGTGTTCGGGTCAATTCGAGGTTCGGGACATGGTGATCACCAGAGCAATGGGAAGACACCTTAGAAGCTACCCTCATGCCAGGTTCCCGGATCATGAGGACTTACTAAGACATCCTCTACTCGACGATCACCTTTCGAAAGGCAACAGTGAGGCGTACCCTAGGGGTGGTGTGTGCGATTCGTGTGTCATGTTTCAGTTATTTGTCTTGTCATGTTTGTCGTGTTCTACGCTTGATTTTAATTAGACATTCATTCTTTCATGCTTGGTTAACAGTTAAATATTTTGCGAGGAAATAAATCTAAACTATTACAAATGGCGCGGGTCCACATCGCCAAAATTAAACCGGACCCGATTTAGCGGGAAAATAAATAATGCGAAGAAATAAAGTGCGAAAAGTAAATTACATGGCTTAGGGACAATTACATAATTATAATAAGCAACAAAATAAGTGCGCGAAATTAAATAATTAACAGTGACGGGCGTTGGACCCTTTTTGCAAATAATTAAAAGTTAATGACTTAAAAATTAAAATTAAATGAGAATGATGTTTTTTGTGTCTTTTTTAGATTTATTGAAAAAGGAAATTAATTGAGATTAAATTAAACGGCGAACCCTAAATCTAATATTTTTAATTATTAAGAAAGAATTAAAATATGACCTAAATTAAACCTAATTCATTTATGTACAATTTAAATAGGAAAATAAATAAATAAATAATAATTATTATTGTGGAAAAAGGGGATAAATATTAAAAGGAATAAAAAATAGCAATTAACCTAATTCTACATTTTTTGGATTTTTATTAAAAAGGATTTAAAATTGAAACCTAATTACACTAAATAATCTACATTTTAATTTATTTATGAAAATAATTATTATAAAATAAATATTATATTTTTGTGTTTTTTCTGATTTTTTAGTGTTTTTATATTTTATTAAAAATAATTAATTAAATAAACATAATTGAATAAAAGTAATAAAAAGAAAAAAGATTTAAAGAAAGAATAAAGAAATAAAATGATAAAGCAAACCAGGGGGGGGGGGGGTAGACCCAATTTTGGAGGTATAAGCCTGCACTTTAGGCCCAATGCTATCCAGAATTTGTTGACTTTCTGAATCCAGTAGGACGCGTTGACTGGGAGTGTATGATACGCTTTGAATTCTGGCCTCTGATCCAACGTTGGGATGTACGTGGCTGGCTTGATGATGGAGGCACATGGTGTATTATGATGCTTACGCTGCATGGGAACGGTTATCACAAAATAATAAACGAAATATGCAAGACCTGGGACTTGAACCCAGGTCTTGAAGGCCATATGCGTGTATCCCTGGCCACTGAGCCATTATGTTTTATTTAACAAATAATATCAAACAAATAACAAAAAGCAAACTCAACGCATAATGGGCAAAACGCGCGTAAATTCAAAATCAACGAATCAATGAGGGACAACACATCATCGTCCTCACTTTTTTCTGAAACATAGGCCTATGAGAACGGTTTTGCACGCGTTGCTGTATGCCACCTACAAGAAAATAGCGATTAGATGATGGGTGAATATAAATTGTTCGCGACTACTGGGATTCCTTCGTCCAGTAGAGCTGAATGCAATGGCCTAAGTCTGGAACCTCAATTTTTCCTCATCTCAAAAACCCCAAATTAGTGAACCTGCAAACCCTAACTTTCATCCATGGCAGAATTTTATGCATAGCGAAATAATCAAATTAAAGGTGATAGTTAGTTTTAAAACAGTGCAAAGAACAAGAATCCATCAACAAAAACATAAAAGGATGCATGAATTATGATATATGATTTGGCATTTTTCTCTTCACAGTCTGAATCGTGGATACCAATTCGTGACGTTTTAATGGATATTCTGGATTGGAAATTGATCAGGGCAACCTTGGCAAGCTTTTGAAAAAGAAATTGGGACCTGAATCGACCTAGAACCTTGAAAACAGTTTTTGAGTTTTTGGACAATTTTCAAGTTTTTTGTTTTTGCTTTCTGAGCGCAGCTTCAGTCTTCTAGCCATTAGGTCTTGTTCTAATACTTGTAAGGAAGCAATTAGGTCAACAATTTCAACCAAAATCTCTTGCAATTATGATTTCATATATTTGATTTTGAAAAATCTTTTTCATATCTTTTCATGTGCAACTTGGTTCAAATCTGATCAAATCTTATCAAAACTTGCCATAATCCATTAAGCACGAAATATTGACATGATAATGTGCATAAAAAGATTTTTTTAGGTTAAGGTTATATTTTTCATGAATTAAAATGATTTAAATGAATGTAAATTAATATTAATTCAAATAAATAATTAAAAAATATGAGAATACTTCCCTTTGGGCCTAGTGGTCGTGCATAGGCTTGGCATGAAGAAATTTGGAAGAAAAATAGGCCCATTTGCATTTTTAGGCCTTTTGCATCAATGTTGACTTTTCAAAATTCCTAAAAATTTCCCAACTTCCACAAGGCATAACTTGGTCAATTTTTAAGCTTTTCACATGTTCTTGGACATTTTGGAAAGGTCTTTGAGTCCTTTAACCAATGCCTTTGGTCCCATGTCATTTTGATTTACCAATCTCAAGTTATGGCCTTTGACTTAAAGTCACTTTTTGTTGACTTTTGAAAATGACCTATAATGTTGAAATTGATAACTTTTTGTGAGAGCATTTCTTGGACTTGGAACATGAAGATGAATTGTAGGAAATGTCTTTCTCCTCAAAATGAGCTTTGGATGGAATTTTTCTGATAATCCATGTGAAAGTTATGCCCTGGTCAATTTCAGTTGACTTTTTCAGCTGTCCAAATATAGCAACTTTTGCATCTTTGATGATTTCTGAGCCAAATTTTGAGAATCATGATCAAGCATTGATCAAATGATGTTTGTGGCTTCAAAATGATATGTTGACCAAAAATTTGAACTTTTGACTGTCAAATGACCATTTTGCCCCTACAGTTGACTGTAGTGCAATCTAGGGTTTTGACTGTGCAATTTTGAGCTGAATGCCTTGAAACTTGACATGAAGACACTTGACCATCTTTGTAGGCATATGAGACTTGATTGGGCCTTTGAAAAGTTCATTTGCTTGACCAGAACTCAAACCCTAGTTTTGACTGTCTAGGAGACAGTTGAGCTGCATAGCCCTTGGGGAATTTGTGACCTTGACTTGGCAATTTCTTAATGAATATGGGAGGGCAAATTTTGGGGTACAACATCAGTTATTTCGAGAACCTCGTCACAATGCATCTCATGCATCGCACATAACTAACCCCGTATTTCTTTCAGGAAAAATAGTTATTATCAACAATTTCCAGCAGGTCCATGATCAACACTCAAAGCTAAACAGAGTAATCATCGGCGCGACGAAAGTAACCTTACCCTGGTTCATCCTGAAGTTTTACACAAACAACCTTACCCTGGTTCCTTCTCACAGCCCTACTATCCGGCTTTCATATCGAAGTAACCCTACTATCCAGGTTCCTTCTCACAAGCCCTACTATCCAGGATTTCATATCGAAGTAACCCTACTATCCAGGTTCCTTCCCAAGCCCTACTATTCAGGCTTTCATATCGAAGTAACCCTACCATCCAGGTTCCTTCTCACAACCCTACTATCCAGGCTTTCATATCGAAGTAACCCTACTATCCAGGTTCCTTCTCACAGTCCTACTATCCAGGCTTTCATATCGAAGTAACCCTACTATCCAGGTTCCTTCTCACAGCCCTACTATCCAGGCTTTCATATCGAAGTAACCCTACTATCCAGGTTCCTTCTCACAGCCCTACTACCAAGGCTTTCATATCAAAGTAACCCTACTATCCAGGTTCCTTCTCACAAGCCCTACTATACAGGCTTTCATATCGAAGTAACCCTATTATCCAGGTTCCTTCTCACAAGCCCTACTATCCAGGCTTTCATATCGAAGTAACCTTACTATCCAGGTTCCTTCTCAAGCCCTACTATCCAGGCTTTCATCTCGAAGTAACCCTGTTATCCAGGTTCCTTCTCAAGCCCCACTATCCAAGCTTTCATATCGAATTAACCCTACTATACAGGTTCCTTCTCATAACCTTACTATCCAGGTTCTTCCTCTCTTATCCCCAGACAGCAGTTCACAACACTGTAAGACCGGGACCCGATCAAACACAATTGATTTCACATTTCTTCAGTAAGTCGCGGTGCAGAATGTACCCTGACCAAACATGCGGTTTATTTCCGCTTCCCAAACTGGAATTATTCCCCAGTAGAGTAATGGACAACTAAAGCTCCTAAAAGCTTTATTTTTCTCAATACAGAGACCAGCATTCCCCAGCGAAGTCCCCCTCAACAACAGGTATACGGGTTCTCACAAAGGAATATCTTATGCGATCGACACTTCTTCGGATGGAATATTTAAGCCCATCTCCGGCAATTCTCTATCAACTACCAAATGGCATCTATAAGCCCATTCCCGATAGCATAAATCAAGTATCACTTCATGCGAGTGAAAATTTCTGGGCACTCTAGTGTTCAATCATCTTCCACCTTCAGATCACGAAAGGCAGACACGCCAATCTACATCCTCAGGTTTAAGAAGATTGAATAGGGGCAGCTGTTATACCCCAAAATTTACCCTCCCATATTCCTCAAATGGCTCAAGGAAGTCCAAGGGTTGACCAAACAAACTCTCTCTTGAGACAGTCGACCTCAAATTAGGGTTTCATTTTGCATCAAGATGTTTGAGTCCAAAGGATACCAAATGCTCACTATTGTCCTAATATGCTCTCAAGATCGTCCATGTCAAGTTTCAAGCCTTGTAAAGCAAGTTTGCTCAGTCAATTGCTCAAAGGCCTGAAAATCGACTATGTTTGGTCAAGAGTCAACTGGGGCCCACATACAGTCAAACTTCAATATTTTTGGTCAACATTCTCATTTTGAAGTATCATTCATCATTTTATCAAGGGTTGATCATGATTCATCAAGGATTGCTCACAATTCATCAAAACCCAAAAGTTGCTAAATTAGGATTTTGTAGGAAAAGTCAACTCAACTTTGACCAAGAATAACTTTCTCATACTTTATTAGAAATGACCCATCCAAATCTCATTTTGAAGAGGATTCAATTCCCTACAATTCATCTTCATCTCCCAAGTCCAGAATATGCACTCACAAAAAGATATCAATTTTGACATTATAGGTCCTTTTGAAAAGTCAACAAAAACACCTTTTGGGTCAAAGATTCATACATGAACATGGAAGACTCAATTGAGATTATACTAAAAGGTTTGTTTAGAGGACATCCTAAGATTTCTAAAAAGTCCAAGAACACCTCTCTAGGATCAAAATTGAGAGAGTTATGCATTGGCCAGTTGACCATTTTTGCAAAATTGCCAAAAGTCAAATGTGCTCAAATTTGCATCTTTTGCTAAATGGGCCCAACTTTTTATGCTTGCATCTCATTCCTAACATGGTCCACGACCTATGGGACCCTCCATGTTTTATTTATTCATTTATTTAATTTATTTTGATTTGTATTCATTTAAAATTCAAATAAAATCAAATAAATCCTAATAAACCATATATTGCATTTTAGGGATGATCTTTTGCATTGAAAGAAGATATTATATGCTGTCAATTGAAGATCAACTCGTGCAAGGTCAATTTGGTTGAAAAAGATTGGATTTGAGAAAAATTGGAAAGGAATCATATACTATGAAAGATCAAATCAAATCTCCATGATGAGCAAGATTGAGGTCGTTTTTGTTGACCTAATAGTTTGTATTACATATACAGAAGGAGACCAAGGCATGAGGAGGTTAGAAGCAGTCGTGCAGAGGTGAAACAAAACTCAAAAAATTTAAAGATAAGTGGTGATTCAATTTCCACGTTAGAGGCTAATTCATACCATCCTCACGACACCAACAGGTTCTTGGACATCTCCAGAAATAATTCCAACCATTTGCAAGCTCTCTCACGCCTGGAATTGTAAGATATAGGTATCACGACTTGCTCCCAAATTCAAATTCGGTTTCATTGATTTACTCGTCCTAGGCATATTTTGATTGTATATTCGTGTTTATCATTAAGTTTGCAAACGATTGGTACCATTTAATTGCATTTCTAACGCCTGTACAGGATGTTGCCATAACTAGGGTTTTATGTTCTTGATTAGGGCTTTACAGGATAAGCAAAATTGGGCGTTGATTCTGGTACCATGAGACTTGTGAGGATGAAACGAGTTGATTGGTACCAGCCATGGGCATTTATCTTGAGCACACATGATTTTTGAAATACACAAGGATATACCTACAGTAAGTGTCTGTAGCTAAAAGTTTGCCACCTAAAACGACGGTTTGGGAGGAAGACGACGATACGTGTCATCCCCTGGTTGGGTGATTTGAATTTGGCGCGTTTTGAATTTAAGCGTTTTTTGCTTTATTATATTATAATTGATTTCCATTGTATATACAAATGAAACAATTGGCTCAGTTGGTAAGCGTGCAGGGGGAAAGTGCAAAGGACCCGGGTTCGATTCCCAGGTCCCGACCTTCATTCTTAATATTTTTTAACAGGTAATCCAACGCTTTGCAAGTCAAGATGCTCATCGTGTATCATCAGGATCTGGCCCTCCAATTCATCAATGCCCCCATATCAACATACCACCATGGGAGGACCACCATATGCCTCGGTCAAGCATGCACACTGGATTGGGGAGAAGTCAAACAGGCCTCTGGCCATTTGGGCCCAGGAATTTACATTCCAACCCCCCTTTTTGCTAATGCTGTCAGGCCCATCTCATCTTTTCTTTATTTCTTTTTTAATTCTTTTAATACTTTCTTTACTTATTTTTAATTCACAAAATTAATTATTATTTTTCATTAAAAAAATCATAAAATCAATAATTCACAAAAATTAGAATTAGTTTTGTTTTTTTATTATCAAATTTAATTTAATTTAGTTTAACTTAGGGAAATTTTAATTTATTTTATCAATAAAATCAAATAGAATTAGGTTAAGTTCTTGATTTGATTCTTTTATTTTTTCTCAATAAATAAAAATACAAAAAAAAAATAGTTTTAGAATAAAATTAATTTATTTTTCTTAGATTAAAATTAATTAGAATTAGGCCTTTTTTTTAATGTGATAAATTCTCTATTTTCCAGAATAACAAAACACGACCAAAACATTTTTTTACTACTAATCGCAATTAGGTTTAGGCAAGGGTCAAAACCGTAGTTGTCTCGTTTTCGATTTATCGCGCGCATATTATTTTTACGATATTGTTCTAACTGTTCATGGTTTGTAATAGTTTAATCTAGGGCTTTTATTTATCGGTTCTTTTCGGGTTTTTGGCTATGTAATTAATCCCCCTCCCCGAAGCCTTGTAATAGCATAGATTTACCTTCTCGCATTTTAATTCTCGCAAATATTTAACTGTTTAGATGAATAGAATTGTATGACAAGAATGCATGACAAATTAATCCAGTTAGAAAACCCTAATATGCAAAGATTAAATAATTGAAAATAGACCACTCGCACATATCACTCTTAGGGTATACTCACACTCCGGTTGCCTTTGGTAAACGATCATTAAAGTATAGGGTGTCTTAGTGGTTGCCCTCCTGTCTTAGTGGTTTCCTCGAATATGATCTTAAGACTTTAGGGTTATTACTAAGTCGTCCTAACATTGCTTTAGTGATTGTACGTCCCTTTCGAATCATCCCTTACAACTACAACGACCAGGGTTACCTACTCACTAATAGTAGGATAACACGGTCTAAAGGAAACGAGAATATAAACGATCTTTTTTCGAGTAGGTAGATGCTAGTAGGTACTTGCTCAAAACAGAATTCTTCACACTTACACTTTTCAAACAAACTTTCAAAATAACTTCGTCACACCTTTGAGGACTGATACAAGGGTTATCACGAAGTAAAACATTTTCAAAAACAAAGCACATACACAAGCAATTTTCAAAGGATGAGCAAGTACCTAAGAGCCCATGGAAAATCATGGATAGAAAGGGTGCTAACACCTTCCCTTTCTATAATCTACCCCTCGTACTCAGAGTATCTAGAAAAAGGATTTTTTTCTGTACTTTTTTCCTTTCCGGTTGGATGAAATAAAAGTCGGTGGCGACTCTTGCTTACCGCGACATTTTACGAACAAAAAAACGCAAAACGCAAACCAGCATTTCAAACATTCGGTTATGCCACCGTATCACAATCTTATTCTGATGGGATCTTCTTTCTTTCCAATAATCATGTCTTCTTTATGAGTTGAAGAGATTCTGGGAAACCTTTTATGAGAGGATTGTTCAGAGGTTCTGAGATTATCCAGAGCATTATCAAGAGGAGGATCTTCTGAGTTGTCCTTTGCTTCCGACTTTTTAGAGTTTGAGAGATGATCTTCTGTACCTACAGAAATATCAATCTGCTTTGGCTGTTGCTGGCCAAGCTTATCATCAAACCTGACTTTGATTGATTCTTCAACAATCAGAGTTTATGTGTTGTATACTCTATAGCCTTTTGAGCGTTCAGAATATCCAAGCAGAAAACACTTTTGTGCCTTAGAATCAAACTTGTTCAGATTATCTTTAGTATTCAGAATATAGAAAGTACATCCAAAAGGATGAAAGTATGAAATGTTGGGTTTTCTGTTTTTCCACAATTCATAGGGAGTATTTTCAAGAATAGGTCTTATAGAGATTCTATTTTGAATATAACATGCTCTGTTCACTGCTTCTGCCCAGAAGTGCTTAGCCATATTTGTTTCATTAATCATGGTTCTGGCCATTTCTTGTAAAGTTCTATTCTTTCGTTCTACAACTCCATTTTATTGGGGAGTTCTAGGACAAGAGAATTTATGAACAATACCATTTTCTTTAAAATATTTTTCAAAATAATGGTTTTTAAATTCTCCTCCATGATCACTTCTAACTTTTATAATTCTAAAATCTTTTTCATTTTGCACTTGGTTACAGAAGTCAACGAACACAGAATATGACTCATCCTTGTGTTTTAAAAACTTAACCCATGTCCATCTGTTGTAGTCATCAACAATGACCAATCCATACTTCTTGCCTCTGATGGATGCAGTTTTAACTAGCCCAAACAGATCAATGTGAAGTAGTTCTAATGGCCTAGAGGAAGAAACAACATTTTTTGATTTAAAAGAAGGTTTTGAAAATTTTTCCTTTTTGACATGCTTCGCACAGAGATTCTGAGTTGAACTTCAGATTGGGAAGTCCTCTGACTAAATTTCGTTTATTTATTTAAGAGATTTTTCTCATGCTTACATGTCCCAATCTTCTGTGCCACACCCATTTCTCATCGCTAACAGACAAAAGGCATTTTACATTCTGAATTTTAAGATCTGACAAATCAATTTTATAGATGTTGTTCTTTCTCTTGCCAGAAAAAAGGATTGTTCCATCTTTTTTACTAACAGCTCTACAGGAATTTTGATTAAAGATAATGTCATAACCGTTGTCACTTAGTTGACTTATGGACAGCAACTTATGTGCTAATCCTTCTACTAACAAAACATTAGAGATAGAAGGAAGGTTACCGTTTCCAATGGTTTCAAAACCAATAATCTTTCCTTTCTGATTTTTACTCCAAATTTGACGTCTCCTACAGATTTAAATTCCAGGTTTTGGAACATAGACTTTCTTCCTGTCATGTGTCGTGAGCATCCAGAGTCCAGGTACCATGACTGGTGTTTCAACTGAGCTGTTAAGGACATCTGCAACATATATTATTTTCTCCTTAGCTACCCACATCTTTTTGGGTCCTTTTTTATTAGAGTTTCTAAAGTTCTATTTGAACTTTGGATTAGCATAAAACTTTCCAGAGTGAGATGTGTATTTAATATCATTTGTGTGCCCAAACCTAAATTATTTATTCAGAGGTTTGTATGTGAAATCCATCTTAACAACAGGTTTTGGTATATATGTTTCCTTCCCTTTGGGAGTTTCATATCCAATTCCTCTTCTGTTGTTTCCACTAACTCCATAGATCATTGAAGCCATTTTGCTTCTATCTATGCTTTTAGCAAGAAAAGTTTGAAAACTAAAGTCATATTCTTTAAGAATATCTCTTGAACTTGATGCAGAATCTGAAATAGAAATTTTTTGAACTTTTTGAATTTCCTTTTTGAGTTTAAAATTATTTTCTTTGAGTTCAGAGTTTTCTGTTTCAAGTTTCTCAAGATCAGGTGCAAGACTCTTTTTGAGTTTCTTGTATTTAATTTTGAGTTGACTGTAGTTTTCAAGAAGTTCTGATAAACTTTCTGCAAGTTCAGCTCTAGTAAATTCATAGAATACCTCTTTTGGTTCTGACTCACATTCTGAGTCATATGTTGTGGTAGCCATAAGAGCTAGGTTGGCGTTCTCATCTTCTGAGTCAGATTCATCTTCAGAAGATTCTGAATCATCCCAGGTGGCCATCAGGCCTTTCTTTCTACCAAACTTTTTCTTTGGTCTTTCTCTTTGTAGTTTTGGACAATCACTCTTGTAGTGTCCTGGTTCTTTACATTCATAGCAGATTATATCTCTTCTGTTTGACTTCTTATGTCCAGAAGATTCTGGTTTATCTTCTGACCTCTTGTAGTTCCTGAACTTCTTATGTCTGTGCTTCCACATCTGGTTGATCCTTCTGGAGAGCAAGGATAATTCATCTTCTTCTGATGCAGATTCTTCAGAGTTTCCTTCTTCTTCCTGAAAAGTGTCCGTTTCACATTTTTTAATTGATTTAAGGGCAACAGACTTACCTTTCTTCTGAGGCTCGTGTTCATCAAGTTCTATCTCATGACTTCTTAAAACGCTGATGAGTTCTTCAAGAGACACATTATTCAAATCTTTGGATACTTTGAATGCAGTAACCATAGGTGCCCATCTTTTGGGTAAACTTCTGATAATCTTCTTAACGTGGTCTGCCTTGGTGTATCCTTTGTTCAGAACTCTCAGGCCAGCGATCAGAGTTTGGAACCTTGAGAACATAGCTTCTATAGATTCACTTTCTTCCATTTTGAAGGCTTCATACTTCTGGATGAGAGCCAGAGCTTTAGTCTCTTTTACTTGAGCATTTCCTTCATGAGTCATTTTGAGAGACTTAAACATGTAATGTGTTGTATCTCTATTTGTGATCTTCTCATATTCCATTTTAGAGATATCGTTCAGAAAGATATTTCTACCTCTGTGGTGATTTTTGAAATCTGCTTTTTGTTGTCTATCCATATTCTTTCTATCAATCTTGTTTCCTTCTGAGTCTATAGAATGTGTGTAACCATCTAAGACCATATCCCATAAATCAACATCATGACCTAGAAAGAAACTTTCTAGTCTATCTTTCCAATATTCAAAATCTTCTCCATCAAACACTGGAGGTTTGGTGTAGTTATTGTTGTTTTGTTCAGTTGCCATAGTGTTTTCCTTCTGGATCTTTTTCTGACACTATTAAGTGTTTGCGCTTAGAGTCAAGCTCTAAAACCAATTGAAGGGTGAGAAAACACTTAGAAGGGGGGTTGAATAAGTTTTTCCTTTTTCTTTTTCTTACTAGCTCAACAATTATGGAAAGACACAATTATTTTTATCTTGGTTCGTTTGAACTCAAACGACTCCAGTCCACCCGCCAAGGTGATTTCGCCTTTCTCAACAAGGACTAAATTCACTATAATCAAACAGATTACAATCACACAACCAAACTGTTATGACTAACAATACAAAGCACAAGTAAACTTACAAGTGACTAACACCACTAAGACTCAAACTAGTCCTAGCCTTCTTGAGAAATCTGACCAAGCTTGGTCTCTCAAGGAACAAATACAAGAATTAAATCTTCACAATAGTGAATCAAATTGCTTCTTAGAAAGCTATATCACAAACTGTGATTTATCACTAAGATAAGTTTTGCACTAGAGAAAATAACAAAATAATTTGTGAGCAGCTGAATAATTTTCATGTAAGATGTTTCTTTGGTTTTTTTTGAGTTGTTGGCTTGCAATAAATGATCTTCTATTTATAGCATGAGGAAAACGCCCGTTACTGCCTTCAAAAGTGAGGAGAAATTAATGTTTGAGTGTTGGCTTGCATTATTGTTTCTTTCAATGAAATAGCATTGGGACACTTGAGTGCTTTGTCTTTGCATTAAATGAACAAACGATATTGTCAGAGCATGTTTCCTGAAACTTGACAAGACTGTTTGCTTCTTTAATCTTTCAGAACTAGCTTCAGATCTTGCTTCAGAATAACTTCTCATCAGAGCTTGCTTGCAAAATACTTCTGAACAAAGTTTGCATGGAAACTTGATAAGATTAGAGGATGCTTTAAATTTCTTCTTATCAGAGGAAGTGTCAGAACTTGCGCTAAGTAAATAGTTCTTTCATCAAAGAACTTCTTCATTTTTATTCAGCTCAGCACGTAAAATGATTTTCACCTTAGAAAATACTTCAGTCAGAACATTATCAGAAACAAAGAAATATGCTCATCAGAGTATCAATTATACAAAATATATTTTATTGTTATCATCAAAACTCTGAGATATGATCAGAACCAATCTTGTTCTAACAATCTCCCCCTTTTTGATGATGACAAAAATATTCAGGTTTTGAAAAAAATTGAACAAGAGATAAGAATCTCCCCCTGAAATAAATATTTCTTCTTCTGGAAAAAAAATAGATGTATAAGAAAAACTTCCTGAGATTTTTCTTCAGAGCTTTGAGATTTTTCTTTTAGGATTTCTTCAGCAAGTCTTTTGAAGATGATGTTCAGATGATTAAACTTCCAGAGTTTAGTGATACCTGCAAAATTCTTTAAACAGAGAAAGAAATATTTGTATTTTGTTAGTAATGTTTGAGACTTAGTCCCATAACTGTTAATCAAAGATTAGATAAAAATACTCATTTTCTCCCCCTTTTTGTCATAATCAAAAAGTATAAAAAGAATTAAAGAGCGTAAAAGGTTTTTATAAAAAGATTCAGAGGTACAAAACAAAACAAAAAACTAGAAACAGAATGACACTTAAGATTTTCTAGAAACAAGAGACAAAAGAAGATTCTTGATTTTAGATGAAGATTCATCTTGCTTTATCATCCATAAACAAGAGACATTGTTATTGCTCATACAATGGAAACATGGTACAAGATGCAGATTATAATCAAGGCGTCATTTTATCAAATTGTCTGTTTCTTGTCATGCGAGTTAATAGTGGATTTAAATGATTCCATGGATTCAAACTTGGCTCAATTCATCAAATTTGTTGGAAGCATATGTGGTATTTTGTGGAATTATTAAGGCATTAAAGAAGGAAAGTTGAATTTCAAATTTGAAAAAGAGGGAAACCTTTTATTCCATATTACTTGGTTGACAAAGTCAACACCAAAATCAGAAGGTCAACAAGTTACAAATGTAAAGTCAATGACAAGAAGATATTACAAAAGAAGGCATGTACAGTGACTATGTTCTTAAAAATATTCCAAAACAACATGGCTAATTCATCACTGTTCATCCCTAGACCTGGTTACTAAGCTATCTTCAAAACCTCTTCAGCCACCACCTTTCATACATGTACGCATACTGCATGTTGCCTCCATGTGTGATAAAATCCCCTTATTTCAAACTGTATTTTAACTTCATCCTATGCCATATATCTTTACCATGGCCTGCCTAAACCAAACATGCGCCTGACACAAAACTTTCAGCTTCATTTCTCATCTACGTAAAACTGAAGAGAAAAAAAGTTGACGTCAATACAGGAAAATAGGGACATTAATGTTACATGGCACAAGCATACCAAAGTCCCAAGGCAGTTTCGAAACAACAGAAAAATTCAGCAAATAAAAATAAATTGGAACCAAGTTTATCTTGAAAGCTAAGCATCATGTTAAGACTGGTTTGAGTGTTGGAAAGGCTAGAGTTTCGGTTCATATTCCAGGATGTAGCCCATCAAGGCAATCAAGCTCAAATCTACATAAACGATCATGCACATTCATCTCAGTAGATAAAATCGGGCTGCTACAAAAAACCAGCCCCTGCATTAACATAACAGTTGGCCTGTAGGAAATTGAGAAGGGATTAAATCAGAAAAATACAGTCATGCGATCAAGGAAATTATGTCTAAACAACAGTTAACTCAGCTCATTCCTAAACCACCCTGCATAACAGAATTTCCTAACTGCCATGACTAATTCTCTAATTTCTTCTAATCATTTTGTTACTGTCAACCGTAAATAAACCCCTAACTAATAGTAACATCTCTAACATCATAACAGAACCCTAACTACCCTGCACATAACCTGCCAGCTCATAAAAACAGAATTCCAAAAAATTAACTCTCACTCTCTCAACTGTCAAAAACCGAGTTCCCTCTAACGGCTCCAACAGAAAAACAACCAACTAACAACCTAACAACCTATAACCTATAACTAACTTTCATCCAACTCTCTACTAACTATAACCAACCTTCCAAAACAGAATCCCAACTCCTAACAGAATTTCTAGCTACACTAAATAACTCCACATTCCATCCTAACAGACTCTAACAGAAAAATGAGAGAACAGATGAACAGAGTAACAGAAGAAGAGGGGGAGATGCACGAGTCAACAAAAATCAGATTCAGAAAGTGAAGAAACTCACCTTGGTTGAATTGATTCTCCAATCTGCTGAAGACTCGCTCTGGATTCCTCTTCTTCGGAAACTCATTCTCTCACTCTCTAAAAACTTCATCCATCCATGCACCATCCATTTTTTTCCAGTTTCATACATACTTCATTTCACCATTCTTCATTCTTCAACCTTATTCTTCACTCTCTAACTCTCCATCACTCTTGAGGATACAACACCAATTCTAAAAAACAGAAACTCCTCTTCAATCTTTCTCTGTGAATATTATCTTCACCTTCATCTTTCAATCCTTAGCAGCACCTTCCCTTTGCAACAAATCTCCATCTCCATAATCGAAACCGCTGTTTCTGAAACCTTCATCATTCTTTGTTCTATTTTTGGCAATTCCTTCTGTAACTTGCAACAAATCTGTAACTGTAATTACTGCAATAATCTTCATCTCCCTGCATCAAACAACAACAAAATTTCATCATCGTCATCAACGAATCTGCAACAGAACACAACATATCATGCACAAGAGCTCAACAACAATTTGCAAAGAAATGTGGCTGAGGAAAGAAGATCAGAGAAGTGCGAATCAGAAATGATCAAGGTCGAACGATTAAATGAGTTCATTGTTTCTGTTTTTTTCTCGCTGTTTACCCATGATGGATGAGGACACTTGAAGATAGTGACGAGCGAAACCATGAGCGCGAGGCACACGTGAGCCGAGTCAAAGCAAAGAAGACAAATTGAAATAGGATATGGCGGATGGAGAATAGGGTTCGAATCACAAATCAGAAAAATGAGGTAAGTGTAGGTCGAGTGGATCTCTTGAAACACGAGTGAGACTATGGTCATGGAGTCGAAGAAGGAGCGAAGGCGAGATGAAATAAGGGGCATGGATAAGGAGAGGCCGATTGAAGATGGTGGTGATTGTCTTATAGCGCGACTGTAATTTGAGAGAGAAGAAGAACGATTAGTGTTACAGAAAGATGAATTGTCTCAAATCTTACCCTAAACATTCAATTATTATTTTCTTTGCAATTTATTATTATTATCCAATATTAGAGTTGATTATTGATTGAATTAAGATGATAATAATTTTGAAAGCAGGTATGGACTAGGGGCTATGCGCGTTGGGCTTTGATGCACTAAGCTCTTCCAGAACTGCATGTTACAAAAAGGGCTTATGGACTAAATCTGATGGGCTTAACATCAATTCCTTTCAATACTTCCTTCTTATGTAATGCACCCCCGAGCATTTTCTATTATTTTTTAATAGTTTTGTGTGATATTTCTACATGATTTTTTTTAGTTGTTTACATGATAAGAATTCAAAAAATATTAGAATAGAATTTTAATTCTTTTATTAACTTTGTTTGTTGTTATTTTAGACATATTTTTGGTAGATTTTAATGCCAATTTTGTGTGAGATTTTGGAATAAAAAGACACGTGAGTTTGAGAAGATCTCAGAGGGAATGAAGAGTGCAATTTTCATCAAGGAAGTTTTATGTAGATTTTTCCCTTCGCTTGTGTGATTTCGAAGAGGCAACGGACCTTCTCTGTTAGGTATCATCGCAACATCATTTTTATTCCTCATTTTTTCACCTTACCGCTTTTCTAGATGTCATGGGAAGTAGGACTTTACTGCTTTTTGATGCCATGAGAAGTAGGAATAGAGATATATGATGGGCGTCTCCGTTGTTGATCATGTCAGGAACCCCTATGGTTTATTTAAAGACCCGTTTAGGGCAATTCCGCATTGTGTGCATTTTGTTTGCTACTTGTGTGTGGTTTGTTTAAAACCCTACCTTTGAGTAGGTACTCTACAGGTGTGTTTATATTTGTGCCCACGTTATTCCCCAATCCCTTATTGAAGTCCTCAAAAGGAGGCGATCAGGGAGGGTTAGCAATCAACCCCCGCATCTTCGTCCATGTCATCCTTAGCTCGTGACGCACCATGATGCTTCGGAGTTGTGCCTGCTCTTGTATATAGAGTCGTCAAGTGGGTAAGGGTTCTGCAATTGAACTCCCACACCTTGTCATGAGTTTGCATTGGCCAATGATAATACTCCGTGATCATTCATATTGTCTTCTGTCGCTTACCTCAATCTCCTATATCTTGGTTAAGTGTTCATCCGCTTTGAACATCACATTTTTTTTACATCTCACTCCCGCTTGTTTGTCTCGGATGATACGCTCCCCTTGGCTAAAGAATTTCTCTTCTTTTCCTTACTCTTTTATGTGTGTGCTTCTTTAAGCTTGTTTTCTTTATCCTTGTACATACCATGTTCCCTTAGGACGTGCTTCCTCCCTTCGGATGCAATTTAGACCTTAGGTTACAAACCATGCATGCTAACATTAGGTAGCCATTCCCTTTCGTTAATCTTTGACATAGGGCTACCATTGTATGATAACATTAGGTTAGAAATAGGCTAGTCTTCCTTAGACTCTTTTATTCCCCTTTTTGCGTATGCATTTAAAACTAAAACTTTCTTCTTAGCAAATCAAAACATGTTAATCTCACTTAAACCCTTTTTCGATGTAACAAAATATAAACCAACTTAAACCTTTTTGTGAATTCAAGCACCTTTTCTCAAAAAAACCCTTTTAAGGTAAGGATATGATTAATTTACTTTTGTGCTGACGCATGAGTCTCTAAAGGTCGAGTTGCGGCAGAAGGCGGAATTAACATTATCCATAAAAAACGCAAAAACAAACAAAAACATGTGAGCCGAACTACGGTAGCTCTGATTCCTCAAAAAGGATACGTATGCATTGGGATAGGGCCCAAGCGAGTACAACTTTATTTTCCCTACATTCTTTTCTCTTTTCTTTTGCATGCATTCCCTTTAGCAATAAACACTAAGCATAAAGTAAACACATCCATAAGATTAGAACAACAAGAGTGGATACCGTAGAGTACTACGGGCGCGTGGGGTGCTAATACCTACCCCTCGCGTAACAAACTCCCTTACCCGGTCTCTCGGTCGCAAGAACGTGAATTCTCCCTTCTCAGGTTTTCTCGATGTTTACTTATCCCTCCATGTGGGATAAAATACGTTCGATGGCGACTTCATTGTTTGATGATTTTCATCCGGTTGTTTCAGCTGGCGACTTCACTAGGGATAGGTCGACCAAATGTTGGTCCATCCTGGAGTCGATCCTAGCTCTTGTTTATTTTTCTTTGGGTGTTTATTTTTTATGCTTTCTATTTATTCATCCATTTTGTATATACCTGAGCATATGTATGCGTTGCATTTTACTATTTTCCATATACTACTGTTGTACTGGATTTGCTTCTTGATTGGGTTGGGATGTTGCAAGAGGTAAAAGGCCCCGTACCTAGGCCAAGTGATAACCATAGGAGCTAGGAATAGAGTGGCCATGGCGGCTACGAGGCGTATGACTTGTAGACCCAACCATGAGATCCATGACTTCAGAGGAGGTTCAGAGGGGTGTCATCGTATGATGGTACTTGTTTTACCCCAAAATTTGCCCTCTTACTTATCAAGGATTTTCACAAGATCTCCCTTGAATCAAGACTGCACTTAGGGTTTGATCAGCTCAAGACACCTCCTCAAGCACTGATGACTGGAAGTTAGGGTTTAGGATTGCACAAGGAATTTTGAACTTCCAATGCCCCCATATTACTTTAATGGATCATTATGGACCCCTAAGATTACTCATGTCAAGTTTCAAGTCTTGAATCACCCTTTTGATCAATCAATTGAACAGTTGACCTAAAATCAACTGTATTGGGAAAAGAGTCAACCATGGCCAATTTACAGTCAAACATCATAATTTTTTATCCACACCAAAATTTTAAACTCATATGTATTATTTGATCAAGTTTGGACCATAATTCCTCAAGAAATTTGATCAAATCATCAAAAGGGCAAAATGGTCAAAATTAGGGTTTTGATTGAGAAAGGGCAATTTCTGGTTTTTGGCCTAACAAATGATCAATTGGTTTGAAGCATGATTTCAAGAGTTAAATTGCACCATTTTTACCTAATAACATGATTCAAAACATTACAAATCCATTGGATTGACAAATGAATTTTTCAGTCAATTGATCAAAAGTCAACTGTATACTGAAAAGTCAAACTTTGACTTTTTGGTCAAAGTCAAGTGACAAAGGTCATAATCCATCAAAGAATGTCAAAAAATGAAACTTGTTCACCAAGAAATCAAGAATTCAAGATTTTAGTTTGAAAAGTTGAAATTTCTTAACTTAGAAATTTTTCTAAGTATAGAAAATTTCTTATTTTTTCACAACTTTGAGCCAAATTTTCACCATGATGCAAAGTGATTCAAAGGAAACTTCCAACATGAAAGTTGTATATCTCCATGAAATATACAACTTTTATTCACATAATTTCTCCTAAAAATGCTTGGATCTCAAGTTATAATTTTATGAATACATGCTCATGAACTAAAAAAGACTTAGTGAAAATCTTGCCCTAATTAGGCAGATTTTTGACCTAACTTCATGGAAATTTTTCACATGGTTCCAAGAGTAATTTTCAAAAGCAATTCAAATATGAGTTATAGATCATATTGCAAGCTTTCCAAAATTTCAAAGAACTCCTTGAGATCATTCTTGAGTAGGGAGAATCGAAGAGATGAAGTTGGTGATTTGTCACTTGGATTTCAAGCCATTTTGTGAAGAACATTGGATCCAATCCTCAAGCATGCTGAACAAATCCTACTTTGCATGCTTCTAACTTGAATTTCACTCCATAATTATATGTTTTCACAGCTGCTGGAAGCTTTAAGCCAAGCATTGAATGCATTGTACAAGAATAATTCCATTTTTGGGAGAAAGGCAACATTGCCATTTTGGAAAAGCAAGCTTTATGCAAAGTCAGCTTTCATTGAGCCTTGCACTTGTTTTTTCTGCACAAACACACTCCACTCAATCAGAAAAAGTATGTTTAAAGGTCTCAGCCACCCTACAAGCTTGGTACTACACCTTGAAACCATGCTTGCTAGCCTTGCTTCAAAAACAAGTAACCAAGCAAAACATGTGAGTTCTTGAAATCTGAATTGTTACAAGACTTAAGACCTTTTGCTTATCAGTAGACACACTATTTTCAAGTTGAGACACGAAGACTCATAATCTGCCATAACTTGACAGTTTTGAACCTCACATAGCCATCTTCAAATCCACTCGTGTGTATTAAGTTTTAACCACCCAAACCCTTAATATACATCATATATAAGTGATACAGGCCCTTGTTCCCTCACTGTAACTCCTCCATCACTATCCACCATTTTCAAATATCGAGCTTATAGGTTGTCTTGAGTAGAGAGATTTGGGGACTTTCAAGACAAAGTAAGGGTTGGAATACACTCAGGGAGGTCCAGGCAAGCTAAACAGATCCTCAGGCCTTCTCAAAACTTTCTCAAACTCCATTCACGATTCCAGCTGCAAGAGGTAAAAACTCAAACTTTATCTCTTCATACAAGCATCATTTGATCCTGATTTGTGAAAACAAAATGTAGATATCCTTGCTCTAAAGCTAACCATGTTCATAGTTTTCATTTATATTAACTGTGTATAGAGAATTTTGGATTTGAAATTTCTGAGAAAATTAGGTTTCAATTTAGGGCCAGCAAAATTAGTTCTTATCTTTGACATTTAGTTTACATAAGTTATATGTTTGAATTCGTGGGAAGAAATACTATAACTTTCATGTTAGGAGTTTCCATTTTTGTGGAGAAATGAGAAAGATACAGGTGGTCCGGCCATGGCTCAAGGTTGAAGATGAAGTTGCCTTCAGGAAGCAGTTTCTAATATATATTTGTGGTTTTGTTTATATAAACGGATGTACGGCCACCCCAGTGGTAAGAAAGCACCTGTAATTACTAGAGGTCATGGGTTCGAGCCTCAGTGCGCTGCCTTTTGCATTTTTCTCACTTTTTTCCATTTTTTTTGGTCTCTTGCAGCGCTGAGCCTCTACTTCATGGGCCTATGTTTTTTTTTGCTAACATCATGCACCCTGCTTACTTGTGACACCCCTGGCCCATTATCATTTTATTTATTTATTTTATTCTCATTTTATTTTCTTAAATATATTTTTTCTTAATATTAAAAATCATAAAAAATATAAAAATGATAGATTTATATTTTGGCTTATTTTATTTTATTTTTCTCACAAAAAATATTTTTATTTAGTTATATATTATCTATTTTTATTAAATAACCTTGTAAATTAAATTAGAACTAGGTTAATATTTATTTTTTCTTCATACCCATTAAATAAATTATTTTAATATAAAAAAGACCAAAAATATCTCATAATGCCATATGTTATTTTCAAGACAAAAAAAATATAAAAAATACTTTTTCTTAAAAAAAACTTATTTTTTTTAATCAAATAGAATTAGGGTTTTATTCAAAAAAATCTTTTCTTAATTATTTTCTTTTCTTAATTGATTTAAGTTAATTTAATTTTGATTTATTTATTTTTCTCTAATTAGGTTTAGGTCAAAACTTTTTCACATAAAAAACCAAACAAAAATCCTCTTTGCATACACATATTCTTGCATATTTAATTGATCTTGTATATTTCAATTCTTGTATAAATTCGATTTAGTTGTAATAGATTAATTAGGTTTATATTATTGCAATCCCCATTCATAAATTGTATACCCCCTCCCACAAGTATTGTAATAGCGTAGTAACTTTAAATTTCGTAATTTATCGCTTTTATATAACATGCTAGTAATTAGGGTTTTGTATGGGAAGATAAAAAATCAATCAAATAGAAAACCCTAATTCAAGACAAAATAAAGCATGAAAATGACACACTTGCACACAAACACCCCTAGGGTTACTCCACTTGGTTGCCTTACAAAAATGGCCATATACTTGGCAACACTTGGAAAGATTATTTCATGAAAAAATTTACATGGGGAAATCTAAGATAAGTCTCAAAGAATTGGCCAGTATCAAGAGGAAATTCACTGAACCAGTAGATGATTATCTGAATAGATTTCGTTTACTAAAGTTTAGATGCTTTACAGTGGTCCCTGAACATGAACTAGTCAAAATGGACGCAAGAGGTTTAAACTATTCTATTCGAAAGAAACTAGATACCCAATATCTAAGAGACATGGCCCAGTTAGGAGACAGGGTTCGACAAGTCGAACGTTTAAAAGCTGAAAAGATTAGGGCAAATAAAAATTATAAGAAAGAGAGGGTTGCGTATATTGAAGCCGAAGAAGAGGAACAATAAATTCTAAATGATCCTTTTGGCTTCGAAGAGCTTGAAAAAGATTTGGAAGAACTGAAACAAGCACCTCTATACTCTTGCAAGGTTCTTGCCCCATCGAATGGCAAAGACCCCATCAAATCAGGAAAAAAAATGACAAATATCCTAAGAAAACGTAAACATTTGATGTAACAAAATGTGATAAGATATTTGACTTATTAGTGAAATATGGCCAGATGATAGTGCCTCCAAATGCTAAGATTCCTCTGTTAGAACAACGGAAGAAAAGAGGTTTTCGTAAATATCATAACTTCTTTAGCCTTAAAACCTCACAATGCTTTCTTTTCATGGATCTAATTCAGAATTTCATCAAGGATGGAAGGCTAAAGTTTAGAGAGAAAGAAAAAAGTCAGATGAAGGTAGACACTGACTCCCTCAATGTGGTTGAAACAAATTATGCTGAGCCATTGGACATCAGCATGGTGGAAATGTCTGTTATGGATTCTAGCCAACAGGTGAAGGTGGAGTAAAGTGAGGCTACTGAAGGCTTCAAGCCTGAAGACCCTTTCAATGGAATTGAATTTGTTCCAAAGATTATTGAAGTTCCACAGGACCAGGCTACAAAGCACAACGTTGCTGATGATGCAGCCCCAGAAGTTTAAAATGCTAAGGCTACTGAAGGCCTTAGAGTGAAATTCGCGGAGATGAAGATTGCTGAGGAGTCAAAACCTACCGGTGGAAAGATTGAGACTACTGAAGGTCAAAATCTTGTGATAAACATGATATATTTGAATCAACCTACCCCAGAAATGGAGGAAATAGAAAGAAAACTGAAATGGGAAAGTGCTCAAATAAGGGGAGGATACGCCAGAAGCAACGAAAGTCTGCGTGATTACTTGTTCAGCTGCCATGTGCAGGATGCTGATATGCTTACATGCCCTAGATGCAGTATAGTCCATGATCAAAGGGCCGCAACAGCATACGAGAGGATCCAAAAGGCACAGACTACGGGGAATTTGACATGTCCAAGCCAAATACTGACTCCTTACCCCAATCCAGGGGAAAGTTTGCTAGGTTTCCTTGTGAGACGTCAAAAAGCTAACTCCATATGCTTGATGTTCCCCAGATGTGTCGCGGTGTATGACAAGAAATCTGCTGAAATGTTCATAAGAGTTCCATATACCCAAGTCCGGGGAAATCGAAGTGAAGTCAAGTCTAGTTTTACCTTCGATAAGAGGGGAATCCCAAGGAGATAAGATAGTCCTCACCCAAAAGTCAATCAAAGGGTAACTTTCAAACTTCCAGCTAATATACCAACAGATCGATGGGTCAACTCAAGTGAAGTAAGGAATATGTGGAGAAGTTTCGATGAGGGAGGCAGGACTGTGATGGCTTGCAAAAACAACTCCAAGCATCAAAGAGGGAAGCATATAGGATCGAGAACTATATGGGTAAGAATCTAATGTCTATATCCCAGCAGCGAGGCATCAGAGGATAAAGAAGGGTGAAAGGGAACTAACAACGAAGAGGATAGGTGAATCAAGTAACAGTCATTTTTCATCGAACATGATGGTTATAGATAAACCTCCAGTTGAAAGAAAGTTGTTCTCACCCAGAAGGAAAGATGTTGCCAAGAAAAGTCATGAAAAATAAGAAAATGATAAACATGTGATGACTAGTGATTTTGAGTCAGATGGAAATTCAACACTAAACATAAATTGTAATATAGTGTTAGTCTTACCCCATGAATATGACCAAATCATAGAAGTGGAAGAATCCGAGGAAGCAGAGGCAGCAGAAATGGCCAAGCATAAGCCCGTGTGTTATTACGTCCTCAATAATGGCATAGTGGAAGAGAAAAACGCTTTCTTCGAAAGGCCAGATCAGAGCATGAAGAATCACCTAAAGCAAATCTTCATTAGAGGAAAATTGGAAAGCATGGGAATGAACAAAGTGCTAGTAGATGGAGGAGGTGCGGTCAACCTTGTGCCTCA
Source organism: Vicia faba (assembly GCA_948472305.1). Taxonomy (NCBI): domain Eukaryota; kingdom Viridiplantae; phylum Streptophyta; class Magnoliopsida; order Fabales; family Fabaceae; genus Vicia; species Vicia faba. The sequence continues at coordinate 1,672,756,258 of OX451736.1, read as the reverse complement.
ATTTATGTTGAAGAGGATAGGCATGATCGATACAGATATTAAACCTCACATCATGGTACTCTCAAATTATGAGGGGAAAATTGGTCACACCTTAGACGTAGTGCAAGTGGACCTAAATGTGGGCTCAATCACTAGGCCAATAATGTTCATCGTTATTGCTGCCAAAGCCAACTACAGTATGCTCTTGGGTCACGAATGGATCCATGGTATTGGTGTAGTCCCTCCATCAATGCACCAGTGTGTGTCTATTTGGAGAGAATATGCTATCATGGAAAACATAGAGGCTGACCAAAGCTATTTCTTGGCTGAAGTCAACCAAGTGGATAGAAGGAATTTCGTTAGAAATCTAGAAAATATAGGACCATGCAATCCAACAGAAGGAGCATATTCCCCCAACAAAAATGATGTGTACTACCTGACCTTACACCCAACCCATGGGTTTCAATGGTACAGGGAAATAATGCGCGATAAAGATGACATTGAAGGGTTACCAGGAGTAAGGCCAACAGGCTGGTTCGATGAAGACAGTAATTATTTCTGAGTCATCCTTCTTAGAAAATATTTTGGCCTAAGTGGCCAAAAATAAAATAAAAATGGCTTTGGAAGCTGAAGTGAAGTACATGGCTATCCAAGCCAAAGAAGAATCAGCACATACATAAGGGCCTGGAGTGCATTTTATTCCAAATCCCCTTGATGAACAGATACCCAGAGAAAACAACAACCAAAGGCTTGAAGCTATCTATGATGTCATACCTTTGGGATTTGAAAGGGATCCAGTGGCTCCAAGCGCAAAAATGTTGGCACAAGATCCCCTTGAAGAAGTTAATTTAGGAGAAGGAACTGAAAAAAAGACCCACCTATATCAGCGCAAAGCTTGATCCGGAGATAAAGAACAAAGCAATCTAGATGTTGAAAGAATATAAAGACTGTTTCGCTTGGGACTACGATGAAATGCCTGGGTTAACCAGAGATCTGGTCGAGTTGAAGCTACCAATAAAGGATGGAAAGAAGCCCATCAAGCAGACTTCCAGAAAGTTTGCACCAGAGATACTATCAAAAATAAAGGAGGAATTCGAAAGACTCCTTCGATGTAACTTCATCAGAGCAACTAGGTATGTAAAATGGATTGCAAATATTGTTCCTGTTATTAAAAAGAATGGATCCCTTAGGGTTTGCATAGACTTTCATGATTTAAATGCATCAACCCTCAAGGATGAATATCCAATTCCTATAGTAGATATGTTAATTGACTCTACAGTAGGTTTCGAATACTTGAGCATGCTTGATTGATATTCAGGGTATAACCAAATTTTCATTGCCAATGAAGATGTGCCCAAAACACCCTTTCGATGCCTTGGAGAATTAGACACCTATGAATGGATAATGATGCCTTTTAGACTAAAAAACGCTGGGGAAACTTACCAAAGGGAAATGAATTCCATCTTTCATAATTTTATAGAGACCTTTATGCAGGTTTATATTGATGACATTGTCATCAAATCTGTATCCCATGAGTTCCATTTGGATCATCTTAGACAGTCATTTGAAAGAATGAGGAAACATGGTTTGAGGATGAATCCCCTCAAGTGTGCTTTCTTTGTGCAGGCATGTGATTTCCTGGGATTTGTAGTCCACAAGAAAGGGATAGAGATAAACTAGAATAAAATGAAGGCAATTATGGAAGCAAAAGCGCCATCATCGAAAAAGGAGTTGCAATCACTTCTAGGAAAAATAAACTTCTTAAGAAGATTTATTTCTAATCTGAGTGGTCGAACTCAAGCCTTCTCCCCTCTCTTACGCCTTAAACAAGGCAACTTCGAATGGAAAGCAGAACATCAACGGGCATTTGATAATATCAAGAAATATTTGATGCATCCACTAATCCGCACACCTCCTTGTGGAAAGAAGCCTATGAGGCTATATATATCAGCCTCAGAACTGACTATAGGAAGCATGTTAGCCCAAGAAGATGATAATGGTGTCGAAAGAGCCATTTATTACTTAAGTAGGGTACTAAACGATGCTGAGACTAGATACAATGCAATAGAAAAATTATGCCTTTGTTTATATTTCTCTTGTACCAAATTAAAATATTATATAAAACCTATTGATGTTTATGTTTCATCACATTTTGATGTCATTAAACACATGCTATCAAAGCCAATCCTGCACAGTCGAATTGGCAAATGGGCTTTAGCCCTTACTGAGTATTCCTTAGCTTTCTCGCCTTTAAAATCAATGAAGGGTCAAGTGGTCTCAGATTTTATTGTGGAACACGCAGTGGTCGAAAACCCTCAACATTATGTTAAGTTGAAACCATGGAAACTATTTTTCGATGGTTCTACCCATAAAGAAGGTAGTGGAGTTGGAATCTTGATCATTTCTCCTGAAGGAATTCCAACAAGACTCAAGTATAAGATCTAAGGCCCTCTTTGTTCGAACAATGAGGCAAAATGTGAAGGGTTAATTGTTGGACTCGAAGCCTTGTTGGAATTGGGGGCAACAAGAGTCGAAATCAAAGGAGACTCTGAATTAGTGATCAACCAAATAACAAAGAAATACAAATGTATAAAAGAAAATTTAATCATATACTTTGTGATTGCCAATAGATTTCTCAAAAGATTCAATATGTGGATATTAAACACGTTCCCAGGGTTAAAAATCAAGAAGCAAATGACTTGGCACAGATAGCTTCAGGATATAAAGTATCAACAGAAAGTTTATAAGATCTTATCGAAGTAAGAGGGAAAGAAATGGCTACCAAGTTATCCCCATCTGATTTGGAAAATTATTCAAAATTAGGATACGCTAACAAAGAAAAATTTGAAGTATTAGCTATTAATGCTCCAACAGATACAGATTGGTGTAGCCCAACCATAAACTATCTTAAAGATCATTTGATAGATACAAAAGGGAAGATCAAGTATAGAGCGTTATCCTATATCCTGATGGGAAACGAATTATACAAGAAAACCCTAGAAGGAGTCTTGCTTAAATGCTTGGGAGAAAGTGAAGCATACTTAGCTTTGTTTGGTGTGCACATTGGGGCATGTGGAGCGCATCAAGCAGGCCATAAAATGAAATGGTTGTTATTTTGATACAAAATGTATTTCCCCATAATGCTCAGAGATTGCATAGAGTTTGCCAAGGGATGCCAGGAATGTCAAATACGTGCAGGTATTCAACATGCCCCTGCAAGCGAACTTCACACAATTGTCAAGCCATGGCCTCTTAGGGGTTGGGCTCTAGACCTAATTGGGGAAATTCATCTTGCTTCATCCAAAGGTCAACGATACATTTTGGTAGGAATGGACTATTTCATAAAATGGGTCGAAACAATACCTTTGGTAAATGTAGATCAAGAGGTTATTATCGAATTCATTCAAAGGCATATAATCTATAGTTTTGGAATCCCAGAAAGTATTACAACAGATTAAGGATCAGTTTTCACTGTTCGAAAAATGCAAGAGTTTTCTAAGGAAATGGGTTTCAAATTGTTGACTTTAACGACATACTATGCTCAAGCAAATGGTTAAGTAGAAGTAGCCAACAAGGTGATAATCGGTCTAATAAAGAAACATGTGGGGAGAAAACCAAAGAATTGGCATAAAACTTTAGACCAAGCTCTATGGGCTTGTTGAACGCCTCCTAAGGAAGCAACTAATACTACACCATATCGGCTCACTTTTGGACATGATGCAATTTTGCCACTCGAAATTCACTTACAGTTAGTAAGAATTCAGAGGCAAGGAGAAATTCCTTCTGAGCATTATTGGGAAATGATGATGAATGAATTAATGGATCTGGGTAAAGAAAGGATGCATGTGTTGGAAACTTTGAGAAGACAAAAATAAAGAATAACTAGAGCATATAACAAAAGAGTTAAAGGTAAAACATTCGTAACCAATGATTTAGTATGGAAAGTAATTTTTCCCATGGATCCAAAGAATAAGTCATTAGGCAAATGATCTCCACATTGGGAAGGTCCTTTTCGAATCTTACGAGCATTTTCAAATAACCCTTATGAGATCTAAGAGCTAGTAGAGGATCGAAGGAGCCTAAAAGTAAACGGTAAATACTTAAAGAAGTATAGACCATATCCTCAAGAAGTTAGAGTTTTAACAGAATAATGTGAAGTGCTTTACCTTAAGCCAAATGGTACCAATAAAAGAAAAGTTTCCAAAATGGCTGTTGTTCCAAAGAATTACAAACTTTAAACAAAGCGCAATAGAAAACAAGTTCAAATTTACATGACAAATCTAGATGGTAGTTTCCTCTTTATTCTATCATATTTGATCTTGGCCAAATTTAGCTTATAATCAATAATATATTTGAGACTCTCAATAGCGGCAATTTCGTGAGTCATGGAAGTGGCTTTCTCAATGTGATCCACACTCTTTTCTGCCAACTCTTCGATTCTAGCTCTGTCTAGCCCTTTGATAGAAGCTTTCTTGGTTTTGGCTTTAGCAATTTTTTGTTTTAATTCCTTAATTTGAGCCTCCCAAAGAGAAATTGATTTGGTATGTTCATCATACTCTTCTTTCACTCCCTGATACGAAGCCTCTAATTTCCCAGCTTCCTGCGAAGTCTTGAGAGCATTATCAAATTCATTTGCTAGAGTTTGCTGCTTCGTTTGGATCTTTAATATAATATCCCTTTCCCTGCTATGCTCAAAACTAATCTGGTCAATCAGATGTTGAGTATCAATCATAGCCTCAACTATGTTTGAGGGGCAAGCAATGATATTAATTTGGCCTATCAATTTCTTCATTCGATAGCAAGCAATGATGTCTCTCTTAAATACGTCAAACAAATCAACTTCGACAATAGTTTCTTTCACCTGTCGAAGGAGTTCATCATAAGAAGCCTCATTGGTACCTCCATTGGAATGGGTGGAAACATCAGATTAGCCCTTTTCAGAGGAGGATCCTCTCTTTCCCATCATCATCCTTACATACCCCAAAGGATCATTTTTCTTCAAATTTTCTTTCTCTTCTTCGGTGAGAGGCCTTGGAAGTTGAGTTGAAGCAGTTTCGATTTTTGGATGAGCAGAAGTTTGTACCTTATGATACGGTGGGAGAACTGACTGTTATACTGGTTTTGCGTTTGTGTTTGCAAATGTTGCGGTAAGCAAGAGTCGCCGCCTACTTTTCTTACATCCAACAAAGGAAAGGATGAAAAGAACAGAAAAAGACCTTTCGAGATTATTTCTGAGTAAGGGGGTAGATTATGAAAAGGGAAGGTGTTAGCACCCTTTCCATCTGTAGTTTTCTACGGACTCTTAGATGCTTAGCTCATTTTTTGAAATACCTTGTGTTTTTGTGTGTTTCTGAAAAGTATTTTGAAATGCCTTAGTACGACGATTCACTTTATGATAACTCTTGTATCAGTCCTCAAGAGTGTTGATAAAGCGTTTTTTTAAGTGTTTTTGAAATGTTTTGTGTAAGTGTGAAAGTTTGTTTTGAGCAAGCATCTAAGAAATATCTACTTATACTCAAAAGGTTTGTTCTTTTCCTCCTATCCTTTAGACAATGCTATCCTACTATTAGTGAGTAGGTAGCCCTATCGTTAGATGTTTGAGGGACATTCAAAGGGATGTACAGTCATAAAGGCAACATATAGAGACGCTTTAGCGATTTTGTTTAACGGACTAGATCATTTATCAAAAGGCAACACTGTAGGGTCATCGAGGGACTATGATCTTTTGATTTACGGGTCTTTGCTAAAGCGTCCATATTCTCGAGGGACATGACTATTTTATTTTCCAAAAGGAAACCAAAGTGGGCGTACCCTAGAGGTGTATATGTGCAAGTGTATTATGTTCAGTTATTTTAGTCTTAGATATTAGGTTTGCTAACGTTTGACTATTAATCTTGTCATACAATCCTATTATCATGCATCTAAACAGTTTAAATATTGCAGAAATTTAAAGTGCGGAAAGTTAAATCTACGCTATTACAATGCTTCCGGGAGGGGGTATTTAGATGTCCAAAAAATGGGGGAAAATAAAGAAAAGAGATAAAGTAACATCCTAGTTAATTCTATTACATTCCATCAGCAGATACATTAGTATAAAAAAGTGTAAAAATAAACAAAGCGTGCGAAATGGAAAGAGACGTCTAAAACCCTAAAAAATTCTAGATGAATAAAGAAATATTTTTTTTGTTTATTTTTTATTAAGAAAATAATTAAACTACCTTAAATCTAAATTTGATTAAAAAGATAATTATTAAATGAATTTAAACCTAATTCTAATATTTTTTGTATTTTTATTAAGAAAATATTGAATGAAATAAATCTAATTCTAATTGATTTTAAATTGATAAAATAAAGTCAAAATAACTAATTTAATTAATTTACAAAATTAAAATTAATTAGAAAAATCCTAAATTCTATTGTTATTATTTTTTTTCTTCTGATTTTATATCATTATGGAAAAAAATGATTAACTGAAATAAATGATAAAACAAATAAAATAGAATATGAAAATGGGCCTGGTGTTATGAAGCAAATGGGGGGTGAGATTTGAATTCACTGGGCCCAAATGAAAGGAGCCCAATGTCTGCCTGATCCTGTGTGATTTTCCCCTTGAGGGTTCATCATGTACAACACGCTTGGAATGTTAGTTATCCATTTGCTGGCATTTGATGGTCCAAACATGAAGGCATATGGTGGGCGCTTGGTTATGCAACGCATGGAATCTGCAGAGCAATGTTAGAAAAATAAAACTTCAGACTTGGGTATCGAACCCATGTCCTTTCCCTTTGCACGCGCATGCCTTGCCATTTGAGCTGCTATTTCAATTGTTATCATAATGAAACAAATATAATATAATGAGAAAACAAGTCTATTCCCAGATTTTAAAACGTGCGCGCCAACTCATTCAAGTGGGCCAATAGGGTGATGACACGTACGATGCCGGAGTCAACATTTTCAAAGGTGTCGGAGTCAAACTCCGGTCACCTTCTTCGGTCAAACCAAAATTCTAAAATCTGCAAAAAAGGAAAAATCAAGGTTCAAGCTTTAGGCTACCCCCCTAAATCGGGGTCTGCAAATTCAACCATGGGGTTAGTTCTTTCTGAAATTCCCTACATCAATGAGAACGAAGCTCGACTGGAGTTTTTCCCTAACAATGGCAAAACTTAATCCTCACGCCAAACCTTGCATGTAATGGATCTAAACATTCACGCAAACATCAATTTGAACATATGTATGCATATAAAAATCATTTATATTACATATAGAAAATTTTGAATTTACCAAAAATACCAAACGGATGGAGGACGATTTGCTTGATTTGGACGTGTAGCCGCTCGCTCGAGGATTGGGTTGAGTTCCTGGAAGCCTCAGGGATGCGTTTGAATGCTTGAAACAAACTGAAAGTGGATGGAAATGCGTTTTTGGATTTTGACAACTTTGATATATTTTTTTGCAATTTTCGTGGCTTCTTTAGGCAGTGTGTATGTGTGTATGAGGCAGTCTCTGTTCATTTCCTTATGCGTATGTATGTGTATTTATAGGATATGGAGGGTGCATGGAAATGGAAAGGGGCAGCCATTAACCAGGCTTTGAAGGCAAAAATCAAACACATTAAAAGACTTTCGTTTTTGAAATATTCATGCCTCTTTGAGCTTTGGGATGAACCTGGACATACTTCATTCTTTCGAATACCTTCAAGCCATGCCCTTTGATTGGCCTTGAGTTTCCTCCTTCGAATGGCTTTGGTTTCATTCTTATAGCTCCTTCGGTTGAGCCCATCTATATCAATTTGAATTGCTCAGATCTTTGATGACCCTGAATTCCAATTGTTTAGAGTTTCTTCAATTAAGTCACCGTCTGCATCAATTCGAATTACTCAAAATTCTCTTTGTCAGAGCATTGTTCTTTTCGATGAATCTGAATTCCAATTCGAATTTGTTCAGAGTTTCCCTTATTAGGGCTTCTTCGAAAGCCCCTCATATCTTTGCTCTTCGATTGGATCTGAATTGCTCCCCATGGCTCTGAGTTGCCTTGCCCTTCAATTGGCTCTGAATTGATCCTCATGGATCTGAGTTACCTTGTCCTTTGATTGGTTATGACACTACCCAACTAGCCCAATCGAAATACCTCATTCTGGCCAGTCGAAGCTTCCTTTGTCATGAATGTGCTTGTGCATGGGGCTTGGGCCTGGCAGTATGCAAGACTTTGGCCAGCAAGCAAAAATTGTCTCCAGCCATTGTATGTCTTTCGACTGGACCAAGTGCATGTCCTTCGAAGGCATCACTTGTGTGTCCTTCGAATAGGCCTTACTAGGTGTCAAAAGATGAAGAACTGTGTGTTTAGATGTGGAATCAAAACTGTTTCAAAAGGGACCATTGCCCATTCGAAGTTGGAACAAAGGAAGTCAATGCCTTGTGGATGCTAGCGTGAGGGGGGCCAAAGAAAACATAAAAGAGGCCATTCCCTAGTGAATTGAATCAGGCATGAAGGAGGTATTTGCCTTGTGGGTCGAAGGAAGCTTTTTGCCTAGTGGATTGAAGGAAAATTTGAAGAAGTCTTGGCCTTGTGTGCTGAAGGCACACACAGGGAAAGCCATTTCCTTGTCAATCGAATCAGGCATGAAACAGCTCATGCTCAGTTGAAGTCTTATGAACCAAGCTTGTGTCGAAGGATTTTGGACATCCGATCAAAGCTCCTTGTCCAGATTCCAATCGAAGGACAACCTGCTCAGATGCCAATCGAAGACACCTTGTCCCAATGCCAATGGAAGACACCTTACCCCAAAGCCAATCGAAGACACCTTGTTTATCTTCAAAATTCTTATTTTCTTTAAGCAAGTGTTTGTAATCACCCATATAAGAGAAAACATTGGAAAACATGAGAGGGAAAATTTTGGGGTACAACAGCTGCCCCTGTTCAATCTTCTTAAACTTAAGGATTTAGATTGGCTTGTCTGCCTTTCGTGATTTGAAGGTGGAAGATGATTGAACACTAGAGTGCTCAGAAATTTGCACTTGCATGAAGTAACACTGATGGTTGCTGATGTCGGGGATGGGCTTACAGATGCCATTTGGAGAAGATGACTGAGAGTCATCGGAGATGGGCTTAAAGATGCCATCCAAAGTAGATGCTGATTTCATAAATGGTCCCTTTGTGGGGATTCATGTTCCTGTTTTCTGAGGAGGACTCCGCTGGGGAATATGGGTTTCTGTTGTTCTCCTGCTTGAGGAAAACTCTATTGGGAATAGAGTCTAGGAGCTTCAGTTGTCCAAGACTCTACTGAGGAGTTATCTCTGTACTGGAGAGATGAGAGTTTGCTGCTTTTTGGTTGAAATCCAAGCTTCACAGTAACTTGCTGGGGATAATGGGATTAACTGTTACCTGAAAATGTATTAGAAAGAGCCTGTGTAGGGCTGTTACAGGATGAGTATGTGTTAGACTGCATTTGGAGATCATGAGAAGGAACCCGTGTAAGATTGCTTCAGGATGAGTCTGTGTTAGACTGCATCTAGATATCATGAGAAGGAACCCGTGTGAGATTGCTTCATCTGGTCATGTAGATAGTTTTCTCGTCTGGTTTCAGGTGTTAATCTACAAATCAGCTGTTCACAGATAGTTTTTGTTATACCCCAAAATTTGCCCTCCCATATTCTTCAAGAAATTGCCAAGCCAAGTCACAAAATTCCCCAAGGGTTGCACAGTGCAAGAGCCTCCTAAACAGTCAAAATTAGGGTTTTGAGTCTGATCAAGAAAAGGAAGTGTTCAAAGGCCCAATCAAGTCTCATATTCTTACAAACATGGTCAAGCATCCTCATATCAAGTTTCAAGGCATTCAGCTCAAGATTGCACAGTCAAAACCCTAAATTGCACTACAGTCAACTGTAGGGGCAAAATGGTCATTTGGCAGTCAAAAGTTCAAATTTTTGGTCAATATATCATTTTGAAGCCACAAACATCATTTGATCAATGCTTGATCATGATTCTCAAAATTTGGCTCAGAAATCATCAAAGATGCAAAAGTTGCTATATTTGGACAGCTGAAAAAGTCAACTGAAATTGACCAGGGCATAACTTTCACATGGATTATCAGAAAAATTCCATCCAAAGCTCATTTTGAATAGAAAGACATTTCCTACAACTCATCTTCATACTTCAAGTCCAAGAAATGCTCTCACAAAAAGTTATCAATTTCAACATTATAGGTCATTTTCAAAAGTCAACAAAAAGGGACTTTAAGTCAAAGGCCATAACTTGAGATTGGAAAATCAAAATGACATGGGACCAAAGGCATTGGTTAAAGGACTCAAAGACCTTTCCAAAATGTCCAAGAACATGAGAAAAGCTTAAAAATTGAGCAAGTTATGCCTTGTAGAAGTTGGGAAATTTTTGTGAAATGGCAAAAGTCAACTATCCTTGAAACTCCAATTTTTGACAAAAGGGCCCACTTTCTTCCACTTGATTCAGCCTTGTCATGCCACACACGTGTCCCATGATTAATTTCAAGACCAAATATTGATTTTTCTATTTTATTTAATTTTTGATAATTTAATTCATTTTAAATCTTTAAAAATTCAAATAAAATTCAAAAACCAATGGAATAGTGTCATTTGAATTTGGACAACTTCCATATATCATGGGCCAACTCAAAAACTCAGGCTAGGGTTAAATTGCACACTAAGTCTTGGTCTTGGCTTAAAAGAAGGAAAAGTTTGTTAATGAAAAAACCCTAGGACTAGTTCTCTCATGGGCATGAATCAAGGTCAAATAACAAGCTAATTATCTTCCCTCATAAGTGCCAAGTCAAACCCTAACCATAACACACCAAAGGCTGCGCTCAAAAGCTTATTGACAACTTGAAAAATTGGCCATATAACTCAATTCTGAAATCGAGGTTCTAGGTGATTTCAAGTCATAAGATTGATTCTAAAAGTTTCCTTGACCATTTCTGAACACATCCCAATCACAAACAACAACCCAAACGCAAAGAACTGGTATATTGGATTCAAACTGTACAAGAAAAATCTCATAATCGAATATCATGTTATAAGCATTCTTTGTGAAATTTATGCATAGATTCTTATTCCTCATGATGTTCTGAAGCTAACCCATGCCATTAATTTGATTATTAGGCTGTGTATGCAATTTCGCCATTGTTGTTTTTCTAGGGTTACGAAGCTCAAAATTGGGGCTTTCAAAAATAGGCAAAATTAGGCCTCAAAACCATGGCCATCCAACTCAGTGCAGAGAGACGAAGAAGACCCACCATTCGCGATGAATTTATGACCACCATGGCCCTATTCGCTATTTTCCCATAGCATGCTTAAAGCAACGCGTTAAAACCGTTGCTATTGTGTTTTATTTTACAGGGGCAAGGAAGAAGACAACGTCGTGGCGAAGCGTGATTCGTTCATTTGAAATTTCGCGCGTGCTATCCACTACGCGTTGGTTTTGCTTTTTGTTGTTTATTCACTATAATATATTAAATGAAATTCAATGGCTCAGTTGGCAACACGTGATGCATACAACCTCCAAGACCTGGGTTCAAGTCCCAGGTCTGAACAAATTCCATATTATTTTTGTATAACAATTCCTATGCAGGCTCCACGCTGGGGTTCACCATACGCCTCAAGATCAAGCATGACACGTCTTCCTGGGGATCAATCCAAAGGCATAGGATGGATGAACACGCTGTACTCCCAGTCAACGCATCATACAGGATTCAAAAAGTCAACGAACTCAAAGATAAATGGGCCAGATTTCCAGGCCTGTACCTCCAATTTTGGGGCTACCCCCCCCCCCCCCCCCCCCCTTGGTTTGCCATTCTTTTTATTTTTCTTGTGTTTCACTTAATTTATTATTTTATTTTCTTGATTGTTTAATTTAATTAACTATTGCCATAAAATATAACAACATCACAAAAAAATCAGAAAAAGGATAAAAAACATAAAAAATATTTATTTTATTTATTTTCTTGTAAATAATTAATATGTAAATTATTTAGTTTAATTAGGTTTTTTTTTAACTTTAATTCCTTTTAATAAAATCCAAAAAATATAGAATTAGGTTAATTGATAATTTTTATACCTTTCAAATTTTCCTTTGTTTATCATAATATTATTATTTATTTATTTTTTATAATCAAATTTGCACATAAATAAATTAGGGTTTAAATTAGGTTAAATTTCAATATCTTTCATAATAAACTTAAAAAACATTAGAATTAGGGTTTGACGTTTCATTTTATTTTAATCAATTCTTTTTCTTTTAAATCTTAAAAAACAAAAAAAACCAAAAACATTCCCATTTTAATTTTAAATTCTTTATTCATTAATTTTTTGCAAAAAGGGTCCAACGCCCATTGTTTTTAATTATTTAATTTGCGCATTTATTTTATGTCATTTATTATAATTTTGTATCTCTCCCAAAGCATTGTAATTTAAATTTCTCGCACTGTTATTTATCGCTTTATTTATTTTCCGCTAAATCGGGTCCGGTTTAATTTTGGCGATGTGGACCCGCGCCTTTTGTAATAGCCTTAGATTTATTTCCCGCAAACTTTATAACTGTTAAATATGCATGCAAGAATGAATGGCCCTAATTAAAATCAAGCGTAGAACACAAATAAACATGACAAGACAAAAAACTGAAACATGACACACAATTCGCACACACCACCCCTAGGGTACGCCTCACTGTTGCCTTTCGAAAGGTGATCGTCGAGTAGAGGACGTCTTAGTAAGTCCTCATGATCCGGGAACCTGGCATGAGGGTAGCTTCTAAGGTGTCTTCCCATTGCTCTGGTGATCACCACGTCCCTAAAACTCGAATTGACCCGAACCCCTCCAATGGTGGTGCTACCTACCTCTCAATGGTGGGATGGCACTACTTTAAAGGACATTTACACAGACGAATTCCTTAGGGTAGGTAGGTTCTCAAGGATACTTGCTCTAATTTCAAACAAATCAAAACATCTTTTCACCAACACATTTTCAAAAGCTTTCAAAAGCAAATTTTTCAAACACTCTGACGTACGAGTCGAACTGAAATTTTTCAAAGAAACTTTTTAAACCCACATTGAAAAGCAAACAAACATTTTTGAAAACACATTGAGCAAGTATCTAAGAGCCCATGGATAACCATGGATAGAAAGGGTGCTAACACCTTCCCTTTCTATAACCTACCTCCCGAACCGAGAGCAATCTCTTTAAAGGAATTTTTCTGTGCTTTTGTCCTTTCCATTTGGAGAAAATAAAAGACGGTGGCGACTCTTGCTTCCGCGACATTTCGCGAACCAGCTTTAAAACAGTCAGTTCCAGATCCACCGATCACAGAACTGGCGACTCTGCTGGGGAATAAACTTAAAGTGAGGTGTACCTTAGGGATAGTTCACAACTGTGTTTTCAATTGTATTCTTTGCTTGCTTTAAATTGTGGGACCGTCTTGGGAGTTCTATAGATCCTAACCCGGATCTGGGGGATACCTTCTTAGAAAGTAGCAACAAGGCTGTGAGGGAACTGTGCGGGGTATACCGACATGGTTGAAACAGTCTGCTATGTTGATGTGGCACTTTGGTGTGTACCGGTAACCCTTGAGTTCAGTCAAGGAGAGTACGGGGCCTCCATGTGGTGTCATGAAGCATCAACAGACCTTAGGAACCTTAATTGAACCATCTTGGCCTCTTTAGGGTAGTGAGATAACTGACTTTGGTGCAGTCCGAGGTTGGTTGATACTCGATACTACACTCAATTGAGGGTTGCTTTCCTGGAATATTTCGGTCGCCAGTTCAGTGGCTAAATCGAAACGATGAACAATGAAAGCAATCCCGTGATATTGGGAACCTTAGAACCCGGTTACTTTGATTAGGACAGGTTGAACCCACCAACTTCAAGAGGGTACTACCCAGACCCCATGCTGGCCTTAAACCTTAAGGGCTTGTCTTGTGTGCCTTGTGTGCCTTACATGTTTGTCTTTGTACATATCCGTGGTGTGTTTAATCATAGCATCATGACATCATCCAGCATCATATGCATTAACTAACCATTTCAGGGGTTCGAATTTTCATCTTTGTTCTTGTTTTGTAGGACATGGAAACTGTTCGTAGAAAGACAATTCAAATCAGTCTTGTAAGGGTACCTCCTCAGCTTAAGGAGCTTATATCCAGGATTCCCGAGAACTCTTCATTCAGTGAAAGGCATGGAAGCCTCATCAGCTTGGTCAACACCAACATTGAGGAAGATATGATAAAGGTCTTACTCCAGTTCTTTGACCCTCTGCATCACTGTTTCACCTTCTTGGACTATCAGTTGGTACCTACATTGGAGGAGTTCTCCCGACTCCTGAAGATCCCTATCCTTGATCAGCTACCCTTTAACGGTACAGAAAAGGAACCTAAGCTTGAAGAGATTGCTAAAGCCTTGCACCTACAGTCATCTGACCTCAAGGGACATTGGGAAGTTAGAAGTGGTATCAAAGGGTTCTTAGCCAGGTTTCTGTTTGAAAAGACTTATGAATGTTAGAACTCCCTTGACTTACAAGCTTTTGAAGAGGTTGTGGCCCTTCTTGTTTATGGTTTGGTGTTGTTCCCTAACCCAGACCAGCTCGTTGATATCAATGCTGTCCAGATCTTTATGTCCAGGAATCCTATACCTACTTTGCTGGGGGACATCCTTCACTCATGTTACACTCGAACCATGAGAAAAAGAGGTGTCCTTATGTGTTGCACTCCTCTCCTGGGAAAGTGGTTTATTTCGCACCTTCCACAATCAGTCCTGAAGAACGAGCGGGGTTTGAGATGGTCACAACGGTTGATGACTCTTACACATGCAGATATACATTGGTGCCCTAGGTCCAGGGAAGATGTCACTATCATTGATCGTTGCGGGGAGTATCCTAATGTTCCTTTACTTGGAATCAGAGGGGGTATTACTTATAGTCCATGCCTGGCTTGGAGACAATTTGGTTATGCTCGGAGGGATGGTCCTCATGACATGTTGATTCCTGACATAGTTTTTGACTTCGACAACGATACTCAAGGACTTCGCCAGAGATTTATCAGAGCTTGGAGGATGCCTAGTAGGATAGACAGCAAGACACTGGGGCACAGGAACTCCATCCCTTTGGAGCCTTACCTCAAGTGGGTACGAGCCCGCTCTCAGAAGTTAGTAATGCCTTATCCTCACATGCTTCCAGTAATCAAAGAGCCTGCCTTGGAAGGAGAGGTGTCTCACGTTATTCAGCACCCTGATATGCCCACATCCTGGGAAGAGATGCAGAAGAGCTGGATCCAGCTTAAGGAAGAGCGGAATTCTCTTGAGACTAGTTTGCATGCCAGTGAAAAGAAGGTCTTGGAGCTCACCCGCCTGTTGCATGAGGAAAGGAACCTCAACACTTACATAGCTCCAAAGAAGATGCGCAACATATTTTGGGATTGATTTGATCTTTTTGTACTTTTGCCCATGAGGCTTTGATGTATTAAACAATGATTTTCTTAATAATAACGTGTGTTCCTTTTGGTCTACAACAAAATTTGAATTTTCGAACTCTTGAATGCATTGCATAAACACATATCATTCATCATGTGCATCATAGGTACTCTTCTTTTCAGGTTGTTTACTGTTCTTCGCTGTTTATTTCAGCATCATGAACCCTGAATCATCAACCGAGGCATCTATCAAGGCTCTTCAGGCACAGAACGTCCAATTTCAGGCGCAGAACGCCCAATTTCAGGAGCTGATCAAGGGCTTGGCTCAGGGTCAACAAGAGTTGAAGACCATGCTGCTGAAGAAGACTAAGAAGAAGAGGAGGACTGTGCTATTTAACACTGGGCGCAGACTCGGGAACACCTTGGTTGAAGCTGAAAGGACTCCTCCATCTGTGGAGGAAGGTAGTCACCAAGAAAGGGAGGTCCCTACTCCTGTGGGCTCTGATACTGAAACAGACTTCAACGACGAACAGTACCCTCCTGCTGAAGACCGGTACAAACAGCTGGAAGACAGATTAAAGGCTATGGAAGTTCAGCGGGTGCCTGGATTGGATTTCGGAGACTTGGGGTTATCTACTGGGGTGGTGATCCCACACAAGTTCAAAACACCTGCCTTCGTGAAGTATGATGGGGCTTCCTGTCCCAAGATGCACCTCCGTTCTTATGTAAGGAAGATCCAGCCTTACACAGCAGACAAGAACCTTTGGATCCACTTCTTCCAGGAGAGTCTTTCAGGGACTCACCTCGATTGGTTCTATCAGCTGGATGGAATCAGCATTCGTAACTGGGAGGATCTGGCCACTGCTTTTTACAAGCAGTATCAATATAATTCCGACCTCGCTCCTACGCGTACCCAACTCCAGGGTATGTCGCTAGGGTCGGGTGAAGGTTTTAAGGAGTACGCCCAGAAATGGAGAGACCTGGCTGGTAGGGTGCAGCCACCATTGACGGATCGGGAGCTGGTAGATATGTTTTTGGGGACCCTATCTGGTCCATTTTTCAATCATCTCATTGGTAATTCCTCTACTGGGTTTACTGATCTGATCCTAACTGGTGAAAGGATCGAGGCCGGTATAAAATCGGGGAAGATACAGAAAGTTGCCTCCTCCAGTACTGAAAAGAAACCCTTCAAAAAGGAGGCTAGTGCTGTATATAGCTCCCGGAGAACAGAGCGACCTGAACGCCACCAATCTGTCAGTGCGGTAATGATTGCCAAACCTGCTGCCGCTCCTCGGCCAACTAATCCTCAAAAGTTTGAAAGACCCCGGAGAGAGTTTACCCGGTTAAGCATGACCTTATCACAGATCCTGCCACAGTTGCTATCCACCAATTTAGTGACTGTCAGGGAGGCTCCAAAGTTTCCCAATACTGCATCCCCCAAGTTTAATCCAAATGCTCGTTGTGCTTATCACTCTGATAGCCCAGGGCATAACACAGATGACTGTTGGGCCCTAAAGAATAAGGTTCAAGACCTCATTGATGCAAAGGAAATACAGTTTGAGGCGCCCGAGAGGCCGAATGTTGTAACTGCTCCCATGCCCCAGCATGGAGTGAATGCTGTTGAGGAGGATTTGTATGTAGCTTCGGTGGATGATGTTGCTACTCCGTTGCTGACGGTCAAGAGGAACCTGTTGCTAGCCGGTTTATTTCCGGGATGTAGCGAAGGTTGCCCTCTATGTGTTGCTTCCCCTGCTGGTTGTTCTCTGCTGAAGTCAGGCGTCCAAAACCTGATAGATAGTAGAGAGATTTTGTTCAGAAAGACTGTTGTTCCTGCTGCTCCTGTTGAAGAAGTGTCGCTCGTTACCATCTTCAACAACCATTCCAAGGCTCCTTCAAAGAAGCCTGTCCAAATTTTGCCAGCTCACAAGAGTGCTCCCATCACCATTACTGTTCCGGGGCCTATACCCTACAAATCTGATAAGGCTGTCCCATGGCACTATGGGGCGGATGTTTATGTTCTGGGTGTGAAACAAGAGTTCAACATTGATACTGGTGTCTCCAACATCACCGGGCCTGCTAAGGTCACTCGTAGTGGAAGACTGTTCTCGCCAGACATTGCTCCTCCGGTAATTCATAGGCCTTTGGTCTTCACACCTGCCAGGGTGCCTGTTTCTCCCCCTGACCAAGTATCCACCCCTGCTACTGAGTCATCTGATACTCAGGGCAAGGGAATTGCTGCTGATGTGCCTGCCAGGACGGAGGCACCAAAGACCATTGTTGAGGCTTCCAAGCAGGAAATGGAAGAAATCCTCAAGATAATAAAGAAAAGTGATTTCAACGTTGTAGAACAGCTGGGGCACACCCCCTCTAAAATCTCCATGTTGTCGCTGCTGCTGTGTTCAGAGGCCCACGCAAAGGCTCTGATTGCTTTCTTAAAGACAGCCCACGTACCCCAAGAGACGTCTGCTGACCAGTTCACCGACTGTGTGGCCAACCTAACCGCTGATAATGGCCTGGGTTTCTCTGATGCCGATCTGACAGCAAAGGGGAAGAACCATAATGATGCCCTGCATGTCTCCATCGAATGCAGGGGCACTACTCTTGCTCATGTGCTGGTTGACACAGGTTCTTCATTAAACGTGCTGCCCAAGAAGGCTCTGGATAGGCTGGATTGTGAGGGTCTAGAGCTCAAACCAACTCACATTGTTGTCCGGGCCTTTGACGGGTCCAAAAGAATGGTACATGGTGAGGTGGACATCCCAATCAGGGTTGGGTCACAGGTATTTGATTCAAAATTCTATGTGATGGACATCCATCCGTCCTATTCTTGTTTGCTGGGTCGCCCGTGGATCCACAAGGCTGGAGCTGTGACCTCCACATTGCATCAGAAGCTCAAGTACCCGGTCAGGGGGAAGATCGTAACAGTGCAAGGGGAAGAGGAGTACATGGTCAGCCACCTCAACTCCTTCAGATACGTGGAAATGGATGGGGAGTTCATTGAAACCCCCTTTCAACATTTTGAGGAAGTACCACAAACCTTGGCAGCAGCAGAAGAAGATGAAGAGGTTTCTCCTATGAAGATGGCCTCCTTAAAGGACGCCCAGGCTGTGATCGAAAAAGGTGAATGTGCAAACTGGGGCAAGCTCCCTGATCTTACTCCTAAGACTAACAAGTTTGGGCTGGGTTTCACCACAGAAGCTCAGAAAGCAGTGCGCAAGGCGAGAATTGGAAGACCTCCTGTGCTCATCACCCACTCAGAAGTGAATGCTATTGGAGAGGAAGTCAAAGTGGAAGAGTCAGAGTTCGATAGCTGGATCTACCCGACGACCGACGGTGGATTGACCAATTGGACTGCTAAAGATTTTACACCCATAACTTTTGTTCCCCAGTAATGAATTTCTTTGTTTTTGATTTGTAATAAACAATAATTTGAAACTATATGGCCCGGTGTCTTACCCGGGGCACCGTGGTTTTTATTTATGAGGGCTTTTGTTTGTCACTGTCATATATCATGAATAAAAGCATTGGACGTTTTTCACATTTCCAATTTTGCGCTCCTTTTCTTTCCTTTCTTTACATATTGCAAAACAGCCGTATTTACACACGCACTCACTCATACAGGTTTCAATCCACTCTGGATATCACTGGTAACGACTCTGCTACTGCCAGTTATGACTTCGAAAATCCGATCAACTTAGCCGAAGACGAAGGTGAAGATGATTGCGAAGTGCCTGGTGAATTTGCAAGACTGTTACAACAGGAAGGGAGGGATTTTCAACCCCATGAAGAGCCAGTGGAAATAATAAACTTGGGTACTGAGCAAGACAAGAAAGAGGTGAAGATTGGTGCCAACCTAGAACTCAGCGTGAAGCAACGGTTGACTCAGATGCTGCATGACTATAAAGAAATCTTTGCCTGGTCCTACGAAGATATGCCCGGATTAGATACCGACATTGTGGTCCATCACTTACCAACTAAAGAAGATTGCCCTCCGGTTAAGCAAAAGGTCCGCCGTATGCGTCCAGAGATGTCTGAGAAGATTAAAGCCGAGGTTATGAAGCAGTTTGATGTCGGGTTTCTTGCAGTGACTTCTTACCCTCAGTGGGTTGCTAATGTGGTGCCGGTACCTAAGAAGGACGGCAAGGTCAGGATGTGTGTCGATTACAGGGATCTGAACAGGGCCAGCCCCAAGGATGACTTCCCTCTACCCCACATTGATGTCCTTGTTGATAATACAGCTCAGCATAAAGTGTTCTCTTTCATGGATGGTTTTTCAGGCTACAATCAGATCAAGATGGCTCCGGAAGACATGGAAAAGACTACCTTTGTTACTCAGTGGGGCACCTTCTGCTACAAAGTCATGCCTTTTGGACTAAAGAATGCTGGGGCAACCTACCAACGTGCCATGGTTGCTTTATTTCATGACATGATCCATCATGAGATAGAAGTGTATGTTGACGACATGATCGCTAGGTCCCAGACTGAGGAAGAACACCTTGATCATCTACAGAAACTGTTTGACCGTTTGAAACTGTACAAGCTGAGGTTGAATCCGAATAAGTGCACCTTCGGGGTAAGATCGGGAAAGTTGCTAGGCTTCGTGGTAAGTGACAAGGGAATTCAAGTGGACCCTGCTAAGGTCAAAGCCATTCAAGGGATGCCAGTTCCTAAGACAGAGAAGGAAGTCAGAGGCTTTCTAGGACGTCTGAATTACATTGCTCGGTTCATCTCACACCTAACTGCTACCTGTGAACCAATCTTCAAGCTGCTGAAGAAAGATCAGGTAGTACGTTGGAATGATGAATGTCAGGCTGCTTTTGACAGAATCAAAGAATATCTCCAAGAACCACCCATCCTTATGCCACCAGTTGAAGGGAGACCTTTGATACTTTACCTGACAGTGCTTGATAATGCAATGGGGTGTGTGCTGGGGCAGCATGACGAGTCTGGCCGAAAAGAGCATGCCATTTATTACCTTAGCAAAAAGTTTACCGACTGTGAGACCCGATACTCACTGCTTGAGAAAACTTGCTGCGCTTTGGTATGGGCTGCTCGCCGGCTGAGACAGTATATGCTGACTCACACTACTTTGTTGATCTCAAAAATGGATCCTATAAAGTACATATTCGAAAAGCCTGCTCTGTCTGGGAGAATTGCAAGATGGCAGATGATCTTGACGGAATACGACATTCAGTACACGACCCAAAAAGCCATCAAGGGAAGTGTATTGGCAGACCACTTAGCACATCAAGCTGTGGATGACTACCAATCAATGAACTTCGAGTTTCCAGATGAAAGCATTATGATAGTAACTGACTGTGAAATACCTGGACCGGATGAAGGACCTGAACCAGGATCCCGATGGTCTATGCATTTTGACGGAGCATCCAACGCTTTGGGAAATGGTATTGGCGCCATCATCATATCTCCACAAGGTACTCATACTCCACTCACCGCCCGGCTGTGTTTCAACTGTACCAACAACATGGCGGAGTATGAAGCGTGTATCATGGGTCTTCAAGCTGCGATCGACCTGAGGATCAAATTTCTGAGTGTCTTCGGAGATTCCGCTCTTGTGATCAATCAGATCAAAGGAGAGTGGGATACGAAACACCCAAACTTGATTCCTTACAGAGAATGTGTGTTGGCCCTGATCCCCCACTTCACAGAGATAACATTTGAGCACTTTCCAAGAGAAGAGAATCAGTTGGCGGACGCGTTAGCTACAATGTCTTCAATGTTCAAGGTTAAATGGGATAATGAAGCTCCCCGGATCATCATCTGGAAACTGGACGAACCGGCATACTGTTGTGATCTCGAAACTGAATTGGTAACTGAGAAGCCTTGGTACCACGAAGTGAAGAGATATCTGGAAGCTCAGGAATACCCTGAAGGTGCTTCTGTCAATGACAGGAAATTCCTGAGGAGGTTTGCAACCAAGTTCTTCCTAAGCAACGGCATCTTGTACAAGCGAAACCATGATTCAACCTTACTGCGTTGTGTGGATAAGACTGAAGCAGAAAGAATCATGGAAGAGCTGCATGAAGGGACCTTTGGTACGCACTCCAGTGGACATACTATGGCTAAGAGAATCCTACGGGCAGGATACTATTGGTCCACAATGGAAGCTGACTGTTACTAACATTCCAGGACATGCCACAAGTGCCAGATTTATGCAGACAAGGTGCATGTTCCTCCGGTCCCCCTGAATGTTCTGACTGCGCCTTGGCCGTTTGCAATGTGGGGCATAGACATGATCGGCGAGATTAAACCTACGGCATCTAATAGACATCGCTTCATCCTGGTAGCGATTGATTATTTTACAAAATGGGTTGAAGCAGCGTCCTATGCTACGGTAACCAAGACTGTTGTGGCACGGTTCGTTCGGCACAACCTGATCTGTCGGTACGGTGTCCCTGAGCGGATTATTACAGATAACGGTACCAATCTGAACAACAAGATGATCGCTGAGCTCTGCGAACAGTTCAAGATACAGCACCACAATTCTTCTCCTTACAGACCGAAGATGAATGGGGCTGTAGAAGCAGCTAATAAAAACATCAAGAAGATCGTGCAGAAGATGACAGTAACGTATAAAGATTGGCACGAGATGTTACCGTTCGCTCTGCATGGGTATCGTACCTCAGCTAGGACGTCAACCGGGGCAACTCCTTTCTCTCTGGTTTATGGCATGGAGGCAGTCTTGCCGATCGAAGTACAAATTCCTTCTCTCCGGATAATGAAGGATGCAAATCTGAATGAAGATGATTGGATCCAGACCCGACTTGATCAGCTCAACCTTATTGACGAAAAGAGACTTGCTGCTATCTGTCATGGTCAGACGTATCAGAAACGAATGATCAGGGCATTTAACAAAAAGGTCAGACCACAGGAATATCAAGTCGGGGATCTGGTGATCAAGCGAATCATCCTTCCTCAGAGTGATCCAAGGGGCAAATAGACCCCTACGTACGAAGGGCCATTTGTGGTTAAGCATGTGTTCTCAGGAGGAGCAATGATATTAACCAACATGGATGGTGACGACCTTCCCCACCCCTCCAATGCAGACATAGTTAAAAAATACTACGCATGAAAAAAGACCCGCTAGGCTGACATGTCTAGGCAAAAATTAGGGCTTCCCGTCGAACCAAAAGGGTTCGGGCAAAATGAAGGGATGAAAATGAAAAATCTGTACACCCGGCAAGTCGAAAACCTGAAAAGGCGGCTTGGGCAAAAATGGGTATCCCGGTGGACTGAAAACCCGAAAGGGCGGTCCAGGCAAAAGTTAGGGATAAAAACGTAATACTATGTCTCATTGGATCACCGTGCATCCAGAATCCGGTATCTACATCAAGTTCAGACGGCATCGATCAGTCAGCTTCACCCTCAACCAAGGTCATCAAGTGATGAGACGCACGGAGTATAAAGGCAATAGCAGAGTTGAAACCCAGTGGATCATTCATCTTTCACACAGCTGTTTTATTTTCTTTTGTACAAAACTTGTATAAACTCTTTTGCTCGGCGACGTTTCTCTTACTAGGATGTCAGCCTCTTGTACACAAAACGCCTATTCACAGGCTATTCAAAATCAATACAAATATACTTTTCTGTTAAACGTGCCAACTGTTTTTCTTTTTTCTGTTTTGTTTTGCGAAGAACGTCCAAGGTTCAATTTGTGATATATGCATTGACAATAATTTGCTAGCTCATAAATATTTGCATACGAAACAAAGAATTAATTGCAGGTGACACTAGAAACAGGGGCAATAAAGAGTTGTCTGAGCAGTCTAATTGTTCTATCCTCCAAGGTACCAAGGTAGGTTCAGCTAAAGAACCTAACCAGACATCTTAAATTCCCCAGGAAAGATGGAATTCATCTCCCCAAGCAGTAAGCTAATCCCTAGTAAATTCCGGAAGCTTATTCTTCACAGAGCACGAACGCGTCGTCCGGCTTTATTTAAAGAGTTATTTCCTTAACAGGATATAACTGGGTTATCCTCAGCCAAAAGCCACGGAAAGGTCGTCGTCAACATAGTTCTTTCCTATCCCCAGCGAAGTCCATTAACACTTCCAACAACAAAGACATCCTCAGCAAATAATCGTCAACACTTAACGAAGTATTTCTCTCCCCACAGAGTATTGCTTCCCAGCATGGTCGTCAGAATATCTTTTCTCCCCGCAGAATCGTCCATTTGCCAAGTTTATTCCGCAACGGAGTCATCTTCTCCTACCGGTATTCTTGCAACTATCATCCCCAGCGGAAGTACAAGTTTATTCCTCAATATCAGCCCAGGATACGACTTCCCGGCACCCGTCAAGGATTTACTTTCCTAGACGAAAACATACATAAAACATCACATACATCATTATAGCATGCATAACGCACTGCATCATACAAATCTCATTTATGTTGAGAACATCATTGCTTGATCCATATCATGCATTGCATATGACTGACTTTTACCTTTCAGGAAAGATCCAGTTAAGTTCTCAAGCTACATTTCAAGACCTAGACCGGTTCAGTTAAATCGTCCCAAGATTTTCCTGATGCTTATCCAGTCAAAGGCCTTCTCTGGTTCAGTCAGATCGACCCTAAGATCTCCCTGATGCTTATCCAGTTGAAGACATTTCAAGACCTAGACCGGTTCAGTTAAATCGTCCCAAGATTTTCCTGATGCTTATCCAGTCAAAGGCCTTCTCTGGTTCAGTCAGATCGACCCTAAGATCTCCCTGATGCTTATCCAGTTGAAGACATTTCAAGACCTAGACCGGTTCAGTTAAATTGTCCCAAGATTTTCCTGATGCTTATCCAGTCAAAGGCTTCTCTGGTTCAGTCAGATCGACCCTAAGATCTCCCTGATGCTTATCCAGTTGAAGACATTTCAAGACCTAGACCGGTTCAATTAAATTGTCCCAAGATTTTCCTGATGCTTATCCAGTCAAAGGCCCTCTCTGGTTCAGTCGGATCGACCCTAAGATCTCCCTGATGCTTATCCAGTTGAAGACATTTCAAGACCTAGACCGGTTCAGTTAAATTGTCCCAAGATTTTCCTGATGCTTATCCAGTCAAAGGCCTTCTCTGGTTCAGTCAGATCGACCCTAAGATCTCCCTGATGCTTATCCAGTTGAAGATATTTCAAGACCTTGTCCGGTTCAGTTAAGTCGACCCTAAGATTTTCTTGATTCTTACCCAGTCAAAGGCCTCTCTGGTTCAGTCAGATCGACCCTAAGATCTCCCTGATGCTTATCCAGTTGAAGACATTTCAAGACCTAGATCGGTTCAGTTAAATCGACCCTACGATTTTCCTGATTCTTACCCAGTCAAAGGCCTCTCTGGTTCAGTCAGATCAACCCTAAGATCTCCCTGATTCTTATCCCAGTAGAAGACACCCCAGATTTTTCTCAACGAGCGTTGTTGAAGTTAAAATCCCCCAGATTTTTCTCAACGAGCGTTGTTGAAGTTAAAATCCCCAAGATTTTTCTCGACAAGCGTTGTTGAAGTTAAAGTCGCCCAAGGCTCTCTTACCATTCATGCTAAGGAAGTAATCATCCTTGGTTCTTTCATCGCCGTTTGAAGCTCCAGACTCAGCTCCTGTAACCAGTCAGGACACATCTATACCAGGCATCTAAACATCAGCTCCTGCAACGTGTCAGGTACTCATTTTCTGTTTTGCAGGTATACAGGTTCTCGCCAAGGAATCTCTTACGCAATCAAACATCCAGATGGCATCTATAAGCCCATTCCCCCATCATTGCTAACATGTGAGCGCAAATTTCTGGGCACTCTAGTGTCCAATCATCTTCTACCCTCGGATTACGAAAGGCACGTCAGCCAATCTGCATCCTCAGGTCTAAGAAGATTGAACAGGGGCAACTGTTATACCCCAAAATTTGCCCTCCCATATTCTTCAAGAAATTGCCAAGCCAAGTCACAAAATTCCCCAAGGGTTGCACAGTGCAAGGGCCTCCTAAACAGTCAAAATTAGGGTTTTGAGTCTGATCAAGAAAAGGAAGTGTTCAAAGGCCCAATCAAGTCTCATATGCTTACAAACATGGTCAAGCATCCTCATATCAAGTTTCAAGGCATTCAGCTCAAGATTGCACAGTCAAAACCCTAAATTGCACTACAGTCAACTGTAGGGGCAAAATGGTCATTTGGCAGTCAAAAGTTCAAATTTTTGGTCAATATATCATTTTGAATCCACAAACATCATTTGATCAATGCTTGATCATGATTCTCAAAATTTGGCTCAGAAATCATCAAAGATGCAAAAGTTGCTATATTTGGACAGCTGAAAAAGTCAACTGAAATTGACCAGGGCATAACTTTCACATGGATTATCAGAAAAATTCCATCCAAAGCTCATTTTGAAGAGAAAGACATTTCCTACAACTCATCTTCATACTTCAAGTCCAAGAAATGCTCTCACAAAAAGTTATCAATTTCAACATTATAGGTCATTTTCAAAAGTCAACAAAAAGGGACTTTACGTCAAAGGCCATAACTTGAGATTGGAAAATCAAAATGACATGGGACCAAAGGCATTGGTTAAAGGACTCAAAGACCTTTCCAAAATGTCCAAGAACATGAGAAAAGCTTAAAAATTGAGCAAGTTATGCCTTGTAGAAGTTGGGAAATTTTTGTGAAATGGCAAAAGTCAACTATCCTTGAAACTCCAATTTTTGACAAAAGGGCCCACTTTCTTCCACTTGATTCAGCCTTGTCATGCCACACACGTGTCCCATGATTAATTTCAAGACCAAATATTGATTTTTCTATTTTATTTAATTTTTGATAATTTAATTCATTTTAAATCTTTAAAAATTCAAATAAAATTCAAAAACCAATGGAATAGTGTCATTTGAATTTGGACAACTTCCATATATCATGGGCCAACTCAAAAACTCAGGCTAGGGTTAAATTGCACACTAAGTCTTGGTCTTGGCTTAAAAGAAGGAAAAGTTTGTTAATGAAAAAACCCTAGGACTAGTTCTCTCATGGGCATGAATCAAGGTCAAATAACAAGCTAATTCTCTTCCCTCATAAGTGCCAAGTCAAACCCTAACCATAACACACCAAAGGCTGCGCTCAAAAGCTTATTGACAACTTGAAAAATTGGCCATATAACTCAATTCTGAAATCGAGGTTCTAGGTGATTTCAAGTCATAAGATTGATTCTAAAAGTTTCCTTGACCATTTCTGAACACATCCCAATCACAAACAACAACCCAAACGCAAAGAACTGGTATATTGGATTCAAACTGTACAAGAAAAATCTCATAATCGAATATCATGTTATAAGCATTCTTTGTGAAATTTATGCATAGATTCTTATTCCTCATGATGTTCTGAAGCTAACCCATGCCATTAATTTGATTATTAGGCTGTGTATGCAATTTCGCCATTGTTTTTTTTCTAGGGTTACGAAGCTCAAAATTGGGGCTTTCAAAAATAGGCAAAATTAGGCCTCAAAACCATGGCCATCCAACTCAGTGCAGAGAGACGAAGAAGACCCACCATTCGCGATGAATTTATGACCACCATGGCCCTATTCGCTATTTTCCCATAGCATGCTTAAAGCAACGCGTTAAAACCGTTGCTATTGTGTTTTATTTTACAGGGGCAAGGAAGAAGACAACGTCGTGGCGAAGCGTGATTCGTTCATTTGAAATTTCGCGCGTGCTATCCACTACGCGTTGGTTTTGCTTTTTGTTGTTTATTCACTATAATATATTAAATGAAATTCAATGGCTCAGTTGGCAACACGTGATGCATACAACCTCCAAGACCTGGGTTCAAGTCCCAGGTCTGAACAAATTCCATATTATTTTTGTATAACAATTCCTATGCAGGCTCCACGCTGGGGTTCACCATACGCCTCAAGATCAAGCATGACACGTCTTCCTGGGGATCAATCCAAAGGCATAGGATGGATGAACACGCTGTACTCCCAGTCAACGCATCATACAGGATTCAAAAAGTCAACGAACTCAAAGATAAATGGGCCAGATTGCCAGGCCTGTACCTCCAATTTTGGGGCTACCCCCCCCTTGGTTTGCCATTCTTTTTATTTTTCTTGTGTTTCACTTAATTTATTATTTTATTTTCTTGATTGTTTAATTTAATTAACTATTGCCATAAAATATAACAACATCACAAAAAAATCAGAAAAAGGATAAAAAACATAAAAAATATTTATTTTATTTATTTTCTTGTAAATAATTAATATGTAAATTATTTAGTTTAATTAGGTTTTTTTTTAACTTTAATTCCTTTTAATAAAATCCAAAAAATATAGAATTAGGTTAATTGATAATTTTTATACCTTTCAAATTTTCCTTTGTTTATCATAATATTATTATTTATTTATTTTTTATAATCAAATTTGCACATAAATAAATTAGGGTTTAAATTAGGTTAAATTTCAATATCTTTCATAATAAACTTAAAAAAAATTAGAATTAGGGTTTGACGTTTCATTTTATTTTAATCAATTCTTTTTCTTTTAAATCTTAAAAAACAAAAAAAACCAAAAACATTCCCATTTTAATTTTAAATTCTTTATTCATTAATTTTTTGCAAAAAGGGTCCAACGCCCATTGTTTTTAATTATTTAATTTGCGCATTTATTTTATGTCATTTATTATAATTTTGTATCTCTCCCAAAGCATTGTAATTTAAATTTCTCGCACTGTTATTTATCGCTTTATTTATTTTCCGCTAAATCGGGTCCGGTTTAATTTTGGCGATGTGGACCCGCGCCTTTTGTAATAGCCTTAGATTTATTTCCCGCAAACTTTATAACTGTTAAATATGCATGCAAGAATGAATGGCCCTAATTAAAATCAAGCGTAGAACACAAATAAACATGACAAGACAAAAAACTGAAACATGACACACAATTCGCACACACCACCCCTAGGGTACGCCTCACTGTTGCCTTTCGAAAGGTGATCGTCGAGTAGAGGACGTCTTAGTAAGTCCTCATGATCCGGGAACCTGGCATGAGGGTAGCTTCTAAGGTGTCTTCCCATTGCTCTGGTGATCACCACGTCCCTAAAACTCGAATTGACCCGAACCCCTCCAATGGTGGTGCTACCTACCTCTCAATGGTGGGATGGCACTACTTTAAAGGACATTTACACAGACGAATTCCTTAGGGTAGGTAGGTTCTCAAGGATACTTGCTCTAATTTCAAACAAATCAAAACATCTTTTCACCAACACATTTTCAAAAGCTTTCAAAAGTAAATTTTTCAAACACTCTGACGTATGAGTCGAACTGAAATTTTTCAAAGAAACTTTTTAAACCCACATTGAAAAGCAAACAAACATTTTTGAAAACACATTGAGCAAGTATCTAAGAGCCCATGGATAACCATGGATAGAAAGGGTGCTAACACCTTCCCTTTCTATAACCTACCTCCCGAACCGAGAGCAATCTCTTTAAAGGAATTTTTCTGTGCTTTTGTCCTTTCCATTTGGAGAAAATAAAAGACGGTGGCGACTCTTGCTTCCGCGACA
The DNA here is from genome assembly GCA_948472305.1 of Vicia faba. Taxonomy (NCBI): domain Eukaryota; kingdom Viridiplantae; phylum Streptophyta; class Magnoliopsida; order Fabales; family Fabaceae; genus Vicia; species Vicia faba. Next base: position 1,672,727,334 of record OX451736.1, on the reverse strand, counting down.
TTTTGCGAACCAGCTTTAAAACAGTCAGTTCCAGATCCACCGATCACAGAACTGGCGACTCTGCTGGGGAATAAACTTAAAGTGAGGTGTACCTTAGGGATAGTTCACAACTGTGTTTTCAATTGTATTCTTTGCTTGCTTTAAATTGTGGGACCGTCTTGGGAGTTCTATAGATCCTAACCCGGATCTGGGGGATACCTTCTTAGAAAGTAGCAACAAGGCTGTGAGGGAACTGTGCGGGGTATACCGACATGGTTGAAACAGTCTGCTACATTGATGTGGCACTTTGGTGTGTACCGGTAACCCTTGAGTTCAGTCAAGGAGAGTACGGGGCCTCCATGTGGTGTCATGAAGCATCAACAGACCTTAGGAACCTTAATTGAACCATCTTGGCCTCTTTAGGGTAGTGAGATAACTGACTTTGGTGCAGTCCGAGGTTGGTTGATACTCGATACTACACTCAATTGAGGGTTGCTTTCCTGGAATATTTCGGTCGCCAGTTCAGTGGCTAAATCGAAACGATGAACAATGAAAGCAATCCCGTGATATTGGGAACCTTAGAACCCGGTTACTTTGATTAGGACAGGTTGAACCCACCAACTTCAAGAGGGTACTACCCAGACCCCATGCTGGCCTTAAACCTTAAGGGCTTGTCTTGTGTGCCTTGTGTGCCTTACATGTTTGTCTTTGTACATATCCGTGGTGTGTTTAATCATAGCATCATGACATCATCCAGCATCATATGCATTAACTAACCATTTCAGGGGTTCGAATTTTCATCTTTGTTCTTGTTTTGTAGGACATGGAAACTGTTCGTAGAAAGACAATTCAAATCAGTCTTGTAAGGGTACCTCCTCAGCTTAAGGAGCTTATATCCAGGATTCCCGAGAACTCTTCATTCAGTGAAAGGCATGGAAGCCTCATCAGCTTGGTCAACACCAACATTGAGGAAGATATGATAAAGGTCTTACTCCAGTTCTTTGACCCTCTGCATCACTGTTTCACCTTCTTGGACTATCAGTTGGTACCTACATTGGAGGAGTTCTCCCGACTCCTGAAGATCCCTATCCTTGATCAGCTACCCTTCAACGGTACAGAAAAGGAACCTAAGCTTGAAGAGATTGCTAAAGCCTTGCACCTACAGTCATCTGACCTCAAGGGACATTGGGAAGTTAGAAGTGGTATCAAAGGGTTCTTAGCCAGGTTTCTGTTTGAAAAGACCTATGAATGTTGGAACTCCCTTGACTTACAAGCTTTTGAAGAGGTTGTGGCCCTTCTTGTTTATGGTTTGGTGTTGTTCCCTAACCCAGACCAGCTCGTTGATATCAATGTTGTCCAGATCTTTATGTCCAGGAATCCTATACCTACTTTGCTGGGGGACATCCTTCACTCATGTTACACTCGAACCATGAGAAAAAGAGGTGTCCTTATGTGTTGCACTCCTCTCCTGGGAAAGTGGTTTATTTCGCACCTTCCACAATCAGTCCTGAAGAACGAGCGGGGTTTGAGATGGTCACAACGGTTGATGACTCTTACACATGCAGATATACATTGGTGCCCTAGGTCCAGGGAAGATGTCACTATCATTGATCGTTGCGGGGAGTATCCTAATGTTCCTTTACTTGGAATCAGAGGGGGTATTACTTATAGTCCATGCCTGGCTTGGAGACAATTTGGTTATGCTCGGAGGGATGGTCCTCATGACATGTTGATTCCTGACATAGTTTTTGACTTCGACAACGATACTCAAGGACTTCGCCAGAGATTTATCAGAGCTTGGAGGATGCCTAGTAGGATAGACAGCAAGACACTGGGGCACAGGAACTCCATCCCTTTGGAGCCTTACCTCAAGTGGGTACGAGCCCGCTCTCAGAAGTTAGTAATGCCTTATCCTCACATGCTTCCAGTAATCAAAGAGCCTGCCTTGGAAGGAGAGGTGTCTCACGTTATTCAGCACCCTGATATGCCCACATCCTGGGAAGAGATGCAGAAGAGCTGGATCCAGCTTAAGGAAGAGCGGAATTCTCTTGAGACTAGTTTGCATGCCAGTGAAAAGAAGGTCTTGGAGCTCACCCGCCTGTTGCATGAGGAAAGGAACCTCAACACTTACATAGCTCCAAAGAAGATGCGCAACATATTTTGGGATTGATTTGATCTTTTTGTACTTTTGCCCATGAGGCTTTGATGTATTAAACAATGATTTTCTTAATAATAACGTGTGTTCCTTTTGGTCTACAACAAAATTTGAATTTTCGAACTCTTGAATGCATTGCATAAACACATATCATTCATCATGTGCATCATAGGTACTCTTCTTTTCAGGTTGTTTACTGTTCTTCGCTGTTTATTTCAGCATCATGAACCCTGAATCATCAACCGAGGCATCTATCAAGGCTCTTCAGGCACAGAACGTCCAATTTCAGGCGCAGAACGCCCAATTTCATGAGCTGATCAAGGGCTTGGCTCAGGGTCAACAAGAGTTGAAGACCATGCTGCTGAAGAAGACTAAGAAGAAGAGGAGGACTGTGCTATTTAACACTGGGCGCAGACTCGGGAACACCTTGGTTGAAGCTGAAAGGACTCCTCCATCTGTGGAGGAAGGTAGTCACCAAGAAAGGGAGGTCCCTACTCCTGTGGGCTCTGATACTGAAACAGACTTCAACGACGAACAGTACCCTCCTGCTGAAGACCGGTACAAACAGCTGGAAGACAGATTAAAGGCTATGGAAGTTCAGCGGGTGCCTGGATTGGATTTCGGAGACTTGGGGTTATCTACTGGGGTGGTGATCCCACACAAGTTCAAAACACCTGCCTTCGTGAAGTATGATGGGGCTTCCTGTCCCAAGATGCACCTCCGTTCTTATGTAAGGAAGATCCAGCCTTACACAGCAGACAAGAACCTTTGGATCCACTTCTTCCAGGAGAGTCTTTCAGGGACTCACCTCGATTGGTTCTATCAGCTGGATGGAATCAGCATTCGTAACTGGGAGGATCTGGCCACTGCTTTTTACAAGCAGTATCAATATAATTCCGACCTCGCTCCTACGCGTACCCAACTCCAGGGTATGTCGCTAGGGTCGGGTGAAGGTTTTAAGGAGTACGCCCAGAAATGGAGAGACCTGGCTGGTAGGGTGCAGCCACCATTGACGGATCGGGAGCTGGTAGATATGTTTTTGGGGACCCTATCTGGTCCATTTTTCAATCATCTCATTGGTAATTCCTCTACTGGGTTTACTGATCTGATCCTAACTGGTGAAAGGATCGAGGCCGGTATAAAATCGGGGAAGATACAGAAAGTTGCCTCCTCCAGTACTGAAAAGAAACCCTTCAAAAAGGAGGCTAGTGCTGTATATAGCTCCCGGAGAACAGAGCGACCTGAACGCCACCAATCTGTCAGTGCGGTAATGATTGCCAAACCTGCTGCCGCTCCTCGGCCAACTAATCCTCAAAAGTTTGAAAGACCCCGGAGAGAGTTTACCCGGTTAAGCATGACCTTATCACAGATCCTGCCACAGTTGCTATCCACCAATTTAGTGACTGTCAGGGAGGCTCCAAAGTTTCCCAATACTGCATCCCCCAAGTTTAATCCAAATGCTCGCTGTGCTTATCACTCTGATAGCCCAGGGCATAACACATATGACTGTTGGGCCCTAAAGAATAAGGTTCAAGACCTCATTGATGCAAAGGAAATACAGTTTGAGGCGCCCGAGAGGCCGAATGTTGTAACTGCTCCCATGCCCCAGCATGGAGTGAATGCTGTTGAGGAGGATTTGTATGTAGCTTCGGTGGATGATGTTGCTACTCCGTTGCTGACGGTCAAGAGGAACCTGTTGCTAGCCGGTTTATTTCCGGGATGTAGCGAAGGTTGCCCTCTATGTGTTGCTTCCCCTGCTGGTTGTTCTCTGCTGAAGTCAGGCATCCAAAACCTGATAGATAGTAGAGAGATTTTGTTCAGAAAGACTGTTGTTCCTGCTGCTCCTGTTGAAGAAGTGTCGATCGTTACCATCTTCAACAACCATTCCAAGGCTCCTTCAAAGAAGCCTGTCCAAATTTTGACAGCTCACAAGAGTGCTCCCATCACCATTACTGTTCCGGGGCCTATACCCTACAAATCTGATAAGGCTGTCCCATGGCACTATGGGGCGGATGTTTATGTTCTGGGTGTGAAACAAGAGTTCAACATTGATACTGGTGTCTCCAACATCACCGGGCCTGCTAAGGTCACTCGTAGTGGAAGACTGTTCTCGCCAGACATTGCTCCTCCGGTAATTCATAGGCCTTTGGTCTTCACACCTGCCAGGGTGCCTGTTTCTCCCCCTGACCAAGTATCCACCCCTGCTACTGAGTCATCTGATACTCAGGGCAAGGGAATTGCTGCTGATGTGCCTGCCAGGACGGAGGCACCAAAGACCATTGTTGAGGCTTCCAAGCAGGAAATGGAAGAAATCCTCAAGATAATAAAGAAAAGTGATTTCAACGTTGTAGAACAGCTGGGGCACACCCCCTCTAAAATCTCCATGTTGTCACTACTGCTGTGTTCAGAGGCCCACGCAAAGGCTCTGATTGCTTTCTTAAAGACAGCCCACGTACCCCAAGAGACGTCTGCTGACCAGTTCACCGACTGTGTGGCCAACCTAACCGCTGATAATGGCCTGGGTTTCTCTGATGCCGATCTGACAGCAAAGGGGAAGAACCATAATGATGCCCTGCATGTCTCCATCGAATGCAGGGGCACTACTCTTGCTCATGTGCTGGTTGACACAGGTTCTTCATTAAACGTGTTGTCCAAGAAGGCTCTGGATAGGCTGGATTGTGAGGGTCTAGAGCTCAAACCAACTCACATTGTTGTCCGGGCCTTTGACGGGTCCAAAAGAATGGTACATGGTGAGGTGGACATCCCAATCAGGGTTGGGTCACAGGTATTTGATTCAAAATTCTATGTGATGGACATCCACCCGTCCTATTCTTGTTTGCTGGGTCGCCCGTGGATCCACAAGGCTGGAGCTGTGACCTCCACATTGCATCAGAAGCTCAAGTACCCGGTCAGGGGGAAGATCGTAACAGTGCAAGGGGAAGAGGAGTACATGGTCAGCCACCTCAACTCCTTCAGATACGTGGAAATGGATGGGGAGTTCATTGAAACCCCCTTTCAACATTTTGAGGAAGTACCACAAACCTTGGCAGCAGCAGAAGCAGATGAAGAGGTTTCTCCTATGAAGATGGCCTCCTTAAAGGACGCCCGGGCTGTGATCGAAAAAGGTGAATGTGCAAACTGGGGCAAGCTCCCTGATCTTACTCCTAAGACTAACAAGTTTGGGCTGGGTTTCACCACAGAAGCTCAGAAAGCAGTGCGCAAGGCGAGAATTGGAAGACCTCCTGTGCTCATCACCCACTCAGAAGTGAATGCTATTGGAGAGGAAGTCAAAGTGGAAGAGTCAGAGTTCGATAGCTGGATCTACCCGACGACCGACGGTGGATTGACCAATTGGACTGCTAAAGATTTTACACCCATAACTTTTGTTCCCCAGTAATGAATTTCTTTGTTTTTGATTTGTAATAAACAATAATTTGAAACTATATGGCCCGGTGTCTTACCCGGGGCACCGTGGTTTTTATTTATGAGGGCTTTTGTTTGTCACTGTCATATATCATGAATAAAAGCATTGGACGTTTTTCACATTTCCAATTTTGCGCTCCTTTTCTTTCCTTTCTTTACATATTGCAAAACAGCCGTATTTACACACACACTCACTCATACAGGTTTCAATCCACTCTGGATCTCACTGGTAACGACTCTGCTACTGCCAGTTATGACTTCGAAAATCCGATCAACTTAGCCGAAGACGAAGGTGAAGATGATTGCGAAGTGCCTGGTGAATTTGCAAGACTGTTACAACAGGAAGGGAGGGCAATTCAACCCCATGAAGAGCCAGTGGAAATAATAAACTTGGGTACTGAGGAAGACAAGAAAGAGGTGAAGATTGGTGCCAACCTAGAACTCAGCGTGAAGCAACGGTTGACTCAGATGCTGCATGACTATAAAGAAATCTTTGCCTGGTCCTACGAAGATATGCCCGGATTAGATACCGACATTGTGGTCCATCACTTACCAACTAAAGAAGATTGCCCTCCGGTTAAGCAAAAGGTCCGCCGTATGCGTCCAGAGATGTCTGAGAAGATTAAAGCCGAGGTTATGAAGCAGTTTGATGCCGGGTTTCTTGCAGTGACTTCTTACCCTCAGTGGGTTGCTAATGTGGTGCCGGTACCTAAGAAGGACGGCAAGGTCAGGATGTGTGTCGATTACAGGGATCTGAACAGGGCCAGCCCCAAGGATGACTTCCCTCTACCCCACATTGATGTCCTTGTTGATAATACAGCTCAGCATAAAGTGTTCTCTTTCATGGATGGTTTTTCAGGCTACAATCAGATCAAGATGGCTCCGGAAGACATGGAAAAGACTACCTTTGTTACTCAGTGGGGCACCTTCTGCTACAAAGTCATGCCTTTTGGACTAAAGAATGCTGGGGCAACCTACCAACGTGCCATGGTTGCTTTATTTCATGACATGATCCATCATGAGATAGAAGTGTATGTTGACGACATGATCGCTAGGTCCCAGACTGAGGAAGAACACCTTGATCATCTACAGAAACTGTTTGACCGTTTGAAACTGTACAAGCTGAGGTTGAATCCGAATAAGTGCACCTTCGGGGTAAGATCGGGAAAGTTGCTAGGCTTCGTGGTAAGTGACAAGGGAATTCAAGTGGACCCTGCTAAGGTCAAAGCCATTCAAGGGATGCCAGTTCCTAAGACAGAGAAGGAAGTCAGAGGCTTTCTAGGACGTCTGAATTACATTGCTCGGTTCATCTCACACCTAACTGCTACCTGTGAACCAATCTTCAAGCTGCTGAAGAAAGATCAGGTAGTACGTTGGAATGATGAATGTCAGGCTGCTTTTGACAGAATCAAAGAATATCTCCAAGAACCACCCATCCTTATGCCACCAGTTGAAGGGAGACCTTTGATACTTTACCTGACAGTGCTTGATAATGCAATGGGGTGTGTGCTGGGGCATCATGACGAGTCTGGCCGAAAAGAGCATGCCATTTATTACCTTAGCAAAAAGTTTACCGACTGTGAGACCCGATACTCACTGCTTGAGAAAACTTGTTGCGCTTTGGTATGGGCTGCTCGCCGGCTGAGACAGTATATGCTGACTCACACTACTTTGTTGATCTCAAAAATGGATCCTATAAAGTACATATTCGAAAAGCCTGCTCTGTCTGGGAGAATTGCAAGATGGCAGATGATCTTGACGGAATACGACATTCAGTACACGACCCAAAAAGCCATCAAGGGAAGTGTATTGGCAGACCACTTAGCACATCAAGCTGTGGATGACTACCAATCAATGAACTTCGAGTTTCCAGATGAAAGCATTATGATAGTAACTGACTGTGAAATACCTGGACCGGATGAAGGACCTGAACCAGGATCCCGATGGTCTATGCATTTTGACGGAGCATCCAACGCTTTGGGAAATGGTATTGGCGCCATCATCATATCTCCACAAGGTACTCATACTCCACTCACCGCCCGGCTGTGTTTCAACTGTACCAACAACATGGCGGAGTATGAAGCGTGTATCATGGGTCTTCAAGCTGCGATCGACCTGAGGATCAAATTTCTGAGTGTCTTCGGAGATTCCGCTCTTGTGATCAATCAGATCAAAGGAGAGTGGGATACGAAACACCCAAACTTGATTCCTTACAGAGAATGTGTGTTGGCCCTGATCCCCCACTTCACAGAGATAACATTTGAGCACTTTCCAAGAGAAGAGAATCAGTTGGCGGACGCGTTAGCTACAATGTCTTCAATGTTCAAGGTTAAATGGGATAATGAAGCTCCCCGGATCATCATCTGGAAACTGGACGAACCGGCATACTGTTGTGATCTCGAAACTGAATTGGTAACTGAGAAGCCTTGGTACCACGAAGTGAAGAGATATCTGGAAGCTCAGGAATACCCTGAAGGTGCTTCTGTCAATGACAGGAAATTCCTGAGGAGGTTTGCAACCAAGTTCTTCCTAAGCAACAGCATCTTGTACAAGCGAAACCATGATTCAACCTTACTGCGTTGTGTGGATAAGACTGAAGCAGAAAGAATCATGGAAGAGCTGCATGAAGGGACCTTTGGTACGCACTCCAGTGGACATACTATGGCTAAGAGAATCCTACGGGCAGGATACTATTGGTCCACAATGGAAGCTGACTGTTACCAACATTCCAGGACATGCCACAAGTGCCAGATTTATGCAGACAAGGTGCATGTTCCTCCGGTCCCCCTGAATGTTCTGACTGCGCCTTGGCCATTTGCAATGTGGGGCATAGACATGATCGGCGAGATTAAACCTACGGCATCTAATGGACATCGCTTCATCCTGGTAGCGATTGATTATTTTACAAAATGGGTTGAAGCAGCGTCCTATGCTACGGTAACCAAGACTGTTGTGGCACGGTTTGTTCGGCACAACCTGATCTGTCGGTACGGTGTCCCTGAGCGGATTATTACAGATAACGGTACCAATCTGAACAACAAGATGATCGCTGAGCTCTGCGAACAGTTCAAGATACAGCACCACAATTCTTCTCCTTACAGACCGAAGATGAATGGGGCTGTAGAAGCAGCTAATAAAAACATCAAGAAGATCGTGCAGAAGATGACAGTAACGTATAAAGATTGGCACGAGATGTTACCGTTCGCTCTGCATGGGTATCGTACCTCAGCTAGGACGTCAACCGGGGCAACTCCTTTCTCTCTGGTTTATGGCATGGAGGCAGTCTTGCCGATCGAAGTACAAATTCCTTCTCTCCGGATAATGAAGGATGCAAATCTGAATGAAGATGATTGGATCCAGACCCGACTTGATCAGCTCAACCTTATTGACGAAAAGAGACTTGCTGCTATCTGTCATGGTCAGACGTATCAGAAACGAATGATCAGGGCATTTAACAAAAAGGTCAGACCACAGGAATATCAAGTCGGGGATCTGGTGATCAAGCGAATCATCCTTCCTCAGAGTGATCCAAGGGGCAAATGGACCCCTACGTACGAAGGGCCATTTGTGGTTAAGCATGTGTTCTCAGGAGGAGCAATGATATTAACCAACATGGATGGTGACGACCTTCCCCACCCCGCCAATGCAGACATAGTTAAAAAATACTACGCATGAAAAAAGACCCGCTAGGCTGACATGTCTAGGCAAAAATTAGGGCTTCCCGTCGAACCAAAAGGGTTCGGGCAAAATGAAGGGATGAAAATGAAAAATCTGTACACCCGGCAAGTCGAAAACCTGAAAAGGCGGCTTGGGCAAAAATGGGTATCCCGGTGGACTGAAAACCCGAAAGGGCAGTCCAGGCAAAAGTTAGGGATAAAAACGTAATACTATGTCTCATTGGATCACCGTGCATCCAGAATCCGGTATCTACATCAAGTTCAGACGGCATCGATCAGTCAGCTTCACCCTCAACCAAGGTCATCAAGTGATGAGACGCACGGAGTATAAAGGCAATAGCAGAGTTGAAACCCAGTGGATCATTCATCTTTCACACAGCTGTTTTATTTTCTTTTGTACAAAACTTGTATAAACTCTTTTGCTCGGCGACGTTTCTCTTTCTAGGATGTCAGCCTCTTGTACACAAAACGCCTATTCACAGGCTATTCAAAATCAATACAAATATACTTTTCAGTTAAACGTGCCAACTGTTTTTCTTTTTTCTGTTTTGTTTTGCGAAGAACGTCCAAGGTTCAATTTGTGATATATGCATTGACAATAATTTGCTAGCTCATAAATATTTGCATACGAAACAAAGAATTAATTGCAGGTGACACTAGAAACAGGGGCAATAAAGAGTTGTCTGAGCAGTCTAATTGTTCTATCCTCCAAGGTACCAAGGTAGGTTCAGCTAAAGAACCTAACCAGACATCTTAAATTCCCCAGGAAAGATGGAATTCATCTCCCCAAGCAGTAAGCTAATCCCCAGTAAATTCTGGAAGCTTATTCTTCACAGAGCACGAACGCGTCGTCCGGCTTTATTTAAAGAGTTATTTCCTTAACAGGATATAACTGGGTTATCCTCAGCCAAAAGCCACGGAAAGGTCGTCGTCAACATAGTTCTTTCCTATCCCCAGCGAAGTCCATTAACACTTCCAACAACAAAGACATCCTCAGCAAATAATCGTCAACACTTAACGAAGTATTTCTCTCCCCACAGAGTATTGCTTCCCAGCATGGTCGTCAGAATATCTTTTCTCCCCGCAGAATCGTCCATTTGCCAAGTTTATTCCGCAACGGAGTCATCTTCTCCTACCGGTATTCTTGCAACTATCATCCCCAGCGGAAGTACAAGTTTATTCCTCAATATCAGCCCAGGATACGACTTCCCGGCACCCGTCAAGGATTTACTTTCCTAGACGAAAACATACATAAAACATCACATACATCATTATAGCATGCATAACGCACTGCATCATACAAATCTCATTTATGTTGAGAACATCATTGCTTGATCCATATCATGCATTGCATATGACTGACTTTTACCTTTCAGGAAAGATCCAGTTAAGTTCTCAAGCTACATTTCAAGACCTAGACCGGTTCAGTTAAATCGTCCCAAGATTTTCCTGATGCTTATCCAGTCAAAGGCCTTCTCTGGTTCAGTCAGATCGACCCTAAGATCTCCCTGATGCTTATCCAGTTGAAGACATTTCAAGACCTAGACCGGTTCAGTTAAATCGTCCCAAGATTTTCCTGATGCTTATCCAGTCAAAGGCCTTCTCTGGTTCAGTCAGATCGACCCTAAGATCTCCCTGATGCTTATCCAGTTGAAGACATTTCAAGACCTAGACCGGTTCAGTTAAATTGTCCCAAGATTTTCCTGATGCTTATCCAGTCAAAGGCTTCTCTGGTTCAGTCAGATCGACCCTAAGATCTCCCTGATGCTTATCTAGTTGAAGACATTTCAAGACCTAGACCGGTTCAGTTAAATTGTCCCAAGATTTTCCTGATGCTTATCAAGTCAAAGGCCCTCTCTGGTTCAGTCGGATCGACCCTAAGATCTCCCTGATGCTTATCCAGTTGAAGACATTTCAAGACCTAGACCGGTTCAGTTAAATTGTCCCAAGATTTTCCTGATGCTTATCCAGTCAAAGGCCTTCTCTGGTTCAGTCAGATCGACCCTAAGATCTCCCTGATGCTTATCCAGTTGAAGATATTTCAAGACCTTGTCCGGTTCAGTTAAGTCGACCCTAAGATTTTCTTGATTCTTACCCAGTCAAAGGCCTCTCTGGTTCAGTCAGATCGACCCTAAGATCTCCCTGATGCTTATCCAGTTGAAGACATTTCAAGACCTAGATCGGTTCAGTTAAATCGACCCTAAGATTTTCCTGATTCTTACCCAGTCAAAGGCCTCTCTGGTTCAGTCAGATCGACCCTAAGATCTCCCTGATTCTTATCCCAGTAGAAGACACCCCAGATTTTTCTCAACGAGCGTTGTTGAAGTTAAAATCCCCCAGATTTTTCTCAACGAGCGTTGTTGAAGTTAAAATCCCCAAGATTTTTCTCGACAAGCGTTGTTGAAGTTAAAGTCGCCCAAGGCTCTCTTACCATTCATGCTAAGGAAGTAATCATCCCTGGTTCTTTCATCGCCGTTTGAAGCTCCAGACTCAGCTCCTGTAACCAGTCAGGACACATCTATACCAGGCATCTAAACATCAGCTCCTGCAACGTGTCAGGTACTCATTTTCTGTTTTGCAGGTATACAGGTTCTCGCCAAGGAATCTCTTACGCAATCAAACATCCAGATGGCATCTATAAGCCCATTCCCCCATCATTGCTAACATGTGAGCGCAAATTTCTGGGCACTCTAGTGTCCAATCATCTTCTACCCTCGGATTACGAAAGGCACGTCAGCCAATCTGCATCCTCAGGTCTAAGAAGATTGAACAGGGGCAACTGTTATACCCCAAAATTTGCCCTCCCATATTCTTCAAGAAATTGCCAAGCCAAGTCACAAAATTCCCCAAGGGTTGCACAGTGCAAGGGCCTCCTAAACAGTCAAAATTAGGGTTTTGAGTCTGATCAAGAAAAGGAAGTGTTCAAAGGCCCAATCAAGTCTCATATGCTTACAAACATGGTCAAGCATCCTCATATCAAGTTTCAAGGCATTCAGCTCAAGATTGCACAGTCAAAACCCTAAATTGCACTACAGTCAACTGTAGGGGCAAAATGGTCATTTGGCAGTCAAAAGTTCAAATTTTTGGTCAATATATCATTTTGAATCCACAAACATCATTTGATCAATGCTTGATCATGATTCTCAAAATTTGGCTCAGAAATCATCAAAGATGCAAAAGTTGCTATATTTGGACAGCTGAAAAAGTCAACTGAAATTGACCAGGGCATAACTTTCACATGGATTATCAGAAAAATTCCATCCAAAGCTCATTTTGAAGAGAAAGACATTTCCTACAACTCATCTTCATACTTCAAGTCCAAGAAATGCTCTCACAAAAAGTTATCAATTTCAACATTATAGGTCATTTTCAAAAGTCAACAAAAAGGGACTTTACGTCAAAGGCCATAACTTGAGATTGGAAAATCAAAATGACATGGGACCAAAGGCATTGGTTAAAGGACTCAAAGACCTTTCCAAAATGTCCAAGAACATGAGAAAAGCTTAAAAATTGAGCAAGTTATGCCTTGTAGAAGTTGGGAAATTTTTGTGAAATGGCAAAAGTCAACTATCCTTGAAACTCCAATTTTTGACAAAAGGGCCCACTTTCTTCCACTTGATTCAGCCTTGTCATGCCACACACGTGTCCCATGATTAATTTCAAGACCAAATATTGATTTTTCTATTTTATTTAATTTTTGATAATTTAATTCATTTTAAATCTTTAAAAATTCAAATAAAATTCAAAAACCAATGGAATAGTGTCATTTGAATTTGGACAACTTCCATATATCATGGGCCAACTCAAAAACTCAGGCTAGGGTTAAATTGCACACTAAGTCTTGGTCTTGGCTTAAAAGAAGGAAAAGTTTGTTAATGAAAAAACCCTAGGACTAGTTCTCTCATGGGCATGAATCAAGGTCAAATAACAAGCTAATTCTCTTCCCTCATAAGTGCCAAGTCAAACCCTAACCATAACACACCAAAGGCTGCGCTCAAAAGCTTATTGACAACTTGAAAAATTGGCCATATAACTCAATTCTGAAATCGAGGTTCTAGGTGATTTCAAGTCATAAGATTGATTCTAAAAGTTTCCTTGACCATTTCTGAACACATCCCAATCACAAACAACAACCCAAACGCAAAGAACTGGTATATTGGATTCAAACTGTACAAGAAAAATCTCATAATCGAATATCATGTTATAAGCATTCTTTGTGAAATTTATGCATAGATTCTTATTCCTCATGATGTTCTGAAGCTAACCCATGCCATTAATTTGATTATTAGGCTGTGTATGCAATTTCGCCATTGTTGTTTTTCTAGGGTTACGAAGCTCAAAATTGGGGCTTTCAAAAATAGGCAAAATTAGGCCTCAAAACCATGGCCATCCAACTCAGTGCAGAGAGACGAAGAAGACCCACCATTCGCGATGAATTTATGACCACCATGGCCCTATTCGCTATTTTCCCATAGCATGCTTAAAGCAACGCGTTAAAACCGTTGCTATTGTGTTTTATTTTACAGGGGCAAGGAAGAAGACAACGTCGTGGCGAAGCGTGATTCGTTCATTTGAAATTTCGCGCGTGCTATCCACTACGCGTTGGTTTTGCTTTTTGTTGTTTATTCACTATAATATATTAAATGAAATTCAATGGCTCAGTTGGCAACACGTGATGCATACAACCTCCAAGACCTGGGTTCAAGTCCCAGGTCTGAACAAATTCCATATTATTTTTGTATAACAATTCCTATGCAGGCTCCACGCTGGGGTTCACCATACGCCTCAAGATCAAGCATGACACGTCTTCCTGGGGATCAATCCAAAGGCATAGGATGGATGAACACGCTGTACTCCCAGTCAACGCATCATACAGGATTCAAAAAGTCAACGAACTCAAAGATAAATGGGCCAGATTGCCAGGCCTGTACCTCCAATTTTGGGGCTACCCCCCCCCCCCCCCCCCCTTGGTTTGCCATTCTTTTTATTTTTCTTGTGTTTCACTTAATTTATTATTTTATTTTCTTGATTGTTTAATTTAATTAACTATTGCCATAAAATATAACAACATCACAAAAAAATCAGAAAAAGGATAAAAAACATAAAAAATATTTATTTTATTTATTTTCTTGTAAATAATTAATATGTAAATTATTTAGTTTAATTAGGTTTTTTTTTAAACTTTAATTCCTTTTAATAAAATCCAAAAAATATAGAATTAGGTTAATTGATAATTTTTATACCTTTCAAATTTTCCTTTGTTTATCATAATATTATTATTTATTTATTTTTTATAATCAAATTTGCACATAAATAAATTAGGGTTTAAATTAGGTTAAATTTCAATATCTTTCATAATAAACTTAAAAAACATTAGAATTAGGGTTTGACGTTTCATTTTATTTTAATCAATTCTTTTTCTTTTAAATCTTAAAAAACAAAAAAAACCAAAAACATTCCCATTTTAATTTTAAATTCTTTATTCATTAATTTTTTGCAAAAAGGGTCCAACGCCCATTGTTTTTAATTATTTAATTTGCGCATTTATTTTATGTCATTTATTATAATTTTGTATCTCTCCCAAAGCATTGTAATTTAAATTTCTCGCACTGTTATTTATCGCTTTATTTATTTTCCGCTAAATCGGGTCCGGTTTAATTTTGGCGATGTGGACCCGCGCCTTTTGTAATAGCCTTAGATTTATTTCCCGCAAACTTTATAACTGTTAAATATGCATGCAAGAATGAATGGCCCTAATTAAAATCAAGCGTAGAACACAAATAAACATGACAAGACAAAAAACTGAAACATGACACACAATTCGCACACACCACCCCTAGGGTACGCCTCACTGTTGCCTTTCGAAAGGTGATCGTCAAGTAGAGGACGTCTTAGTAAGTCCTCATGATCCGGGAACCTGGCATGAGGGTAGCTTCTAAGGTGTCTTCCCATTGCTCTGGTGATCACCACGTCCCTAAAACTCGAATTGACCCGAACCCCTCCAATGGTGGTGCTACCTACCTCTCAATGGTGGGATGGCACTACTTTAAAGGACATTTACACAGACGAATTCCTTAGGGTAGGTAGGTTCTCAAGGATACTTGCTCTAATTTCAAACAAATCAAAACATCTTTTCACCAACACATTTTCAAAAGCTTTCAAAAGCAAATTTTTCAAACACTCTGACGTACGAGTCGAACTGAAATTTTTCAAAGAAACTTTTTAAACCCACATTGAAAAGCAAACAAACATTTTTGAAAACACATTGAGCAAGTATCTAAGAGCCCATGGATAACCATGGATAGAAAGGGTGCTAACACCTTCCCTTTCTATAACCTACCTCCCGAACCGAGAGCAATCTCTTTAAAGGAATTTTTCTGTGCTTTTGTCCTTTCCATTTGGAGAAAATAAAAGACAGTGGCGACTCTTGCTTCCGCGACATTTCGCGAACCAGCTTTAAAACAGTCAGTTCCAGATCCACCGATCACAGTTGTCTTGTCTGGTTTCAAGTATTAATCTGGAATTTGAAAATTGTCGGTCGTTGAGATAGTTGTCCTGGCTGGTTACAGGTATTAATCTCTGACCCGAGAAAGAAAGATAGTTTTCCCGTCTGGTTTCGGGTGTTAATCTTCGATCTCCTCATGTAGATAGTTTTCCTGGCTTGTTATAGGTATTAATCTACAGTTGGTCATCCATAAATAGTTGTCTTGGCTTGTTACAGGTATTAATATGGAACTTGTTTTTATCGGTCATTGAGATAGTTATCCTGTCTGGTTTCAGGTATTAATCTCTTACCTGAGAAAGAAAGATAGTTTTCCTGGCTTGTTACAAGTATTAATCTTCAATATCCTCATGTAGATAGTTTTCCTGCCTTGTTACAGGTATTAATATACAGTCGGTCGTCCACAGATAGTTGTCCTGGCTTGTTACAGGTATTAATCTGGAACTTGTTTTTGTTGGTTATTGAGATAGTTGTCATGTCTGGTTTCAGGTATTAATCTCTGACCTATTGTATAAGTTAATAGTGTCCGTCTGTCTACGAATTCAACCTGAAAAGGTAAAGTCAGTTTCATGTGATGTCATGATATATGAATTTCATGATGCTCTCAAAATAAATGAGACTGTGATATATGCATTTGTGTTGCATATGTTATGATGTTTGTAAAATGATGCATGAGTGCAATGTATGAACATGTTAGTTGTTCTATTGCAGTGTTGTTGAACTAGGGAAAATAAATTCCTGATTGCAGTTGGGGATGAAGAATGTATCTCTTCAGATTTTGTTTGAAGTTGACATGCTGGGAGACGAATTTCTGCTATTAGAGAAATAAAATTTGTTGGGGAATGGAAACTCTGTGCGTTGTTCGGGGATTTTGTGAAATCCTGAGAAGGTTGGCGACTTCACTGGGGAATATTTTGTTGGAGCAGTAATTTGGAGATTCTTGCTCTGTTGGGGATATGAGAATACCTGACACCATTAGGCTGCATACTGAGAATATGGCAGTGACCTTGTAGTAGGAGGTCTCTGCCTCTGTACCTGCTGGAGAAGGTATCTTCTAGAGAAAATATCTGCAGGGATTTTGTGGATGGCCCTTAGATATTGTCCCGTTTCTTAAAGTCATTAGTAATTGTCTTTCTGTTTTTCTTTGCGTATATTTGTAAGCAGTAATCACATTCAAATGCATATGTTCAAAAATAATTACTGGACGTTTTGCAACCAAAACAGAAAAATAAAAACAAATAGTTTGGCACTTTCAAAGGAATAGCTTTGTATTAACTTGAATAAGCGTTTTTGTACAAGGAGACGAACATCCTAATAAGAGAATGTCGTCGTAAGAATAAAACTTTACAAAATAGCATACAAAGACAACAACTATGTGACATAATCCCATTGGGTTCCCATTCTGTTATTTCCTTTATGTCTTTTGAGCGTCTCATCTCTTTCGCTGCTTGTCCGAAGCTGACTAGATTGATTAGTACCACTTGTAGCTTGATAGTTGATACTGAAGATTGGTTGTAAGGTGATCCAACGGGACGTAGTTATACGCTTTAAATCCCTAATTTTTGCATGGACCACCCTTTCGGGTTTTTAGTCCATCGGGATACCCTTTTTTTCCCAAGCCGCCTTTTCAGGCTTTCGACTTGCCGAGTGTACAGATTTTTTTTCATATGCATATCCCTAATTTTTTCCCAAACCCTTTTGGTTCGCCGGGACGCCCTTATTTTTAACTAGGCTAGTCAACATATTGGTTCTTTGTTCATGCGTAGTATCTTTTAACTATGTCCGCGTTTACAGGGTGCGGAAGGTCGTCACCGTCCATAGTTGTTAAGATCATGGCTCCACCAGAAAATATGTTCTTGATCACAAAGGGCCCTTCATATGTGGGAGTCCATTTGCCCCTAGGATCACCTTGTGGCAAGATAATGCGCTTGATTACCAGGTCACCAGCCCGATATACCTGACGTCTGACTTTTTTGTTAAAAGCTTTAATCGTACGCTTTTCGTACATCTGACCGTGACAGACAACCGCGAGCCTCTTCTTATCAATCAGGTTTAATTGGTCAAGTCGAGTTTGAACCCATTCGTCTTCTCTCAGCCCTACATCCTTCATGATTCTCAAGGAAGGGATCTGGACTTCAATGGGTAGGACAACCTCCATACCGTATACTAAAGAGAAAGGAGTTTCCCCTATTGATGTGCGCATTATGGTGTGGTAACCATGAAGAGAAAATGGTAACATCTCGTTCCAGTCTTTATATGTCATTGTCATCTTTTGTATGATCTTTTTGATATTTTTATTAGCACCTTCTACAACGCCATTCATCTTCGGCCGGTAAGGAGAAGAGTTATGATGTTGTATCTTGAATTGTGTGCAGAGCTCGGTGATCATAGTATTATTGAGATTGGTACCATTATCCGTAATGATTCTTTCTGGAATACCGTACCAACAGATAAGGTTATGTCTGATGAATCGGGCCACAACATTCTTGGTAACAGAAGCGAATGAAGTTGCCTCGACCCACTTTGTAAAGTAATCAATGGTGACCAGGATGAAGCGGTTTCCATTAGAAGTTGTAGGTCTAATTTCTCCAATCATATTGATGCCCCACATTGCAAATGGACAGGGAGAAGTCAAGACGTTTAGAGGAACCGGAGGCACGTGTACTTTATCAGCATAGATCTGGAATTTGTGACAAGTTCGTGAATGCTGATAATAGTCTGCTTCCATAGTGGACCAATAGTATCCTGCTCGTAGGATCTTTTTAGCCATCATGTGCCCACTGGAATGAGTGCCAAAGGTACCTTCGTGTAAATCTTCCATAATCGTCTCTGCCTCACTCTTTTCTAGACACTGAAGTAATGTAGAATTGTGGTTGCGCTTATAGAGGATTTCGTTACTGAGGAAGAACTTAGCAGAGAACCTTCTTAGGAACTTCTTATCGTTGACTGAAGCTCCTTCAGGATACTCTTGGGCTTCGAGATATATTTTGACTTCATGGAACCAAGGCTTGTCCACTACTTCTTCAGTATCAATCTCATGACAGTATGCTGGTTCATCTATCCTCTCAATAGTGATCTGAGGAGCCTCATTATCCCACCTGAACTTGAACATGGATGACATTGTTACTAGCGCGTCCGCTAGTTGATTTTCCTCTCGTGGAAAATACTCAAAGGTAATTTCTTCAAAGTGTGGAATCAGTGTCAACACATGCTCTTTGTAAGGGATTAGATTAGGATACTTGGTGCCCCATTCTCCTTTGATTTAACTGATCACTAAGGCCGAGTCTCCAAATACACTCAAGAATTTAATCCTCAATTCGATAGCAGCCTTGAGACCCATGATGTAGACTTCATATTCATTCATATTGTTGGTACAATTGAAAGATAGCCTGGTTGTGAAAGGAGTATGACAGCCTTTGGGAGATATGATCACAACACTGATTCCATTTCCAAGTGCGTTGGAAGCTTCATCAAAAACCATAGTCCATCGGGATCCTTTTTTAGGTCCTTCATCTGGTCCAGGTTCTTCACAATCAGTTACTAATATGATGCTTTCATTCGGGAACTCAAAATTCATGGATTGGTAGTCGTCCACATCTTGATGAGCCAAATGATCAGTTGATACACTTCTTTTAATTGCTTTCTGGGTTGTGTACTGAATGTCGTATTCGGTCACGATTATTTTCCATCTTGTTATTCTTCTGGACAGAGCGGGCTTCTCAAAGATGTATTTGATAGGATCTATTTTAGATATCAATAAAGTAGTGTGAGTCAATTAAGTCACCGTCTGCATCAATTAGAATTACTTAAAATTCTCTTCGTCAGAGCATTGTTATTTTCGATGACTCTGAATTCCAATTCGAATTTGTGCAGAGTTTCCCTTATCAGGACTTCTTTGAAATCCCCTCAGATCTTTGCTCTTCGATTGGCTCTGAATTGCTCCTCATGGCTCTGAGTTGCCTTGTCCTTTGATTTCATCTGAATTTCTCCTCATGGCTCTGAGTTTCCTTGTCATTCGATTGGCTCTGACTCTACCCAACTAGCCCAATCGAAAGACCTCATTCTGGCCAGTCGAAGCTTCCTTTGGCATGAATGTGCTTGTGCATGAGGCTTGGGCCTGGCAGTATGCAAGACTTTGGTCAGCAAGCAAAAATTGTCTCCAGCCATTGTATGTCTTTTGACTGGACCAAGTGCATGTCCTTCGAAGGCATCACTTGTGTGTCCTTCGAATAGACCTTACTAGGTGTTAAAAGATGAAGAACTGTGTGTTTAGATGTGGAATCAAAATTGTTTCAAAGGGAACCATTGCTCAGTCGAAGCTGGTACAAAGGAAGCCAATGCCTTGTGGATGCTAGCGTGAGGGAGGCCAAAGAAAACATAAGATAGGCCATTCCCTAGTGAATCGAATCAGGCACGAATGAGGTATTTGCCTTGTGGGTCGAAGGAAGCTTTTGGCCTAGTGGATTGAAGGAAAATCTGAAGAAGTATTGGCCTTGTGTGCTGAAGGCACGCACAGGGAAATCCATTTCCTTGTCAATCGAATCAGGCATGAAACAGCCCATGCTCAGTCTAAGTCTTGTGAACCAAGCTTGCGTCGAAGGATTTTGGACATCCGGTCAAAACTCCTTGTCCAGATGCCAATCAAAGGACAACCTGCTCAGATGCCGATCGAAGACACCTTATCCACATGCCAATCGAAGATACCTTGTCCCAATGCCAATCGAAGACACCTTGTTTATCTTTAAAATTCTTATTTTCTTTAAGCAATTGTTTGTAATCACCCATATAAGAGAAAATCTTGGAAAACATGAGGGCAAATTTTGGGGTACAACATACCTTAATAACAGTGGGAATTGTCTCTTGATTGCTCCTACTTTCTTGATCTTTGGTCTGCTCCACTTCACCTTCGTCTTCATTGGAAAAATGATGGGAAACATCTTCTGAAAAGTGTTCCTCATTGTTGTACCCCAAAATTTGCCCTCCCATTTCTCATTGATTTCTCCTCACACAGCTCTTGAAGCTCAAGATCCAATTAGGGTTTCATCTGCTCAAGACTCCTCCTTGCACTGCTAACCCCAAATTAGGGTTTGTGTTTGCACAAAGATGTTTTGACCTAAAATGCCCAAGATGACTTTCTTGCTTCATATTGACCTCCTAAGTTTATCCATACCAAGTTTCAAGTCTTGATTCCAAGTTTTGCCCAGTCAATTGGACAGTTGACCTAGAAATCAACTGTATTGGGGAAAAAGTCAACTGTGGCCAATTGACAGTCAAATCTCATGAAATTTGATCCACATCAACATTATGAACTCATATGAACCATTTGATCAAGTTTGGATCACAATTCCACAAGAAATTTGATCAGATCACTAAAAGGGTAAAATGGTCATTTTTAGGGTTTTGACTGTACAGAGGCAATTTTTGATTGTTTGACCTAGCCAATTGCAAACCAAGCTCACATATGGACTCAAGGACCCCATGGAATTATCTTGACATGCTCAACAAGTTCAAAAGATCCCAGGTACACAAGATTGACAGTTGAATTTCCCAGTCAATTGATCAGTTTTGACTGTATACTGAAAAGTCAAACTTTGACTTTTTGGTCAAAATCAAGAGTCAAGATTCATTTTTCATCAAAACATGCCAAATCATGAAACTTGTTCACCAAGAAATCACAAATTGCAAATTAGGGTTAGAAAATGGAATTTTTCATAACTTAGAATTTTTCTAAGTTATGAAAAACCCTAATTTTTTCCCAACTTTGCCCCACCTTTTCACCAAGATCCATTTGGATTCAAACAAAAGTCAAAACATGAAAGTTGTAGCTTGTTGCATAATCTACAACTTTGATTCACAAAGTTTTCTCATTTGAAGCTTGTATCTCAAGTTACAATTTTTTGAATAAGGGCACTAAACCATTTTTAACTTAGTAGAATTTTAACCTATTTTGACAAGGTTTTCTACCCCACTTCAAGGCCATTTTCCATACACTTCCACTTGGAATTTCAATTTTCATTTCAAATATGGATTGTAGTACACATTCCAAGCTTTCCAAAATGTCCAAGAACTTCTCAAACAACCTCATGGTTAGAGAGAATCGAATTTCACAATATAGCAAAAAACCACTTTGTTCATGACCAAGTTCCATGTCCATAACTTTGCAAATTTGAACTCAGCATAGTTTGTGCTACTTTACAGGTCCTTAAACCAAATTACACTCCTTAATTTAATGCTTGTTCATTGTGCCAAAGTGTTGTTCCATGAGTTCAAGCATTGTACACAAGATTGATCCATTTTTAGATAAAGTAAACTTTCCATTCTTGAAAAGATTAGCTTTATGTCCAATTGCAAATCAAGAAGGTACAAGCTAAATCCTTTTGGCACAAGATTATGGACAAGTTTCTCTGATCAAGGGAGACTTTGCAGCAGGATTAGAGGCCCCCTACTGATCTAAAACACCAACTTGCTTTGTTTGCTTAAAATTCAAGTAACATTGCATATCTCACAAGAACTTTGAGATCAGCCTAGACACACAAGAAAGAACTTATCAAACACATCCCAAACTACCCAACCAAGCTTTTGCACGAGCCATTTGCCTCTCAAACACTCTCCATCTCAGAAACACCACAAAACTGCTCAAACAGAGCAAGCCCTGCAGATTGAGTGCTATCTCTCAATCCCTTCAAGCATTTTTGTCCAAACTTGTTCCTCTACCCTCCTTACGACCTATGCAAGCTATCCAGAAGCTAAGGCACGATCTGTAGTTGCTCTAACCACTTCCACCATTTTCACATCTTTGACTTGCAGGTGAAGTTCTACAGCTTGATTCAGAAGCTTTCAAGACAAAGTAGCCATTGGAACAGCATCCCTGAACCTCAAGGAAGCTTTTCCAATCATCACCTTGCACTGAAAGCTCCTCATTCTCCAGATAGAAGTTCAACTGCACAGGTAAAATTTTGAACTCGTATCTCTCTTATCATGCATCTTTAGTCTTAAGTTTGTGAAGAAACAAGGTTCTACTCATAGCCCTGAACATGTACATAGCTTTACATTTCATTTCTTTTGCCTGAGTAAAGAGAATTTGGAGTTTGAAAATGGCAGAAAAATTAGGTTAGGATTTGGGGGAGGAGAAATTCTCCCTCATCTTAGAGAGTTAGGTCAAGTTCTATACATGGTTGGAATCGTCTCTTCATGCTGAGTATTTTTCATGTTATGAGTTTTTGTTAAAAAGCCAGGAATCAGGAGCTAGCATCAGAAGTACAGGGCGCGCGTTTTTGAATGTTATTGAACGAAGGTTGAAGATGAAGCCACATGGGCTGGGCCTGTGTGGTTTCTTCTTTTTGCACCCTATTTCCATTTTCTCACCCCCCAAGCCCATTTGTCTTATTTTTAATCCTTTTTGACTTTTTCTTTTTTGTTTGACTTGTTTATTTTTTCTCAGCATATTAAAATTTTGAAAATAATTTTCTCATCATTTTTTCGTTTTATTTGGTATTTATTTGATTTTCTTTTGATTTATACATATATGTATATATATTATTATTTAGGATAAATAGAAAAATAGTGTAAATACATTCTCATTTTCATTTTTTATTTTATATTACCCTCTGAAAATATTTCATACAAAAAAATACTATTTTCTAAAAATATTAAATATTATTATTATTATTTATCCATGATACATATTTAAAATAATGTATATAAATACATATTTGTTAATATACTTAGAATAAAATATCAAATAATGTACATATTTTATTTTTTTAATATTTAATACTAAAAAAGGCCTTTTTATAAATATACCATATTTTATTTTATTTTTGTATGCAAATAATAAATATTATGTGAATTAATTAATTAATATACATTTTGATTAAAATTAGGGTTTTTGCCCTAAATATGAAAATACTCAAAAATAATACCTTTTTGTTTTCTTATTTTATTTTACATAAACAACATTTTTTTCATACATATAAAAACTTTCTTTTTGCATTTTGCATATTTATTTAATTTCTATTTAATTATGCAATTTATTTACCTTGCAAATTTTCAAAAATGATGTAATAATTTAGATTTAAATTCTTGTCTAAATATTCCCCATTTGTAAATTTGTATCCCCCTCCCTATATTACTATGTTGTAATAGCGTAGGAATTTAAATTTCGCACTTTATACGCTTTCTAAATTATGCCATGTTAGAATTAGGGTTTGCACGCGAAAAACGATATAAAAAAATAGTTTGACCTAATACAA
This sequence comes from Vicia faba, assembly GCA_948472305.1. Lineage (NCBI taxonomy): Eukaryota > Viridiplantae > Streptophyta > Magnoliopsida > Fabales > Fabaceae > Vicia > Vicia faba. The sequence continues at coordinate 1,672,703,346 of OX451736.1, read as the reverse complement.
GATAAATGAGCATGAAAATAAACAACACATCTCACACTAGCACCCCTAAGGTACTCCACTTTGTTGCCTTCAAATAAATGGGCCATGTTGTATGTTGAATTTCTTCGGGCAAAGCAAACAAATTGAATGATCATAGTCCCTCGATAAAACTTTTCAAAACAAAACAAAAACAAATGATCAAGTCCCTTAAAGAAAATTGCCCAAAGACATTTAACGTCGTTGCAATTATGGTCCAAACGATGACCCGCGCCTGTCCCTTTCATCTCCTAAGACAAGATTGTCCACCAAATGCAATGGTGGAACAAAATTGTCAAAAGGTTTAAAAACATAACAAAAATCTTTGAGAAAACTTTAGGGTAGATAAACTCTTAAATACTTGTCAATTTGCAAAGAAAACACTTGCCTAATTTCCAAACCCACTTCACAAACACTTTCAAAATCAACTTTTCAAACCCTTGAAACATCTTTTTAAAAGATAAAACACCTTTTGTAAAACATTCGAGTAAAGAATTGTTACAAGGTTAGCCTAGCACAAGGCATCTTTTCAAAACATTTTCAAAACCACACACAAAGCACCATTTCAAACAATTGAAAACCAAGGCAAGTTGATCTAAGCAAGTACCTAAGAGCCCATGGATAACCATGGATAGAAGGGGTGCTAATACCTTCCCCTTCTATAATCTACTCCCCGAACCCAAGAAAAATGTCAAAGGTTTTTGCTGTGCTTTTTAAACCTTTCCTTAGGATAAAATAAAAAGTCGGTGGCGACTCTTGCTCAACCGAAACATTTGCGAAAACAAACGCAAAACACAAGTCAGTTCTCCCACTGTATCACAGAACTGGCGACTCTGCTGGGGATAGTTCTTTAAGTGGAGTAACCTTAGGGCTTATATCACCCTCTTGCATGACTAATTGTGTGATTTGCTTGCTTTATACTTGGGCTCTATTGTTTGGGTTTATAATCCTCCACCCGGATTTTGGGAAACATTCATAGATAGCAATACGTTGTGGAAACTGTGCGGGGTATACCGACACGGTCTAAGCAATAGCTATATTAGTGCGACATATTTGTGAGTACCGGTAACCCTTGAGTTCAATCAAGGAGAGTACGGGGCCGCTGAGTGATGTCACTAAGCACTAATGACCTAGAACCTTACTTGACCATCTTGGCCTTTTATTAGGGGTAGTGAGATGACCGACTTTGGTGCAGTCCGAAGTTGGTAGATACTCGATACTACACTCATTGAGGGTTGTTTTCTTGGAATATTTTGGTCGCTAGTTAAGTGGCTAAACCAAAACGATGAACAATGAAAACAATCCAGTGATATTGAGCTCCTTAGAACCCGGTTACAATTTATAGGACAGGTTTTTAAGCCAACTACACTCAAGAGGGTACTTACCTATGAAACCCCATGCAAGCCTGAAACTAGGGTTTGGTGTGATTTGCTTGTACATATGTCTTGTGCATACATCATAAACATCATATGCATTCACTAACCATTTCAAGGGTTTGGATCTTCATCATTGTTCTTGTTTTGTAGGTCATGGAAATACCTCGCAGAAATACCATCCAAGTCAACCTTGTGAGAATCTCTCCTCAACTCAAGGAGATCACTTCAAGAATTCCGGAAAATTCATCCTTCAGTGAAAGACATGGTAGACTGCTCAGCCTAGTCGACACCAACGTTGAAGAAGACATGATAAAAGTGCTATTCCAGTTCTTTGACCCTCTTCACCACTGCTTCACTTTCCCTGATTATCAGTTGGTTCCCACTTTGGAGGAGTTTTCTCAACTCCTAAGAATCCCTATCCTCAATCAACTACCCTTCAACGGTACGGAGAAGGAACCAAAGCCTGAAGATGTTGCTCGAGCACTACATCTACAACCATCTGAAATCAAGGGGCATTGGGAAACTAGAAGCGGCGTCAAAGGATTCTTAGCAAAGTTCTTGTTTGAGAAGGCACAAGAATGTTGGAACTCATTGGACCTACAAGCCTTTGAAGAGATTGTGGCACTCCTTATCTATGGGTTGGTCTTGTTCCCAAATCCCGACCAATTGGTAGATGTCAACGCTGTCAAAATCTTCTTGTCCAGAAACCCAATACCAACATTGCTTGGGGACATCCTTCACTCATTTTACACACGAACAATGAGAAAGAGGGGTGTTCTCATGTGCTGTACTCCTCTCCTTGCAAGGTGGTTTATTTCGCACCTTCCACAATCTGTCCTGAAGAATGACCAAGGTACAAGGTGGTCCCAACGATTGATGACTCTTACTCATTCTGATGTACATTGGTGTTCTCGGTCCAGAGAAAATGTCATCATTGTCGATCGTTGCGGAGAGTTTCCTAATGTTCCTTTGCTTGGAATCAGAGGAGGTATCACCTACAATCCTTGCCTAGCTTTGAGACAATTTGGATATGCACGGAGGGATGGCCCTCATGACATGTTGATTCCTAGCCTAGTTTTTGACTTCGACAACGATGCGCAAGGACTTCGCCAAAGATTCATCAGAGCTTGGGGAAAACTCAACAAAGTTGATAGCAAGACTCTGGGACACAAGAACTCCATCCCTCTTGAGCCCTATCTCAAGTGGGTACGAGCCCGAGCCCAAAGTCTAATGATGCCTTATCCTCATGTACTCCCGGTGATTAAAGAGCCCGTCAATGAAGGAGAGGTTCCCTACACCATCCTGCATCCAGACATGCCTACATCGTGGGAGGAAATGCAGAAAAGTTGGATTCAGCTCAAGGAGGAACGGAACACTTTTGAAGCTAGTTACTACGCCAGTGAAAAGAAGGTTCTAGAGCTTACCCGCCGACTCCACGAGCAAGAGGCCCTCAATACCTACATCGCACCAAAGAGGATGCGCAATGTCTTTCTACCTTGAGAAGTTTATGTTGTAATATTTGGCCCATGGGGCATTTATGTACTAACAAATTTCTTCTTATTAATATGACGTGCGTTCTTCTTTGTCTGAAACAATTTTGAATGTCCTAAATCCTTGAATGCATTGCATACATCAGCATCCCATTCATCATGTGCATAAACAGGTCTCACTCCAGGTTTCCTTATCTATCTGCTGTTTATTTCAGTAGGATGGATCTCGAGCAAACAGTTAAAGACCTACAAGCCCAGAATGCACAGTTCCAGCAACTCTTGATGACCTTGGTCAAGAGTCAAGAGGATATCAAGGCTCATCTGGAGAGTAGAGACCCAGTGAAGAAGAAAAAGAGGGTCGGAATGGCTACTTTGGGGAGAAGATTTGACAGAGAAGCTCGGAGGGTGCTTGAATTTCCTCCTACTTCTGATGAAGGGACTAGTAGAGATCGAGTTGCGGTGCCTTCCGAGTCTGATGCAGAGGAGGAAGAGGTTGAAGAGGATGAAGATTATTCTGACCAGCAGTATCATCCAGCTGATGATAAGTACAAGGGTTTAGAAGACAGATTGGCTGCTATGGAATTGCAAAGGGTACCGGGTTTGGATTTTGAAGACATGGGCTTGGTCGCCGGAATTGTGATTCCCCCAAAATTCAAGGTGCCAGTGTTTGTAAGGTATGACGGGCTGTCCTGCCCCAAAATGCATCTCAGGTCCTATGTGAGAAAGATTCAACCCTATACAACAGATAAAAATCTCTGGATTCATTTCTTTCAAGACAGCCTGTCAGGAGCTCAGTTGGAATGGTTTTATCAGTTAGAAGGAACCAGTGTCAGAAATTGGGAAGATTTGGCCACCGCTTTCTATAAACAATACCAGTATAATTCTGATCTTGCTCCTACCCGTACCCAACTTCAGGGTATGTCGCTAGGAACAAGTGAGGGATTCAAGGAATACGCACAAAAATGGAGGGATTTGGCTGGCAGGGTGCAGCCTCCTTTAACCGATCGTGAGCTCGTTGATATGTTTCTTGGGACCCTATCTGGGCCATTTTTCAATCATTTAATTGGTAACTCTTCCGCAGGGTTTACCGATTTAATCTTAACGGGCGAAAGAATCGAGGCTGGCATCAAGTCAGGAAAGATTCAGAAGGGTGTCGCTGCAAGTGTTGAGAAGAAGCCGTTTAAGAAGGAGAATGCTATGGTATATTCTCAAAGAAGAGCAGGGAAGGTGGAGCGTCGGCCGACTGTGGGGGCCGTAATGATTCAAAGCACTCTGAGTGAGCAGCCTCGCTACAACCAATCCAGACCAAATCAGCAACGGGTGGAAAGGCCACAACGGCAGTTCACCCGTATTAATATGACTCCAGCGCAGGTGCTTCCCCATCTATTGAAGTTGAATCTTGCCACTATCAAGGAGGCGCCAAAGAATGTGAATACGGCCTCTCCACATTATCATGCCAATGCTAAGTGCGCCTATCATTCAGACAGCGTTGGACACGACACCAATGATTGTTAGGCACTCAAGCATAAGATCCAGGACCTGATAGAGGCTAAGGAGGTAGAGTTTGACGCTCCAGAAAAACCCAATGTGATATCTGCACCTATGCCGAAGCACGGTCGGAATGTCAATGCCATTGAAGAGGATCTGTATGTTGCTGACGTTAGTGATCTGACTACTCCACTGTTAACCATTAAGTTGAATTTGTTAAGGGCCGGGATCTTCTCGGGATGTAAAGAAGACTGCTACTGTTGCCACTCTCTGCCGTTTGATTGTCCGCTACTGAAGAAAGGCATCCAAGGCCTCATGGATAGCCGACAAATTTTGTTCGAAAAAATTCCTGCCGTTCCAGTTCATGTTGAAAATGTCTCAATCATAACCATTCACATCAATCTTTCCGAGGCTGTCAAAAAGCCAGTTAAGATTACACCAGCTGCAAAATCTGTTCCCTTAAAGATAACAATGCCAGGGCCCGTTCCCTATGTTTCTGAGAAGTCGATACCTTGGAACTATGGTGGTGACATCTACTACCATGGTATCAAGCAAGTTGAAATAGTTGAAGAAAGTTCAGATGATGAAGAAGCCAGCATTAGCAACATTGCGGGCACCAGCAAAATCACCAGGAGTGGGAGAATATTTTCTCCAGAGATCGCTCCTCCAAAAGCAGTCTTTGGACCCTCATTAGCTAAAGAAGTCATCACTGCACCAGTAAAGCTCTCTGCCAGAACTCCTTTGATTGAAGAAATTTTCGTTCCTAGTGTTGTCTCTCCTACCATTGCCGATAAAGGAAAAGGAATACAAAATGAGCCCGTCAGGACGAGGGCTCAACCTTTGGTGATTCCAGAAGCCTCCAAGAAAGAAATGCACGAGATTTTGAGGATAATCAAGAGAAGTGACTACGATGTGGTGGAACAGTTGGGGCAAACCCCCTCCAAGATTTCCATGCTGGCACTATTGCTTTGCTCAGAAGCGCACGCTCAAGCTTTGATTAAGTTTCTAAAAGCAGCTCATGTGCCCCAGGAAACCTCTGCAGATCAATTTCAACATTGTGTGGCTAGTCTGACTGCAGACAATGGATTAGGTTTTTCTGATGCCGACCTGACCCCTAAAGGCCGAAACCACAATGATGCGTTGCATATTTCAATCGAGTGTCGCGGAACCACCCTTGCACATGTTTTGGTTGATACCGGTTCATCGCTGAATGTTTTGCCTAAGAAGGCCTTGGACCGGCTAGATTGCGAAGGTTTGGAATTGAAGCCGAGTGATATTGTCGTCAGAGCTTTCGATGGGTCGAAGAGAATGGTCCATGGAGAAGTTGAAATTCCTATCAAGATAGGTACTGAGGTGTTTAAATCCACTTTCTACGTAATGGACATCCGTCCATCATACTCCTGTCTGCTGGGTAGACCTTGGATACACCATGCTGGGGCAGTCACCTCCTCCCTGCATCAGATGCTGAAGTATCCCGTAAAGGGAAAGATCATTACTGTCCATGGTGAAGAAGAGTACATGATTAGCCATTTAAATTCTTTCCGATATGTGGAGGTTGAAGGGGAGTTCATTGAGACACCGTTTCAACATTTCGAAGAAGTGCTTCCTGAGATAGCAATGGCGAAGTTGGCAGCTGAGACACCGAGACAGATGGCCAGAATGGCATCTCTGGAGGATGCAAGGGCTGCAGTTAAAGAAGGGAAGAATTCAGCGTGGGGGCAGTTACCCAATTTTCCGTATAAGGTTGATAAGCTTGGATTAGGTTTCACCACCGCTGGCCAGAAAGCTATGCGCCGGTCAAAGATTGAGAGAGCGCCAGTCAAAATTTCTCCTTACCGAATCAACGCCCTGGAAGATGAAGACAAAGAAAGCAACTTTGAAGAATGGATTCATCCAACTGTCAGAGGAGGGTTGAGCAATTGGGAGGCTAAGGACTTTGTCCCCATTACTTTTATTCCTCAGTAATTTATCTATCAAACATTTCCTATTTGGTCTGTAATATTTTACTTTCAAACAATCCGTACACTATCTTTTCGCCTTCTGCCTTACCCGGGGCATGTAGGTCCACTTGTAAGGGTTTTGACTATTTTTCATATTCATATGCCATGTTTAATGATTCATTGGACGTTTTTCATTTGATAAAACTGCTTGTGTTCATTTTCTTTCCTTTTGCATTTTTTTGTTTAAGGATGGCTATCCCTTACACACACCCACACTCACCAATGCAGGTACCCATCCACTCCGGATTCCATGGGTGACTATTTTGCTGTATCTTTCAATAACTCTGAAGACCTGGTCAATCTAGCCGAGTATGAAGATGACGAAGGTTGTGAAGTACCAGGGGAACTAGCCAGACTTTTGCAACAAGAGGAAAGGGCCATCTTACCGCATGAAGAGCCATTGGAAACTGTCAACTTGGGAACCGAGGAGAATCGGAAGGAGGTGCAAGTGGGTGCCAACCTGGAACCAGAAGTTAAGGAACGCTTGGTACAGTTACTGAATGAGTATGTTGAAATCTTCGCTTGGTCCTATGAAGACATGCCAGGTCTAGACACCGATATCGTGGTTCACCGTCTCCCCACAAGAGAAGACTGTCCACCGATCAAGCAAAAAGTTCGCCGAATGAGGCCTGACATGTCTGAAAAAATCAAAGCAGAAGTAATGAAGCAGTTCAATGCTGGCTTTCTGGCTGTTACGTCCTATCCTCAATGGATCGCTAACATTGTGCCAGTGCCTAAAAAGGATGGCAAAGTCAGAATGTGTGTGGACTACCGGGATTTGAATAGGGCCAGCCCTAAGGATGATTTCCCGCTACCTCATATTGACATCTTGATCGACAATACAGCTCAGTATAAGGTGTTTTCCTTCATGGACGGATTCTCGGGCTACAATCAAATCAAGATGGCTCCCGAGGATATGGAGAAAACAACTTTTGTCACACAATGGGGCACTTTCTGTTACAAAGTGATGCCGTTCGGGCTGAAGAACGCAGGGGCAACTTATCAACGCGCCATGGTAGCTTTATTTCATGACATGATACATCATGAGATTGAAGTTTACGTAGACGATATGATAGCTCGGTCGCAAACAGAGGAAAAGCACCTTGAACATCTGGAAAAGCTGTTTACCAGATTGAAAGAATACAAGTTAAGGCTGAATCCAAGCAAATGCACTTTTGGAGTTAGGTCCGGTAAACTCCTGGGATTCATTGTAAGCAACAAAGGCATTGAAGTCGATCCGGCAAAAGTAAAAGCAATACAAGAGATGCCTGCTCCCCGTACTGAAAAGGAAGTTAGAGGTTTCTTGGGGCGCATAAACTATATTGCCAGATTCATTTCGCATCTGACTTCTACCTGTGAGCCAATTTTCAAACTCTTGAAAAAAGATCAGGTAGTTGAATGGAACGACGACTGCCAAGCTGCTTTTGATAGAATCAAGGAGTATTTGCTAGAACCTCCTATTCTGATGCCACCCGTCGAAGGAAGACCATTGATCATGTATTTGACCGTCTTGGATAACTCAATGGGGTGTGTTTTGGGCCAGCATGACGAGTCAGGTCGAAAAGAGCATGCTATTTATTACCTTAGCAAAAAGTTTACCGACTGTGAGACTCGCTACTCACTGCTCGAGAAAACTTGCTGCGCTTTGGTATGGGCTTCTCGCCGACTAAGACAGTATATGCTGACCCATACTACCTTGTTGATATCCAAAATGGACCCTATCAAATATATCTTCGAAAAGCCCGCTTTATCTGGAAGGATAGCCAGATGGCAAATGATCTTGACCGAGTATGACATCCAGTACACCACCCAAAAAGCTATAAAAGGGAGTGTATTAGCTGACCATCTGGCTCATCAGGCTATCGAAGACTATCAACCCATGAGATTTGATTTCCCAGACGAGGACATCATGAATTTGGACAACATTAAAGGTGACGGACCGTATGACGGACCCGAAAAGGGATCCCGATGGACCCTGTACTTTGATGGTGCTTCAAATGCACTCGGAAACGGCATTGGCGCAGTACTCATTTCTCCGGAAGGATGCCACACTCCTTTCACGGCCTGACTTTGCTTCAGCTGCACAAACAATATGGCTGAGTATGAAGCTTGCATCTTTGGTCTCAAGGCTGCTATGGACTTGGGGATCAAATCTTTGATCGTATTCGGGGACTCGGCTTTGGTCATCATCCAGATCAAAGGAGATTGGGATACCAAGCATCCTAATCTTATCCCATACAAAGAACATGTCCTGACATTGCTGCCGCACTTCGAGCAAATTACCTTCGAGCATTTCCCGCGAGAACAGAATCAGCTAGCCGATGCTCTGGCCACAATGTCCTCCATGTTTAAACTCAACTGGGATAACGAGGCTCCCCAAATCACCATCGAGCGAATGGATGAACCCGCGCATTGTCACGAGATTAATACCGAAGAAGTAGTGGAACAACCTTGGTTCCATGAAATCAAAAGGTATCTCGAGACCCAAGATTATCCTAAAGGAGCTTCCGTGAATGACAAGAAGTTCTTAAGGAAATTCGCTGCTAAGTTCTTCCTGAGCAACGGCATCCTTTACAAACAAAGCCATGATTGTGTATTACTCCGATGTGTGGATAAGGCTGAAGCAGAATTGATCATGACTGATATACACAGCGGACCATTTGGCACTCACTTGAGCGGGCATACAATGGCTAAGAAGATCCTAAGGGCAGGCTATTACTGGTCTACCATGGAGGCTGACTGCCATCAACATTCCCGTACGTGCCACAAGTGTCAAGTCTATGCTGACAAAGTTCATACTCCTCCGGTTCCCCTCAACGTCCTAACTGCTCCATGGCCCTTTGCAATGTGGGGCATTGATATGATTGGAGAGATCAAGCCCACGGCTTCCAACGGACATCGCTTCATCCTGGTTGCCATTGACTACTTCACTAAATGGGTCGAAGCAGCTTCCTTCGCCTCTGTCACCAAAAATGTGGTTGCCCGCTTTATCAAACATAATCTCATATGTCGGTATGGTGTTCCCGACAGGATCATCACAGACAACGGTACAAATCTGAATAATACAATGATCACTGCATTATGCGAACAGTTCAAGATTTATCATCACAATTCATCTCCCTATCGGCCGAAGATGAACGGTGTTGTTGAAGCTGCGAACAAAAACATTAAAAAGATTATTCAGAAAATGACAGTCACTTACAAAGACTGGTATGAGATGTTGCCGTTTGCGCTGCATGGATACCGTACGACGATACGTACTTCAACTGGGGCAACCCCATTTTCTTTGGTTTATGGCATGGAAGCTGTTTTGCCTATGGAAGTTCAGATCCCGTTTCTAAGGATTATGAAGGATGCAGGTTTGAATGAGGATGATTGGATGCAGACCCGACTTGATCAACTCAATCTGATCGACGAAAAACGACTTGCGGCTATATGTCATGGTCAGACGTATCAAAAACGGATGATCAAGGCCTTCAGACGTCAAGTGTATCAAGTCGGAGATCTAGTAGTCAAGCGGATTATCTTGCCGCAAAGTGATCCCAGGGGCAAATGGACTCCTACATATGAAGGACCATTTGTGATCAAAAGCATATTTTCTGGTGGTACGATGATTCTGACCACCATGGACGGCGACGATTTGCCGCACCCTGCGAACGCAGACATAGTCAAAAGATACTACGCATAAAGTAACTCGACCAGTCGAAAACCCGAAAGGGCGGCTTGGGCAAAAAAGGGGTATCCCGGTGAACCGAAAACCCGAAAGGGCGGTTCAGGCAAAAATTAGGGATAAAAACAAAAAAATCTGTACACCCGGCAAGTCGAAAACCCGAAAGGGCGGCTTGGGCAAAAAGGGGTTTCCCGGTGGATCGAAAACCCGAAAGGGCGATTCAGGAAAAAGTTAGGGAATTAAAGCGTATGACTATGTCTCGTCAGATCACTTCAAAGACAGTCTCTTCATCAACCGATTCCAGGTTTCTGATCAATCCAGCCATCGTCAAACGAAGCATTGAATGGACAGATGTTCGGAGTTGTGAAAGCTACAGCAGAATGGAATCCCATGGAATTATTTCACATAGCCATCTTTATTTTGTATAAATTTTTCAAATATTTACGACAAGATCCTCTTACTAGGATGATTGTCTCCTTTGTACAAATATACCCAAAGAAAATCAATACAAATACTCTTCCCAAAATTTGTGTCATTTCCCTTTTTCTTTTTCTCTCGCACTATTTGTTTTATTTTGAGAAACGTCCAATGTTTTGTTAAATAGGCATATGCATTTGAAACATGATCACTTCCTAATTGAACCTAAGAAAAGGATTACTGATAGGATGAAAGTACAAACGGATATTTTGACACCCTTTCAAAGGAAATCCCTCAAAATCTGTAATCCACATCCCTGGCAAACCCTGAGGTCTATCTCCAGCAGACTCTCGAAGCTTACCCCCAGTAAGGTTCTGAAAGGTATTCCCCGCAGAGTACGGACATCCCTTCCGAGTTTTATTCAAAGTTATTCCTCACAAAGGCTTATAACTGGGTTATCCTCAGCTAACCACAAGGGGAGATCGCGCTCGCCGAAATTCTTCCCATCCCCAGCGGAGTTCCTCAAAATTCCCCCAACAATAACTTATCAATACTATCCCCGGAGGAGTTTATCTTTGCAAATCCCCAGCCAGAGAATCTTCCGGAAATCATTTTCCCTCAGAGTTTAAGCCTCAGTATCCCCAGCAGATCAAAAGCTTCAAATGGACAACCCCCAGCAGAGTCAGACTTTCAAACCTTCTCCCCACAGAGTTTTTAGGAAGAAAAATCTTGAGTTCCCCAGTGAAATCTCCAGAGATACTTCTCTCCAAGCTGAAGATTCTCAATCTGGCCTCCCCAGCATTAAGTCCACTAGTTTGGTACTCCCCAGTAGAAGACTTCAGGAATTCCCCAGAAGATTGGTATACAACCCAAGCTCCAGGTTCCCCAGTAACGACCCAGGACTTATTTTCCCCGGCAGTGGTCAGGATACTTCTATCTTCCGCTGTCCCGGATTCATCTATCCTATGCAAGACAGCTCTCCAGCTTACATGCACATCCATTTACATTCATAACACCATAATATACATTGTATCATGCATCATAGCATTGCATCCAACTAACTCTTTGCCTTTTTCAGGTAAGATCAGTCGACAGACTAAAATCATTCAAATCTCAAGATTTCTGAAAACAGTTCACGGGTTCTCCAAGTAAACGGATGTTAACCTATCACTTGTTCAGATTCTTCCCAAGACTTCTGAAAACAGTTCATGGATTCCTCCCAAGTAACGGATGTTAGTCTATCAGCTTGTTCAGATGCACCTTTGAATTCAGTTTACGGAAGCTTCCCAACAACGGATGCTGCTCTATCGCTGATTCAATCTCAAGATTTCTGAAAACAGTTCACGGGTTCTCCAAGTAAACGGATGTTAACCTGTCACTTGTTCAGTTTCTTCTTCCAGACTTCTGAAAACAGTTCATGGATTCTTCCCAAGTAACGGATGTTAATCTATCAACTTGTTCAGATGCAACTTCTTAAAGACAGCTTACGGAAGCTTCCCAACAACGGATGCTGCTCTATTGCTGATTCAATCTCAAGATTTCTGAAAACAGTTCACGGGTTCTCCAAGTAAACGGATGTTAACCTATCACTTGTTCAGATTCTTCTCAAGACTTCTGAAAACAGTTCACGGGTTCTCCAAGTAAACGGATGTTAACCTGTCACTTGTTCAGTTTCTTCTTCCAGACTTCTGAAAACAGTTCATGGATTCTTCCCAAGTAACGGATGTTAATCTATCAACTTGTTTAGATGCGACTTCCTGGAAACAGCTTGCAGGTTCCTCCCAACAACGGATGTCAACCTACGGCTTGTTCAGACCCCCAATTCAGAAATGGTCCAAAGCTTGGACACTTTCCTAGTATCCCCTTCCAGATGGCATCTTTAAGCCCATCCCCGACAAGTTTCTGTCACTCTCCCGGATGGCATCGTTAAGCCCATCTCCAAATGGCATCTCTAAGCCCATTCCCGCATCCAGTGCTTTGATGAGTGCAAATTTCTGGGCACTCTAGTGTCCAATCTCCTTTTACCCTTGAGTCACGAAAGGCAAGCTTGCCAATCTAACTCTTCAGGTCCAAGAAGATTGAACAGGGGCAACTGTTGTACCCCAAAATTTGCCCTCCCATTTCTCATTGATTTCTCCTCACACAGCTCTTGAAGCTCAAGATCCAGTTAGGGTTTCATCTGCTCAAGACTCCTCCTTGCACTGCTAACCCCAAATTAGGGTTTGTGTTTGCACAAAGATGTTTTGACCTAAAATGCCCAAGATGACTTTCTTGCTTCATATTGACCTCCTAAGTTTATCCATACCAAGTTTCAAGTCTTGATTCCAAGTTTTGCCCAGTCAATTGGACAGTTGACCTAGAAATCAACTGTATTGGGGAAAAAGTCAACTGTGGCCAATTGACAGTCAAATCTCATGAAATTTGATCCACATCAACATTATGAACTCATATGAACCATTTGATCAAGTTTGGATCACAATTCCACAAGAAATTTGATCAGATCACTAAAAGGGTAAAATGGTCATTTTTAGGGTTTTGACTGTACAGAGGCAATTTTTGATTGTTTGACCTAGCCAATTGCAAACCAAGCTCACATATGGACTCAAGGACCCCATGGAATTATCTTGACATGCTCAACAAGTTCAAAAGATCCCAGGTACACAAGATTGACAGTTGAATTTCCCAGTCAATTGATCAGTTTTGACTGTATACTGAAAAGTCAAACTTTGACTTTTTGGTCAAAATCAAGAGTCAAGATTCATTTTTCATCAAAACATGCCAAATCATGAAACTTGTTCACCAAGAAATCACAAATTGCAAATTAGGGTTAGAAAATGGAATTTTTCATAACTTAGAATTTTTCTAAGTTATGAAAAACCCTAATTTTTTCCCAACTTTGCCCCACCTTTTCACCAAGATCCATTTGGATTCAAACAAAAGTCAAAACATGAAAGTTGTAGCTTGTTGCATAATCTACAACTTTGATTCACAAAGTTTTCTCATTTGAAGCTTGTATCTCAAGTTACAATTTTTTGAATAAGGGCACTAAACCATTTTTAACTTAGTAGAATTTTAACCTATTTTGACAAGGTTTTCTACCCCACTTCAAGGCCATTTTCCATACACTTCCACTTGGAATTTCAATTTTCATTTCAAATATGGATTGTAGTACACATTCCAAGCTTTCCAAAATGTCCAAGAACTTCTCAAACAACCTCATGGTTAGAGAGAATCGAATTTCACAATATAGCAAAAAACCACTTTGTTCATGACCAAGTTCCATGTCCATAACTTTGCAAATTTGAACTCAGCATAGTTTGTGCTACTTTACAGGTCCTTAAACCAAATTACACTCCTTAATTTAATGCTTGTTCATTGTGCCAAAGTGTTGTTCCATGAGTTCAAGCATTGTACACAAGATTGATCCATTTTTAGATAAAGTAAACTTTCCATTCTTGAAAAGATTAGCTTTATGTCCAATTGCAAATCAAGAAGGTACAAGCTAAATCCTTTTGGCACAAGATTATGGACAAGTTTCTCTGATCAAGGGAGACTTTGCAGCAGGATTAGAGGCCCCCTACTGATCTAAAACACCAACTTGCTTTGTTTGCTTAAAATTCAAGTAACATTGCATATCTCACAAGAACTTTGAGATCAGCCTAGACACACAAGAAAGAACTTATCAAACACATCCCAAACTACCCAACCAAGCTTTTGCACGAGCCATTTGCCTCTCAAACACTCTCCATCTCAGAAACACCACAAAACTGCTCAAACAGAGCAAGCCCTGCAGATTGAGTGCTATCTCTCAATCCCTTCAAGCATTTTTGTCCAAACTTGTTCCTCTACCCTCCTTACGACCTATGCAAGCTATCCAGAAGCTAAGGCACGATCTGTAGTTGCTCTAACCACTTCCACCATTTTCACATCTTTGACTTGCAGGTGAAGTTCTACAGCTTGATTCAGAAGCTTTCAAGACAAAGTAGCCATTGGAACAGCATCCCTGAACCTCAAGGAAGCTTTTCCAATCATCACCTTGCACTGAAAGCTCCTCATTCTCCAGATAGAAGTTCAACTGCACAGGTAAAATTTTGAACTCGTATCTCTCTTATCATGCATCTTTAGTCTTAAGTTTGTGAAGAAACAAGGTTCTACTCATAGCCCTGAACATGTACATAGCTTTACATTTCATTTCTTTTGCCTGAGTAAAGAGAATTTGGAGTTTGAAAATGGCAGAAAAATTAGGTTAGGATTTGGGGGAGGAGAAATTCTCCCTCATCTTAGAGAGTTAGGTCAAGTTCTATACATGGTTGGAATCGTCTCTTCATGCTGAGTATTTTTCATGTTATGAGTTTTTGTTAAAAAGCCAGGAATCAGGAGCTAGCATCAGAAGTACAGGGCGCGCGTTTTTGAATGTTATTGAACGAAGGTTAAAGATGAAGCCACATGGGCTGGGCCTGTGTGGTTTCTTCTTTTTGCACCCTATTTCCATTTTCTCACCCCCCAAGCCCATTTGTCTTATTTTTAATCCTTTTTGACTTTTTCTTTTTTGTTTGACTTGTTTATTTTTTCTCAGCATATTAAAATTTTGAAAATAATTTTCTCATCATTTTTTCGTTTTATTTGGTATTTATTTGATTTTCTTTTGATTTATACATATATGTATATATATTATTATTTAGGATAAATAGAAAAATAGTGTAAATACATTCTCATTTTCATTTTTTATTTTATATTACCCTCTGAAAATATTTCATACAAAAAAATACTATTTTCTAAAAAATATTAAATATTATTATTATTATTTATCCATGATACATATTTAAAATAATGTATATAAATACATATTTGTTAATATACTTAGAATAAAATATCAAATAATGTACATATTTTATTTTTTTAATATTTAATACTAAAAAAGGCCTTTTTATAAATATACCATATTTTATTTTATTTTTGTATGCAAATAATAAATATTATGTGAATTAATTAATTAATATACATTTTGATTAAAATTAGGGTTTTTGCCCTAAATATGAAAATACTCAAAAATAATACCTTTTTGTTTTCTTATTTTATTTTACATAAACAACATTTTTTTCATACATATAAAAACTTTCTTTTTGCATTTTGCATATTTATTTAATTTCTATTTAATTATGCAATTTATTTACCTTGCAAATATTCAAAAATGATGTAATAATTTAGATTTAAATTCTTGTCTAAATATTCCCCATTTGTAAATTTGTACCCCCCTCCCTATATTACTATGTTGTAATAGCGTAGGAATTTAAATTTCGCACTTTATACGCTTTCTAAATTATGCCATGTTAGAATTAGGGTTTGCACGCGAAAAACGATAAAAAAAATAGTTTGACCTAATACAAGATAAATGAGCATGAAAATAAACAACACATCTCACACTAGCACCCCTAAGGTACTCCACTTTGTTGCCTTCAAATAAATGGGCCATGTTGTATGTTGAATTTCTTCGGGCAAAGCAAACAAATTGAATGATCATAGTCCCTCGATAAAACTTTTCAAAACAAAACAAAAACAAATGATCAAGTCCCTTAAAGAAAATTGCCCAAAGACATTTAACGCCGTTGCAATTATGGTCCAAACGATGACCCGCGCCTGTCCCTTTCATCTCCTAAGACAAGATTGTCCACCAAATGCAATGGTGGAACAAAATTGTCAAAAGGTTTAAAAACATAACAAAAATCTTTGAGAAAACTTTAGGGTAGATAAACTCTTAAATACTTGTCAATTTGCAAAGAAAACACTTGCCTAATTTCCAAACCCACTTCACAAACACTTTCAAAATCAACTTTTCAAACCCTTGAAACATCTTTTTAAAAGATAAAACACCTTTTGTAAAACATTCGAGTAAAGAATTGTTACAAGGTTAGCCTAGCACAAGGCATCTTTTCAAAACATTTTCAAAACCACACACAAAGCACCATTTCAAACAATTGAAAACCAAGACAAGTTGATCTAAGCAAGTACCTAAGAGCCCATGGATAACCATGGATAGAAGGGGTGCTAATACCTTCCCCTTCTATAATCTACTCCCCGAACCCAAGAAAAATCTCAAAGGTTTTTGCTGTGCTTTTTAAACCTTTCCTTAGGATAAAATAAAAAGTCGGTGGCGACTCTTGCTCAACCGAAACATTTGCGAAAACAAACGCAAAACACAAGTCAGTTCTCCCACCGTATCACACTCATCATCAAGAAAGTCTTCAAAAAATTTGGCCCTTTTTGGGAAAGAATCGCTAGGGCTCTCCTCGATTGGGCCTTGTTTCCTCTTGCCAACTCCTTGAGATTCATTCAAGACATTTCCACCAGGAGAAGAAATTTGTTGTTCGCTTTGAACATCTCCATTTTCGAGTTGGGGAGAAGTAGTGGAAGAACCTTTGTTGAGGGCTGCACCACTAGGATTGAGTTGAGGCGAAGCATTGCCAATTTGATGTGGAATCTTAAAATTTTCAAATGAATCTAGAGCAATTATTTGCTTACTCTACAAACAAATATAGTTAGTTTAGAATAGTAAGGCATTCGAAAGAAAAGCTTGGGAATTTCAATCATACCTTTGGATCATCATCATTTGAAGCATTGCTTCTAATATGTTCCAGAGCAACTTGAACAATAGGTTGAGTTTGAAGTTCTTTTTGGATTAGGGGCAAGGTTATTATTTCAGGATCTTTTTGATTGGATTGTTTGGGACTGCCAACATATTTCTTGGTCTTCTTCTTTTTCTTCTTGGTTTTGAAAGGAGTGGGAGGAATATCATCATTGTTGTCTTCTTCGTCTTCAACAGTCGCCAGATCTTTGTCATCAGCCTTCCTTTTTCCTGGAGATTTTGGTGGGAGACCACTAGCCTGAAAAATCTCATAATTAAGCATTGCGTAAGGGATTTCGGGGAAGTATGTTTCTGATAATCATACCTTGATTTTCTTCGATTTCGGTTTGTCTGAGGATTTGTCTTGTGCGAAAGAAGGCTCTTTGATAGTTGTAGTGGTAGTTTAATTGGAAGTCAAACTTGTCTTTGATCCAGGTTTTTCTCTCTTGATTATTTTCCTCTCGATAACTAATAATAGACATGCATTTTAAAGTTTGTTAAATGAATAATATTGAGTAATCTTTGAAAGGACAATCAAAAGGATTAACGAATCCTTTGGTTCCACACCTTCATATGTATCAGATACAATAGAGACTGTTGATAGGTCATAGTGAAGGAAACCTTTAAAACTGTCCAAAGTATGCTTAGTCGAAACCACTCTCTTAGCAGGTTTTTTAGCATCATTTTTTAGGATGTTAAGAATATATCCACAAGTAAACCAATTTGGATAAGGCGGAAAAAAGGCTAAACCAAAGTCAGCATTTCGTAGTTTTGGA
This sequence comes from Vicia faba, assembly GCA_948472305.1. NCBI lineage: Eukaryota > Viridiplantae > Streptophyta > Magnoliopsida > Fabales > Fabaceae > Vicia > Vicia faba. The sequence goes on along the minus strand of OX451736.1, from coordinate 1,672,685,492 downwards.
AATTTTGGTGGTTGTAATCGAAAAGCTAGTTCATACCTATGTTCAGGTTTTACAGAAAAGGGAATTTTTAGGCTTGGAAGTTTTTTAGTGAATTTCTCTTTCAAAATTTTTGTTGCGTCAAAAACATTTTGACTAATATTAGTTGGATCATAGACAGTTTCAAAGTATCTCTAGAACGTCTGGATTTCTTTGATGTTTGTGAACTTACCTTTTTGAATGTTTTCCTGCACAAACGAAAAAGCTTTCATTAAACGTTTGTTTATCTGGGTAGTATTGAACATGTTCTTGGTATAAAATTTAGTCCACCAAGAGTGAAAACTTCTAGTTGTGTAGAAAGCTGGTTAAAACGAAGTAAGTTCAAATTCAGCAAAGTTGACATGATAATTCTGATATTTTGCAATGTCCTGAAAGACATAGTCCACTCCTGCTACACAAATCTCTCTCTTTCAATTAAAGATAAGTTCAAGAACAAGCTGACATAACCCAAACTGGCGGGATACAAAATTGGGTTGATAGGTCAATAGACAAACATGGCTCTTCACTGGCATGATCCTGGAGATTAGAAGCCTTGGTAATAGGAATGCACGCCATATATCTTTAATTTATGAGTTAGCATTCTTCAAAGCATCTTCGATAGATGAGGTAAACCATGCAGGATCATGGGTTCTATGAGCAAAAGGAGCCATTATTGGGAAAAAATCATGACAATTTGAAAACATCATCATATAATTGGTAAAACTTTTCTGGATATTTTCTGCCTCTTCGTTTGGGGTTAATTGCAGAGGTCTGATTCCTTCTATGGTCCAATTGGAAATATCAAGATCTTCTTCATCTATGGTCTTGAAGGTGCTAAGTGATGGCTCAAAGTGGCGTTTAGCCATAGCTGAAGAAGCCAGTATGGGCCAGCAAGGAGCAGGTTAGTACCAGTTTCTTAGCTTATTAATTTGGAAATAACAGACCCTAAACTCTCATAAAGACCAGCTAAGATTAATTCAGTCAAACATATCTTTCGACCAGAATGCAATCGATTGGCTATGGTTAAAAATATTCTAGCAACTTGTAGCGATTTGCAGCAAAAAAATGTACTTTGACAACCATAAGGCCAAGAAAGTTATGTGTTCAACATCTGTGACTTCATCCCCCTCAGTATGATAAAGATTCATATAAGCAGTGAAACTAGCATTTTTTAACTTGGAAGTTAATAGTGTTGTCTGATTGCAAGTAAGGGTCAAAGGTTTCTCTAGTTGGAGGAAGTCTAGTTATTGCAGCTATATCGAAAAGAGTGGGAGTCATCATCCCACAAGGAAGGTGGAAAGTATTATAAGTGTTATCCCAAAAATATAAATACGCAATAGCAAAGGTTGACAATAACTGAATCTAATTTTGACATTTGGATTAAGTCGAAGATACCCAGATCCTTTCAGTCTTTAGATTTTTTATTTTCGATTTTTGAAAGCCAAGACAAGTAAATTTTATCCAATGAAGGGCATGATCAAAAGGGTTTAAAGTTTTTAGTTATATAATCTAATTGAAAAACTTCCCTCTTTATCTTAGAAATTAAGGTCTCCCAGAAATTTTCTCTTTGGAAGTTTTTACGGATTTCTAAGCTGAACCGTTACCATTTTTCTTAGGAGATTTGGCTCTATTAGCTATTGGTTTGGTCTCATGATAAACGGGAAAAAACTCTACAGACTTTTCCAGATTTTCAGCAGAAGTCAAAGGTCCCATAAAAACATAGGGTTTTATCAGTAAGAGAGGAAGGAATGAGCACCTGGGAAGCATAAATAGCTTTTTGTTGAGTAAATATGGGAGTAGAGATGAATTCTTGATTCTCAATAGTTATAAGTTCACTAAAAAGCCCAGGTTGAAGAGCAACATTCTTTGAAGTTCCTGTTCCTTTGGCGTTCTTGGATGATTGCTGTTTTTTAGATGACGACATTGTTGAGATAAATTTTGGATTGAAATTTGAAAAAAAAGGGTTTTTGTTTTTGAATTTCTGGAAGTTGGAAATTTGCATAAACGGAAGCGTGAAGATGAAGAAGATGAAGAAGATGAAGTGTTTATAAAGAAACTTAATAGTGATGGAGAAGTTTACACTATAACAAATTAGTGGGACACGTGTGCTTTTATTATAAGAAGAAGAAGAGGTTAAGTTATTTTCTCTTGGGAAATGCGTTTCATAAGTGGTAATGATGAACTGCTATATGCACGTCTGAATAGACGCTTGGAAAAAGGTGATTATTTTTTTATGACGTCACAACAGTGAAAGGCTATCATAATTATATGGTTTGTCAAAATTCGGGATTATTGTTCAAAAATGACTATTTCTCGATGTAATGAAATACACATTTTTGAGGGGCAATTTGTTGACTGGGAATTTCGATTACATGAGTTCTTAAAAAAATAGGTACATTTTGGAAGAAAGGAAATTTGAAAGAAAGTATGAAGGAGTTTTTTATAAAGGTTTCGATAGATAAACAGCTAGTAAGGGTTTCTTTTTATCAAGCGTTGTCGAAAGATTCATCTGTGAACTATTGGAAATTAAATTATTCAAAGCATCATAAGAAAGGATATTTCGATCATCGCATTGGTTGATTTAGCGTTTAAAAAACAAAGAGATTTTGAATTCGAAAGTTTGATCTCATCCAAAGAGACGTGTGAAAGTTTGATGGGTTCGAAAGACATGCAATCTTCGAACGTGGCACTCTATTATAGAAAGACAGTTAGGGTCAATTTAGTATAAATAGGAGTCTTAATGTTAGGATTCAAGGGTGTTCATTTTGTACAAATTACTCAATATACTCGAAGTATCAAGTGCTAGAGAAAAGAGTTACAGAAAATGTACGTATAGACACGATCATTGTTCTTTTTGAATCATCTTGATTTCTCGATATCAAGCCTTTTTAAAATTTCCAGTATTTCCTTTACCTTTTAGTCAAAAACTTTTATTTCAGTCATTTACATTAATTCTGCATTTCCTTTACATTTCTTTACATTTCCAGTCGAATCCTTCGCATTTCTCATTCGAAACCCTTTTATTCGAACTTACTTTGAATTATAACCCTAATCTTTATATTGTCATTGACCTAATAATGTTAAACATGAATCTCATTACAAGTTTAATTTTATAAACTTAGAGACATGTCCTAGGATCAATCTAGTGGATCCTGCAGGTTACCAAAGTATTCAGTTTGGAAGACTAGCGGTTGTTTACCAAATTTACGCGTAAACACGATCCTATAGTGAGTTTGTTTAATCCCCCACTAGATATGACCAAGGCGGAGGGGAAAGTCTCCCAGGGGATATGTGTTGAGAAGTAAAGGGGGAAGTCGATAACGTAGAAGTCTTCTGGTTGCGATATGCACATGGAGATTTATAGAGTCTCATCTGAGTATGGATTTTCCTCCTTGACGCTCTTTGATTCTTGGACGTCCTGTCGTGGTGCTTCCTTTTTCTTATATTGTTTTAGATACCCATCTATGATGAGTATCTCGATTGCATCCTTGAGATGGATGCTCTCTTCGGTGACGTGCATTTGGCTCTTGTGGAACTGGAAGTATTTGATCTTATTCGTGTTAGGCTTGGGGGGTGTTTCCCTAGGAAAGCATACCCCAACTTGGAAAATTCATAGTTTGTGCATTCTAACAAGATGCGCTCGCGAGAGGGGGTCAATTGCGTGTACTCGTGGAAGCGACCAGCAGACCCTTTGTACTCCTGAGATTCATGGGGTCACTTCTCTTTCAGTTTATATGCTCCTCGATGAGATGTTGAGTGGTCCTCCTGCTTTGAGACCTTGGCGCTCTCTTGGTGTCGCGAGCCTCGAGCATTATTTGCAGCCTCCTTCTCCTCATACTGAACATAGGTTTGGGTTTAAGGAGGAGGGAATATAGTATGTAGGTGTTTCAATGCTAATAGCTTTTGCAATGTCACTGCGGGGGGACAAAGTCCTTGCTCGAGTATATATTTCTTCATGTCGTCACTTGTAGAGACCCGAATGACCTCCCGATTGAACCTTTCAATGCATGCTTGTAGAGATTCGTCTTTCCCCTATATAATCGCTTTAAGTTATGCTTCTGATTTTGGATGGAGACGAGAGGCTATAAAGTGACTCGAGAACTGCTCTCCTAGGTATTTCTAGGAGGTGATAGACTCTCTGGGGAGGCTTTTGTACTAGGCCAAGGCACCTTTCTTCAGAGTGGTGGAAAACATACTACGTTTGATAGCCCCCTTGACTCATCGGTAGTCGAGTAAGAAACAATGTTTTCAATGTGTTCATCGGGATCAATTGTCCTATTATACATTCCCAAGTTTGGTGCATTTTCGAGCCCGACAAAGAGGGGAGTATCCATGATAGTTCGAGATAACAGACCACGGGGGTCGTCGTTGTCGCTCCGGCCAGGCATCTGTGGTGGATAATAGTTGTTCTTTCCTTGTCGAGGACTATTGTCACGATAAGGAGATATGTTTCTTGGACAAAACTTTGGCTTGGGAGAAGGCAAACGAATTTTTTTTGATCTTCGATTGCCTTTGGTTTTCTTGGCAACCGGTGAGTTTTGGTCCTTGCAGGGGAGTGAGATCCAGTGTTGTGTAATGACTCGGTTGCCATGGTGATGGGTTGTGTGATCCGTATCGTATGTGTATTTACGAAGGAGATCTTGAAAGGTGTCCTTTTTTCAATGCCTTGATTCTATTGTTTTGTTGGAGGATCAGAGTATTGGTCTGATTGAGCACTGCGAGCAAGGCCTCCATAGTTGGGTCAGTGTTGGGTGGTACCGAAATTGGTTGAAAACTCTTTGGCGCCTATTCTTGCGTTTTATTGATTTTTACGGTCTCCACAAACTGGATATCGTCTTCCCCCACTTCGTCGGAGGAAGGAGATGCAGTGTGATCGTCTCTCTTCAAGGGGATGGCTTCTTTGAGAAACGACATTTCTCCATCGTTTTCAGTTTTATGGTCATGTGAGATGACAATTTTGTTAGCAAGGTTGTCGTCATCTTTATCAGCCATGATGGAATCTTGGAAGTTTGTTTTGATCTTCTGGTTTCAAGGAAAGAAAAGATGGGGGAAACAATGTTTTCCACAGATGGCGCCACTGATCTTATCGATGATCAGAACCTATAATAGGGCCAATAACTTCATCTGTAGTGCTGAAATTAAGGAAGAATGGGTGTACATGCAAGGCACTTTGATGCTCAAGTAAGTAAGTATGCAGAGATACGTGAGAGAAAAAAAGGTTAAGAGTTGAATACGTGACTCTTGCAAGTGTGGTGGTTTTTATAGTACCTCCAGCGCTTGGCCATTGGTTCCTATTTTTGGGTTGAATATTAAGGCCCAAAAATAGGTAACTGCCAGGATTCTTGCATGAAAGCAGGGACGGGAAGCTTGTGCTCGTTATCCTGGAAAGTTTCCTGCATTTCATGGTAAATGCGTGGAACTAGTTGTTATCGCGAGCAGAGATGTTTGTTCCCAGTTATGCATGATATGTGGCATCTGTCGACCATGTGTCCCCAGGAGAGGGGCACACGGGAAATGTGTTTTCTGCTAGCCCTAACGAATTGGGCCAATGCTCTTGGGCCATCCTAGACACGAGTAGATTGGGCCAGCTCTAGGCCTAATCCAGAATAAAAAACAAGTCAACAAAGAAGTTAGTACAATAATTGAGTTTATTATGTGTAACTAGTAGGATGTTAGAAATAGGTTGGATGTTCAGTTTTAAGGGACGAAGGTTTATGGAATTGGTGGAGAGTTTTGGTTATGGTTTTGTTCGAAATATGGTGTAGATAGTGATACTGTGGAAAAATATGGTTTTCTTATGTGTGTGTGATGGTTTGTGTAGAATTTTTGCAAAGATAGAGGGTTTATAGCTTTATGGTGATTGAATGAAGATAGTGAAAAAAATAATTGTATGTATTTTCTGTAAAATAGGAATAACGCCAGGAAGAGAGTTTTAGTGTTTTGTGTACTTGTTAGAAGTGTTGAAAAGTCAAACCAAAATAAAAAAGTGTAATGTTTCTAGTGTAACAAAATAATGTTAATAGCATGTACAAGAATAAGACTTGAAAAATAAGGATTTGTGATCAGTAAAAATACGTTTTTCTAATGAGTGTGGGAATTCGAGAGTGGATTTGCGAACGTGTATGTATATGTGTATTTGGTGTAATGTGAATTGTGGCCTCCTCAAATGGCTAAAACTTCTCCTTATTTATAGATGAGAAATTAGGTTAAAAAGCTGTAAAAAGTGCATAAAACTCAAATTGATCATAATCAATTTAAAATAGTTAAAAGCCCAAACAAATTTTGATTTTTTACTAATTAAATTAATTATTTCCTAAAATATATGACTTGCTCATCAAGATATAAAAATGCATAAAAATAACAACAAACCTTCTTTTTTTTTGGGTTTTTCAATATTTTGTGATTTTTGATTATTTTTTGGGTTAAAAATTACATAAAATGAAAAAGGAGATTTTCGGAAAATGGTTAATAAATAAATACGAAAATGAATAATAAAATCATATTTTTGTGATTTTTTCCTAATAAAATAAAAATGAAAATAAGGTTAGAAAAAAATAAAAAATAAAAATGTCAAAAGTGAAAATGGTGGGACTTGAACTCATGACCTCTCACATTTATAAATCTTTAAACATGTTCTCTTGCCAACTGTGTCATCTCATTTATTCAAAGTAAAATGACACAAGAAAACATATGAAGGTAAGGTGCCCGGGCAAAATTGGGGTATGACAGTGAGCTTTTGACAAGGTTTTCCCACTAATCTCCTTACAAAAGGATTGGAGTTTTACAATGGTTAACTTCCCAACCAATCATAGAATTTTAATTATGGAAACCTCCACAACCAACAAGAGATTTTACCACCAGGACTATCTCGAACCAAGGAGTTTTTACCACCAGACTGAACTCACAAACTAAGAGAGATCTTTTATCACAAGCTAAACGCACAAAAATAACATGAGTTTTAGCTACAGAGACCTTCCAACCAAACAGAGGTTTTACAAGGTTTACTTTAACAACCAAATAATTTTTTTTTAATTGCTTTAGCTCACAACCAAATCAAACTTCTCCTAATTAGATTTTACAATAAAGCCCTTGCACCAGACTCAAATACTTCACAGATGAAAAATTTCACAAAAATACTAAGGCAGAAATGAAGAAATAAAAAGAGAGAAAGGAGGGTGAGAAAAGGTGTTTGAAATACATTTTAGGATTTGTTTTCAAATGAGGGGAAACCTTCTATTTATAGGAAAAGTGAGAGCTCAGATATGGAAATAATCCATATACTTTTTACGGCTCCTAATTGATTAAGTCATTTCCATAATTGATTATGAAGTACAAAAATAGAAGGTTTTCAAAAGCATTGTAACTAGTCGGTTATAAGCCTTAATATTTGACTATAAGGCGTTAAAAAAGAAATAATTGATTATGCCTAAGGAGCTAATCAATTATTTAGTGTAAACTACACTCGTAAAAGATTATTTGAGCTAGTAACCAACTAGCTAGGCCCAAAAACATTTTATGGTGATTTTAATAAAATAAGAGAGGATTTTTCTATCATTTGAAACTGAGTATATGAGTTTCGTTAGTAAATTTAAGAGCTAATCTTATACCTTTACAGACACATATCACTCAGCACAAATACAACGAGCTTTCACACTTCATTTTTTTACAACTTTGAGGCTCCAGGTTCCCTACTACATTAAATTTGACTTTAGCACTTCATTGGAACCTTGAATCTACTTCTTGGTGAGGCTTGAGATAACTCTTCATGACAAGAACCATCATCAGACACACAACTTGATCAAAGATCTTCATGGACTTCACTGAACGCCTCTTGACATATAGTGTTATCCTTTAGAGACAGGCTTAGATATCTTAATATCCAAGAACCACAACTTGAACACCACATTGGATGATGACTACACTTCACAATTTTGTCATCAACACTAGATGGACATGACCAACACTTCTGATGCAGACTTCATTTAACAGTGTTATAAACATCAAAACCAAATAGATTGTTGTAGACATAAATACCTACAAATATAGACCTATAAGGTAATTATGAAGATGTCAGTGACTTTCCAATTAGGGTCACTAATTGATTGAGTATAATAGGTAAATTAAGTGAGGATGGATATCTTCAATCTTATTTTCTTCAACATTCATCTCAAATTTCACCTTTTTTCTCCATTAAACCCTGATTTGATCTTATTTTCTTCAACATAAAACCTTCTTTTTCAACAAAAATGGCTTCTTCTGAATCCATAATCGAATTACCAAAAAGTAGCCTTCTACCTCTTCTTCACCACACATATTTGTCGTTACCACTGTGTTGAGAAAAAAATCATTTTTGATGTTTTGAAGATAGCAAACTCTTATGTAAATATAATTAAGATTATGATCTTATTTTTTTATTTAATGTGTTTTCTTAAGTGGGAAAATATGAGACATGTTCATTTATTGTCACTCAAGGAATAGTACTAGTTGTTTTTTTGGAAGTGCAAGTTCCAAGACAAGTTTGTGGATTCAAAGTCTTGCTTGGTTACCAAGATTTAAGAAAATTAACATTATATTCACTGAGGTGACATAAAGAAATTTAAGGACTCAACAAGTCTGAGGATACAAATGTGCAAACTTGACGACAACCATCCGAGGAGTCAGAATGCTTAAATGGAATATTAGTAATTAAAGTTGATTCCCACAGATAGATTTATCTCCAACAAGTTGCAAAGTTATCTTGATTCAAATCTCAAATATAAAAGGAACACTTCATTATTATTTAAAAGTTTGGCTTTACATAGAAAAAGTGAAAGAAACATTAAACTCTTTAAGAACTCATACATATTATTTTTCCTACCAAAAGTCATCACACCTCAAGAACCGTCATTATATTTCATTAAAGATACTTCTACAAACCTCTCACTACCATATGGTGAAGTTTTAGTATTTCTTTGATCCAAACAAACTTTCTCAAAATCATATATCACCAAGTGATACAAAATCTTATTCATTACTTTATAAGCTTACTGAAGTTATATTAATCAGTACGTAAGCCTAGTGAGGCTAAGAAAATACATAGTTGTAAAGGTGCACACAAAAATAAAAGGTGTCAAGCATCAGTAAAGAAATCTCACAGACTGTGAGGACTGGACTAACCACTTTGGTGAACCAGGATAAATATCTTGTGTGGTCCCTCTTAAACTCTACTCTATTTATTTATTATATTGTCAATCACATTCTCACACACATAACACTAAATATTTTATGAGATTTACTCTAACATTTCTTCTCCAAATATTCCTTGAGGGATTGTATTTTTTATTAAGGTAAAGATAAATTCTAAAAGGGTCACAATTCAACTCCCCATTCTCGTGACATTTCTAATTACTTCACATTGCACCGTACAAAAACACCACCACCATTGTACCTCACACAACCACAAACAATTACCAAAATGATATGTTAGACCATTATTTTATGCACCCTAGTGACAATCCGGGTATAGCCATTACTTCTCCATCTCTAAATAACTTCAATTATTAGTCTTATTCTAAATTTATTCTCTTTGTTGTGCATTCCAAGAACAAAATAGGTTTTCTTGATGGAACCTTAGGTCGACCAACTGAAGGTAGTCTTTCTCTAGCTTGGGATTGTTGCAATACGATGGTTATGACGTGTATAACAAACTCCATTGAAGGAGATATTGCATAAATCATCCTTTAGATGGACACAACTCACGAAATTTGGGTTAAACTTCGCGATCACTACCATCAAGGTGATGTTTTTTGAATCTCTGATCTTTACGAAAAATTCTCCAGCCTTCGGCAAGGAGATCAATCTATCACTCCATATTTTACATATCTCAAGAAACTTTGGCAGAATTTGGAGAACATTTGACCTCTACCAACATGTTCTTGCCCAACAAAATTCGCATGCAACCTCATTCATACTATCAAGAACTATAGAAATACATACTATGTCATACGGTTTTATAAATGAAATTGACACCTAACAACCCTCTGATTGTGCTAGTTGTATCTTAGGTTTTTCCTTGAGATTGCCTTCTTCTTTGTTGCGAGATGCACCTGACGTTAGGATTGATGACAAGCATTTCATATGGAGAGATGGCGAAGAGGTTCAGATTAACCTCAAGACATCTTGTAGAATTGTCCTTTACCTCAGAAGGTAGAATAAATCTTATACTTACGGATCTAGTTGGATTATTTTTAGGTTGAACAACTTCGAAACTTCCATCCAAGACCGGTCTGACTTCATCCTCAAATACATCAAGGTCAAACATATTGACTTTTTCTTAACCTTCATTTTCCATTGCCGAAGCGAGGAAGTTTATGAGTATGACTTCGTGGATTCATGTTTCATAGTCAACTCTCTGACGTTGCTGTGATACGTTATTTTAAGGTGCATAAGGAAAGTTATGCCATCTAGATTTTCTAGGAAGGACCTGCCAAGGATGCCGCTAAAAGCACTCTTAGAAGACACTACCAGGAAATAAAGGGTTACCTTCTTTTGCTTTCTCCTTCTCTAAGCAATAAGGAAGTTATGTCATTTTGCAAGGATGAGTCACGTAATCGTTGAAAGATAAGAGGCGTACACCACTATATGGACTCGGATCTGGACGACTCAGCCTTATGTGCTCGAGCGTATCAGTGTAGAGGGTATTACACAAACTTTTATCATCTATGAGAAATCATGTTACTGGTTGATCAACGACGGTGACTGATTTCACTAACAGTAATTTCGCGTTCAGGACTCATCTACCTTCTCACGATCTAGAAATCCTAACATTGCCTAATCTTTACTTTGCAATCAAGTATCGGGTGTTGCTTGGATGAGGTGCACTAGTGGTGGATCTTTGTCAACCATTATTTTTGTGTGAATCTCATCAATGGCTGAGAATTGAGGTGGAGACAGATTAGAGAATTCCCTCGATACGATGTGGGAGGTCACTACCTCTATTTCTCAATGATTCTGTCAGAAATCTGACTTTAGATCACGAATGGTCTATTCGTGGGAATTAAGAGTCGATTTTCGTAGACGGCATCATTGTTCTGTTTCAAAATCATAACTGAAGTTGGTTAATGATGTAAGACGCTGAGATCAATTATGCTAATCTTGTGTACGGTGATGCAGGGTGGATCTACAAAACTAACACTTCAATATTCAAATTAGTTATATAATTTAAGATAAATATAATAAAATATAAAGATAAAATTGTACTTTAAATTTTATGTACGATGAAATTATATATAAAAATGTATGTAAGTGTCCTATACAACTAAGACAAATTATTGAAGCAATTCATAAAAATATTACATTTTTAAATTACCTTTTTAGATCTTTGGATGAACTATAAAAATATTATATTAGGTGATATGATTTTTCAAAGTTTATCAGATATATTATTTTATATGTGTTTTTACCAATATTTTTTCATACGTCAGGTATCCAACTTTTCTTCTTACACTTTCTTCTGTCCATAATTTCCTTTTAAATATCTAGTTTGATTAACTTCAAATTTCCAAACTCGTGTCAATTAACGATTATACAACCAATATTATAATTACTATTAAAGACCCAATTAGTCCAATCTTGTGAAGAAACATAAGAGTGCAAGATTAGTTAACCGTGAAGTGATTGTGATAAGTATACATAAGGCATTTTCATATACCACTTTTTAAATAGTTTTTTGTTTTTGTTTTGGAAAAAGACTTTTAAGTTTGATTAGCTTATCTTCTTATGAAGACCTATTTTGATTCGTTTTCTTATGATAACCACTTATCTTATCATCCACATATATATAATTCAAGGTTGCTTACCTAACAACACCTGTTTTGCTTTTAATATTCCAACAATTAACTCAAGTTGTCATGTGACCTCAACATGTATCTTTCCATCAAAACATATCTTGCAAAAGCTTGTACAGTAAGAAAAATATATCACCTTTCATTTTTTTTTAAATGGAGGTGTTTGATAAGTATTGGATTGATGGATAAGTGTCTTAGCTTGTGGTTTCCTCCAATTATGATTCTTTAAGATAAGGAACCCTACAAGGGACATATCCTTCTTCCTACTTTGCTTCTCTGATTAGTTTGATGTGCATAGGGTTTTGCTTGTAATCCATATAGATGAGGGAACTGGATTCTCGCCCGTCTATTCTCTCATGCGGTCTATTTTGCGTTTGTCACAGCCGTTTATTACCACTCAGAGAGAGAGAGAGAGAGAGAGAGAGAGAGAGAGAGAGAGAG